>JAFELO010000061.1:578899-630246 GCA_017140195.1 Eumaeus atala | reverse complement strand
CCCCCCCCCACCAATGCGTCACCGGCTACTCACAAACCGCTTGAAACACTAGGATATCAGTTTACGGCGGTAATAGTAAAGAGAGGAATCTCCCCGGTCGTGCCGGCCCAATTCTGCAGCAATGCAGCGTGGCACTGCTTCTTACTAAAGACATGAGAGCTAGAGAAACAGAATGACTCTGCTCGCTAGCTGTAGTAACTTGCTCCGATCGTGTCCCGGCGCGCGAGCTATGATTAGCTCCATACCTCACATGCTTTACGCACAAGACCCCACAGCTCATACAAGTCCATACAACTTAGTAATAATCACAACAGAGCGATCATATAATTATATTTTGATTACTGTTTTGTAGAGCAGATGAACATTGTTTTGTAGTTTCTATATAATAGTCGTAAACACTAAGTGGACACACATATTTTTTAGTAATAAAGGGCAAGGAGGAGTTTTTTTAGTAATAAAAGCCTCTTTCCAACATTGGGACACGTATAGGGCTTAATATAACAAGAATAACATAATAAAAGGGAAATACGACAAATCCATTCCAAGGGCCATCTGACGTAGGACCAAAATCTGTTGTATATAGTGTCGTCTACTCCGACCAGCTCCACGACAATGCGCAGCTCGCACCTCGACAACTCTTTGAGTTTTTTTGGCCTGAATTTATCCCGCCCTCTGTAACGAGGGAGGTAGCTCACGGGCCTGTCCCTTGAGTATTCGCCTTGTCTCAGTATTCGTAGTTCCACATGTGCCCAGAGACCAATTAGAATAAATAGAGAATAAGTTCACATGCCGCATGTGCTTAAAAGTGTACCTGCAACAGTAAAGGTATATATGAAAGAGTACGAACGTCCCCTTTAACTGCCTACTGGTACACATGTTCGGCCACATTGCGAGTTCTATTAGCGGATCAGACTAAGAAGTGTAAATGACAGTCAGTAGTCAGGAAGTTGGCGGATAATGGCAAGCCCTTAGTTCTGTGCCAGTGTGTCGGACTGCCGTCCCATCGGAACTCATCTGCAATACTTCTGGTGTTGCGGATGTCTGTGAACATTGGGGATCACTTACCTCACGTGGTACAAGTACTCGTTTACCTCCTATGCAATAATGGAAATAAAGAGTGCATTTCTGTTTACTCTTGCAATATTATTTGACGACCGGCTGGCTCAGTTGGTAACGTGGCGGTTAGGCAGATGTGGCGAGTCTGAATCCCGCCTAGGTCTGTATTTCTATAATAAAAAATATAAATTTATAAATTAATAAATATATTCACATTGTTTAGCACCTGTAACACAAGTCCTTACGGTACTTACCACAGGACTGGGCCAACGTGGTATGATAGTCATCAGATATTATTATTATTATTATTATATAAATGTAATATGTCCGACGCAGTGAGTTGATCTCAATAGGATACCCTAACCGAAATTCGGCCGAGAGTCCATTGGTACGTTCTGTTTCTTTACGGACTCGAGAAGTGCCGCAACTCATAAGCTCATTTCCTCCCCGGACACGACCGACGCTAGTACATTACATCCCTAGCGCATAAGTAACAGTTTATGTTGGTTCCTGTGGCTCCCGACCGCATTAGCGTCCGATATATCGCACAAATCGCTCACTAAATAAACCGCAGCGCCTATTAGCCTATAACATCCTCACATTATAGCCACTTTAATTAATTCCTAATCGCTTTCCTGTACGTGTAAAGCTTAATTTATATGACTGATAAGATAAGTTTAACTGTAGCGCTTGTTATGGTTTTGTTAAGTATCGTGTTGAAATATGTTTCCCGTGATACAAGTAAGTGATTTGTTTTTTTTATTGGTTGAGATATTTTTTTTTTTTAGTTTGTTATGGAGCAAGAGATTTAAGACAATGAGAAAGAATATGACAACAATAACATCGTGTGAAACAATAACTGGCCGAGTGTAAAGCGTAACGCTTATGCCGCCGTTAGTTGTACACTATCCGCTTCAGAATCGTCTTCGTATAAACTCCAGACATGTCCCGTAGTTGGCACATAGTTTTATGGAGTACTTGTACTAGCATCACCCCGTGGTTTCACCCGGGTAGTTCTCGTGCTATAAGATGTAGCATCATGGTATATGCCCATAGCCTTTCTCTATAAATGGAATATTCAACACAATAAGAAATATTAAATTCGGGACAGTAATTTCCGAGATAAGCGCCTTTAACCAAACAAATTCTTCAGCTATATATCATCAGTGTATAGAAGTATAAATAAGGTGCTAACGCGCAGGCATATTTTAGAGAATTCCGACCCTCATAGGGATTAGCTATGCAGACGTGATGTCCTTCCCTCCTCTCCGATGGGCCACTGGAAATTCGCAACCCGTACGAAAAGCGATAAGACGAATATGGTGACTGCCACGGTTCCAAGTAATGTAATGTCTAAAACACATTTAAATTCACAGACTACTTCTAAATATACATCTAAATCTGTACACACAAAGGAGAAATATCAATAACTGGTTAGTCATGAAATCTCAGAAACTTTAATACCTACAGACTTGAAGGTTGGTAAATGAAAAGAAATGTTGGAGCTTTATTATTTATACACGTTTTTTTATAGTATATGGGGGAATCAAGTAATGGAAACCTATTGAAGACTGCCGGCGCCCGAAGAAATCTGCATAATTGTTATGCAGATGTGTTGCCATGTAATTGACGAGCCTCCCCGTAAATGGGCAACAAGCACACGAACCGCACAAAACACAATATTACATTGCAATGGTATGATGTAGGCGAGGTACACCTAGTCGGTCCTGCCGTCACATTTGTTATTCCATTTATGGGATAAATTAAGGATATATATATAATAATAACGAACATAGCTCAGGATAATCTAGTTTTCATCACGCGGACTGGTGTTCGATATACTTGTTTATTCTGTAAAAGGAGTCAACAATGGGAGTAAAGGGACTATTACAGGATTAGTCAGTCTTTTAAATATACTTATTTAATATTGGTCTCTCCGTACTCACAATCAAGAACAATGTTAAAATGATACAAGGAACATAAAATGGAATCAATCCAATTTTTGGTTATGGTTAGTAAAAAAATGAGGGAACGAAGTCTTATCTGCGCAGTTGTCCGAGACTCCCGGCTACAATCCGGAGGAATATCTTTTATATGTATACTTATGAATCCAAACCACAAATTGTTCGCAGATGGTTCTTCAATCCCTTTTATATGAAATATAAATAATTGTAAGTGGCATATCTGTTACGAATATATAGTTCCCGGCGGAAAACAAAAAAACGAATTAATTATCATTTAGTGATGGCAGATAGCATCAGCCATCACAAATATATCCGACCTCAACATCGCAAAAAGAAAAAAGTGACATTCCTTCAACACAGAGCGCACCTTTAGCCTTACAGTCAAAGATGACAGATATACTTTTTTTAGAATGTTTAAGTAGCAAAAACATAATTACTACATAATAATTAATAAAATTGCCTTTAACAAAAAGATAAGAATGCGCTAACGAGTGATATTCATAATGTTGTCAGTTGACGTGCAGTTTGTCGAGTTTAGTTGTCGGGGCTAAGGGAAAAAGGACAATGAATGTGAAATGAACTCTTTCTGTTCGGAGTTTTAGCTCTGGTAGTCATCGAGGTTGTGACTGCTCGATTGCCCCTTTAAAAACTCTTCATTATCAATGCGCACAGCTTAGTGGTGCACATCGGTCTGTACTAATAAGTATTTATATTAGGAGGAATATAAGAATGTACTGAGTTTTTTTACGACTACCGACGTACGAATATCCGTTTGCCCTCCTTTCCTCATCCACTCTAATGGGCTACCGGCTACTCACACCCACAAACTGCAGGAAACATCGAAGGTCTCACGGCGATATCCTGTGAGAGGCACCTCCCTATCGAACCAGCCTAAATACGCTGCTATACAGCATGGCATTACCTCTTACTAAAAGGTGTGGATATTTATAATGTTGTCAGTCTAGACTGACTTGCGGTTTGTCGAGTGTAGTGATATACAGAGGGCAGTAAGTGAAGGCAGCGCGTCTAAATAAACTCTTGTTTTTTGGATTTTGGAAGCTTCGGTATTCTCCAAGATATCCCCCTTTCACAATAAAATTATAATGTTTCGACCATTTTTTTTGATGACACGGTGAAATGCTTTTACGCACCTTCACTGGCCCTGAGTGGAGTGTGAGAACAAAGTCCAGTGGTGTGTGGGACTAGCAGCACATGATAGTGCCGAAAACCCACAACAACCACCGCGAGTGCCAACAGTGCCAGCCTTGGTGACGTGCCCCGCACTACAGGACAACCCCACCGACTTTAGGACAGTGCAACGTACCGACCACGACGACAATCTCTATAGAGACTAGATAGTGCAGGATATTTTATAATGTACAAGTGACAGAAGTACGCACTACATGTTGCCTCATTCCCCTATTCCGATAGGACGGCAATCAGGTCCGGAGAGCAATTAGGCCCGGACCGACGGCTTAACGAGCTCTCCGAGCCACGGAGGTGTCAAACCGCCGACTTCCTGATTTCGGAATGTTGAAAATTGAAAAATCCCAACAACCCTTTGGTCTTTCCCGGGACTTCAACCTGTGGCCTCACGACTGTGGTCGAACATGCACCCTAGACCATACGCTCACTGCTCTCGGTGACCTACTCTTCACCAATTCACATCAGCTAGTTCACGACTACATTATACTTAACAAGTGTTGTTAACAGCGGGATTAGAATGCGCTAACGAATGCCGATATTCATACTGTTACCAGTCGTGACTGACGATCGCTGTAGGAAACTGGAGCCAACTCGGAGTCTGTCACATCAACAAGGTACACCATCGAATGCACGATCCGCGAAAAACAGACGCATTCTGGTGATAAATCGCTTATGTTTATTTGTTTTTTCATTATACCGGTATCTCATGATGAGGCCGTGTTTCTATACTATAAGGAAACAAACGAACAGTCGGAGCCTTTCGATGACTACCTACGCCCACAGACATCCACATGATTATCATGGAGAGACATTGCCCTCTTTCGCTCCAGAAACTAGCAAAAAGCACGAAACATGGCAGCATAACTGTCACGTTCGTGGTTATGCCAGTGAAGTTAGCCTGCAAATCATATTTGATTTACAGAAGTTATACTTCTCCTGGCGCATTAGGGAAAAATTTACATGTCACGAAAAACTGACACCCTGATGTTCTTTACACAATATTTTGGTTTTTCAAAAAGTTACTAATGCGTTATAATATAACTTTCGATGTGATAAATACCTCTTTGTATTTTTAGTGTTTTGTTTTCTACAAACGTAGAGTAAGGCGAAAAATAAAAGAGAATTAAAAGATTTTTCTCTTCTTACGAAAAAGAACGTAAGTGCACACACACACACATACTTTTCTTTATTCTTTTCGTATTAGTGGCATTATATTTAGACAGTAATTTGACTGTAGTTGAAGCAAAAATTAAGATTTATAGCACCTTTATTGTCGCATTAAAATTACTTTTAAAAGGGTAATAAGTTACTCTAATCTCTTTCTGCAATAACTTCTGAGAAGGTCCTAATGTTATTGAAACTGTACGCTGCAAAGGTAAGAAATCCTTTTTAGAAGAAATTTATTGGATGTTTATGATGGCGCTTGTTCCTTTATAGCGTCTTTTACAATCAACTTGCACAAAGTACTAATTGTACGCTCATAAATCTATAGTAATTTAATGTTTATATTAACCACTAGTAACTGCCATGCGAAATGCTTATCTGAACATGGAAAACGAACAATCGTTAAGAGTACATATTCAACATGCGAATGACTACGTAATTTCCAGTATTAGAATCTTTAATAGAAATGTAAATATTCAACTAAAGTAGAATTATTGTGTACGAATTTGCATCACGCGTGCATAATATCCATTAAAGAATGTTTATGTGGTATTAGAACATGTTCTCAGCGAATTCATTGCGTTTATGATGAGAAAACTTATTGTAAACATCAATATGATAATTTCAATAAAGTTCTATTTTGTTAGGGTTCCGTACGTCAAATACAGGATCACTTTATGTTACGTCTATTAAAAAAGCATGTGGCGTTTCCTCTTGACCTAGACTCGCAAAGCTCGGCAAGGCAATAAACAACACGCCAATTTCCCAGTGAGGTAGGCAGAGCGTATCAATTCTCCACATTCGTATGTCTCTCCATACAAACATGCCGGTTGCGTAAACTCTTCACACCTTCGGACAATCTGATTATGGTATGTCAGTTTTGGACTTCTCCAGTATCTATGTCGTAGTCGTATTGTATAAATCGTCGTATTACATTACGGTGAGCCATTTTCAAAAAGAGGACCGGCTTGCGACATGTTTTTCACAACTGCGGCTGACGTTCTTCATAACGGCGGCTGATGCATCATTAAATATTTCGATGTTAGGTAGATGATCGATACAAGTATGACATAAGGCCAAGTGTTTAGATTGCAAATAAAAAAATAACCTCGGAGGCTTAGTTGTGAGCTACGCTCCCACCTACACTTTCTTATCTATCTAGGCATTGTTTTTATTTATCTCTATTCGATAATCGACGCCATTGTTGTTGTCATCTCAAGCAATGCCACGAGTGTTAAAATTAGAGAAATGTGTCAAGGAGGTGGATAATGGTCCACTTAAATTCAATAAGTTTAGCCTTATTGAATAACTTATATCGCCGAACTCTTTCTGGCGTAATTTCACTCAGCCGTTTTCGATCTGGCTAATCGTTGGCCAGCCACAAGACGAAACGGTGTTATTTTTGAAAATGTCTAGTCGTAGTCTAATGTCTAGACGTTTAAAGTAAATGTCTAGACGTCTAAATCGCCGTATTTCCTATACGGCGATTTAGACGTCTACATCAATACAGATATCGGAATCTCCGATAATTTGTCATTTTTAGTACCCCTGAAAAACATTGAGTATTCTTATAGTAGCTCAATTTATAGAAAATTATTGCTTACTGATGTCATATGACATATGATCACATCATAAATATTTTTGTTGACATGTATTATGTACATCCCGTAAGATACGGAAGGGCCGTTAGTGCGGAATCCCTGCGCGTGAGCCCGATTCGATTCTGTTCTAAGGGCTCCACAGCCCAATATAAAAAAATCGCAACCCTTATAATTTCATCATATTCGTTTATCCATTCGTCAGTCTGCCTGCGCTGGCTTTTTATTCAGACGTTATGGGTTCTGAATATTGGAATATACGTGTATTGTAACCGTTACAAAATAATGTAGTATCATTTTTACAAATAAAATTATCAAGGGCACATGTCGTCTACACTACACGCAAATGAAAGATGGAAAATATTCCAGAGGATTGTAGCCGTACGGGAAGTCCTTGAATAGCTTAGGTTTTTTGTAAATGATGAACCATGGTTCAAGCCTTGTCGTGGCGGTGGGGCTTAGTAGCCTGGGGATGAACCCAAGCGAAGCCCATTGAACCGAGGGGGATCTTTGCACATTTTTATAAGAAGAGGGGGCTTAAGGATCAGGAGGAGGAATCGTCCTCGGTACCGCTCTTTTAAGAAGAGGGGAGCTAAGAGCAACAGGAAGAGGCGCTTTTGCGCACGGGGCGAGGATGGGAAACGTCACCCCTTAGCACTGTCTCAGAGCTAGTGGGGTTGTCCTTTGGTGTCGGTCCCTTAGGGCGTGACTAGCCGTCGCGGTGCTCTGATGGCACGTCACCAATGGCGACACTGATGGCAATCGCGGTGGTTTTTGTGGGTTTAGGCACTATCATGTACCGCGAGTCCCATACACAACTGGACTCCACCCAGGGCCGGTGAAGGTGCGTAAATGCGTTTTCCTGCGTCAACAAAAAAATAGTTTTTATAAATGATGTGGAACTATTTAAGAAAGTTTATTGACTATGTTAATACTTTGCGAGATAGTAGCTTCTGAAGTGGTAAAAGTGTGCTTTATAACTTTTCTCTCTAATTCGGTAGTTGCCGATGTGAAAATTGTAAACAAAAGTTTGGATTATGAAATATATAAAAGCTTCAAAATAATATTTGTTTAAACAAAATGTGATAGTTTAGGAGATATTGAATTTTCTTGTTTGTACCTACGAATCCCTTCATAGGCGAGGGCGACTCGCGCTTGGCGTTTTTTTAGTATAACATTTGAATTACTGTTTGCTTTTTGTGATCGATTGCATAATTATCATACATATTTATGCTGGGGTTGAATTTCATTTAGATGTATTATATCGAATGGCGATAAGAATGTAAATTATAATATTTACTTTTTTGTATTGTCTTGGTTTCCTTTATGATAAAGGTTCTTGAAATAATATAATTTTACATTCTATTCCGGAAGCTACGTCACATTCTCACGTCACCTATATAAAAGTCTTCAACCAATGCGTTCGTCGTGAAACATGGTCTCTTAATTTAGGACTGGTCCGCAAGTTTACGGTGACTCAAAAGGTTATTGAACGTGCTATGTTGGGCGTGTTTCTCTGTCCCACAGAATTCATAAAGAACTAATAAGGCAGAGAACTAAGGTATCCATTATCACGCGACGAATAAACTCGAAGAAGTGTCAATGGACTGGTCACTCACTCAGAATAATATATGGCTGATGGGCCAGTAAGGTTCTGGAGTGGAGGCGTTGGCTTTTACTTTTGTTTTTTTGGTTTGTTGTTGGCTTGGCGTTCATTGAGAGAGGCCTATGTCCAGCAGTCGACCGATAAGGGCTGATAATGATGACGATGATTCTATATTGCGCCTTGGTCTAATTACAGACATAAGGCCCTGGGTTCGAATCCCGGGGTGAACCAAACAGAAAGTGTTATTAGGATTTTTTTATTTGCAATAACAGGAAGAAGTTGGCGGCGTTACATTTCCAAGCGTTGGCGAGCATGTTAAGTTGTCGGCCCTAAGCCTGACATCTCCGGTCGTGTCAGATTGCTTATCGGAATATGAGAATTAACAAATAGAGAGTGCACTTGTGACTACGTACACACTTATGCACTCTTTATAGTTTTGCAAATGTTATGTACAACGGGTAGAGATAAATAAATTGAGCAAGTTTTACTGATACATAAAGAGCTTTGGTTATTTCTGTTCTATTCTGTTTTCTGTTGTTATCTTCTATTATATTATTTGTTCATCTTTGCTAATATATTGAAGAAGAACAATTATTTCTTAGTCAAAATATCCGTCTACAGCTGGTTTGGCCTCGTTGTTTATCGAAAGTTTCTGACCTGCCATGTGCTTTTTTAGGTCAGGGAACAAAAAGACGCCTGACGGTGAATAAGGCGGATGCGTTAATAGTTCAGAGCCACAATTGTGAATTTCCGTCATCGATTCGGCAGACATATGAACACGGGGGTTTTAATGATGAAAGAGGACTTTGCTTCTGAGTATCAATTGACACTTTTCTTTTATTTCGTCTCGTAAATGACGTAGTGAGGCATAGTAGTAATCAGAGTTTATAGTCTGACCCCTTTCAAGATAATCATAATCACACACTTCGACTCCAAGAATACTGAAGCAATTATCTTATTTGGTGACAAAATCGCCTTAGCATTTTAGGGCCTTCTCCACCAATCTCGACCATCTCTCTAATTCTTAATCTGCGGTCTCTCACAGTGAAATACTTGATTTCAATATTTTCATCAGTAGTGTAGTACTACCAGAGCAGGGTTCATCTTTCACACTCTCTCTGTACCACGCTTGAATTCTTCTACCCATTTTTTGACGGATGAATAAGACAAAGCGGAATATCCTGAAGTACTGACGATATCATCATGGATGGCTTTCGGTGATAGCCCCTTCTTATGGAAGTACTCAACGACGGTACGCCGCTCGATTTGCTCCATATGCAGGGACTATGTCCGACTGCTTTCTTAAAAGAAATTGTAAAATTACAACGCACACGTTTCGAACTTCACACAATTAACTAGTCTGAACTGAACTAAATAATGTGGGTACATTTGATTTTTAGAACTGTATGAATCTTGGGCGATTACTTTTTAATCCATCCAGATATCAAATTTTTATTTTGGATCAATTATTATATTTAAAATTACCTTTTATACAGAAAATGTTTTTGAAGTACTTACAACTTCTTTACACGCGCTAGACTTCCGGAGTAAGCTATGTATGTCTATGTATTACAAGACGAGGGGTTGTTACGAAAATTTATAAGACGTGGGTAGTTAGAGAATAAGGATGGAGAGAGAGTTACTTTTCGTATATTACTGTAGAAGCTTTGTGTTGCTCTTCGTTGCTCTGTGCAAGGACGTATCTTATTGCTCCCTTCCGCTCATGAACATTGCATAAGATAGTGGTAAGTAACTATTAAGTTTCTCTTCAGTCGTGTCTGTGTTTTTATGTTTGTACAGCGGTGAGGTTAGTACAGTAAAATGTTGTTCGTATCTCAAATATTGTTCCAGATCATACAGACCTGTTCGGGTTTATGTGTTGCCAGCGTCGTAACTCCCCGGCCAAGAATTCGCGTGAGCGTCCAATATATATTCCATAGCGGCCATTGCGATCTGGAAATTAATTTTATTTATTGCATCTAAGCTTGTTATTTCGATCTATCCTTGGCTATTTGTGTTTAATTATGTGGATGTTTAATTAGACAACGAATAGATTTTAGAAAGAGGTAGAGAGAATGGGGCCGGCACAACCGGGGAAGTACCTCTCGCTCACTTGATACCGCCGTAAAGTGACACCTACGGTGTCGCCTTTCGTGTGGTTTGTGAGTAGCCGGTGGCCCATTGGGGGGACGTGTAAATGGGCATCGGTATAATTATGCTGATGTTCATGGGCGTCGTAGGTCATTCAAGACTCCGTTCCTCGTTTGCCATTCGTGTACTATAATTTTTTTTATCTTAACTGAACTTATGTCTGTATCTTCCTGTAATATATATTATATAATATATAACATACTCAGAAGAGGTTCCTTAGTATCACCAGATCTTCTTTCCAGTATCTACACTTCTGTACCGTCCCGTGTGCCGTCTTTATATTTTTTCTTGTTGTCTGCATTAATACCTCATTTTTCGAGGAAGTCTTAGCTATTGTTTCTTTAAAACACCTCGCTGCTTTAAAGAAACAATAACTAAGATATATTTCATCGAAAAATGTCCTTCTTTAAGATAGAAATTGTGTCAGTTTTATGAAAAAACTTTCCTTTTTTAGCTTTCATTATACTCAACCGAATAAAGTTGGTAATATATTTACTACAAAAAAACTACTTTTACGGATTTTATCGCGTTTTATTTAATCATTTAACTAGTCCAACATTTCTGAAGCTTTACAGCAATCATGGTCACGGGTGGACTGAGAATTATAATTATTTAGTTGTTCCCTTAATTATAATTATTTAGTTGTTCCGTTAATTATAATTATTTAGTTGTGCCGTTAATTATGATTATTTAGTTGTTCCGTTAATTATAATTATTTAGTTGTTCCGTTAATTATAATTATATAGTTGTTCCGTTAATTATAATTATTTCGTTGTTCCGTTAATTATAATTACTTAGTTGCTCCGTTAATTATAATTATATGGTCGTTCAGTTAATTATAATTATTTAGTTGTTCCGTTAATTATAATTCTTAAGGTACATTTAAAAACTTATAACATCGGCGCATAGTTTTATTGTAACGAGCAACATTCGTGTAAACTTAAGACATCATATGGTAAAATACTTATTAACTGCATCGTGGTATAGTGGTAAGAATGTTCAGCCACAGACGTGAGGTGCCGGGTTCGAATCCTCGGGTAACTGCCCGGAGTTAGGATGTTGGCGGTGTCCTGCGCCTGATTTGTCTCCGGTTCTGTCGGAATGCCGTCCCATCGGAGTAGAGAGTGCACTTGTGTCTGTGTAAACACTTGAGCACTATACATATTTTCGCGCAGATCGCTCTTCTCAATAGAGAAGGCCGCTGTAGCCGAGATTTGGCTAGTACGACATTATGTTAATTGGTTGCAAAAATTAAGAGTGAAATTATATTAAAGAATATAGTAGATTTGTAATTATCTCCTAAGTCATCGTAAGGTTGTCGTGATTGCCTGTAACTGAGGCACCTCGTGACTCGTGTTTCTTTAATGTATATTGTGTGTAACTTACTGACGATCCTTTATAAATAAATAAATAAAAATATTTTCTTTTTTGTTATTAAACAAATAAGCCGACTTCATAAATACCATCGGTAGTCGTAAAAAGGCGCCGACTGCTCGTCTACCCCCTATCCTATAAAAAAAATCAACAAAATATATTTCGCTAGGATCACCGTGTCATAGATAAGCATTTTACAATTCCGACGTTCCACGTGCTTTACAGCACCAATGATGATAAGTAATGTGACAAGATTAATAGCTAATTAAAATTTTATGAATCAACTGAAAAGACTTCGCTACTTGTTTTCCAATCCAATAAAAAGCCATGCAACGCGTTTATCTCACATCACAATCGATGCACTTATTTCATACAACACCATACAAATACATTCATCTAAGATCGCCTCACTTCCTCCGTCGACAAGAAACCCGTCCGTGCATCGTTTATCAACGCATGATGAATTTGACTCGTGGCGACCAGCATCCGCACAGGTGCAAAATTAAGATGGCATCTAGTAAAAACTTACAGTGCCGATCGCAATGTTAAGAAGTGCGAGACAAACTCCGGCATACCGAACCATACGTGGTTCCGCTTTTGTTATACATAATGGATTACGGAAAAAAAGTAATATTAGGTGTTACGCAATTTGGTACAACATACTTTTCAAAGAACATACGCATAACAAAAGCTGGAAACGTTATGTAATCGTATAAACGCTTTATTTTCAAATATTCACTATCCCGTTTTTTATCTTATTGCAACTGGGAGTTATGCATACTGCGTACTATATCAAGGGAAGAAAAGTATAACAATAAGTAGTTATATAATAATATTATAATAGTAATTTAATTAAATTTTAAACTAATATTTAAATTAATTAATAATATTCGCGATTATCATTTTGAAATCATATTATAATCTTATGACGTTTGAATTTTATGAATTTATTTTAACAACAATTTACAATTACCAAAAGTATTGTGTATATAATATTTTATCATACAATTTTTCTCCTAATAGGTTTTACATAACAATAACTAAAATGTTATATTTATAACAGGATTATGAAATAATATATTGATATTATCATCTCTACTAATGAGAACAGCAGTCGATCCACACTCGCTATCGGTTATCGCAGGCTTTTGCGCAGCGACTGAAAAGTCCGCATTTTATATTCTATTGAATGAAATAAAAAAAATGGAATCCTACCACTGACAATAAATATCTTACGATAATTATGTCATTTTAATCGTTTATTACGACAATTTGTATATTCTTTGCAATGTCTAGACAGTACACCGTCACACAAATAACTATGACGCAGTAAATGATTAAATATTATTTATTAGATGCCTTGTCTAGTTATTATATACATACAGTCTGTAATGATAAACGCAAGAAGCAATTCGTCTCTTAGCCATACGCTCACGCTCTGAAAGGTAAAATTTGTAGAATATGCTAGAACAACAAAACCCGTTAAACGTTTACAAATGGTACTTAATCGTCGCGTCATGATATACGCACTCTTTTATTTCCCTTACTGCTTCGACCACCTGTTTAATACGAACACTACGCTGTCGGCCAGATCTTGCTCTGTCACAAACAGAGGAAGTCTCATTCTAGCTATTAATAGCCCGGTACGCAAACATTTGACTAATAACCAAGTGTATGAAGAGTTTTAAAATTGCATTTGGCTCCATACCTATTTTGTGTAATATAATCACTGCGATTATGTTCTCTTTATCATCCCACCCTATTTTAATATCTCAAAATATTGTACAAGATATGAGGAATAATCACAAGGAACAATCGTATAAAAGTGACAGATTCAAAATTCAAATGTAATATTTTTTATTTTTAATTGTAACAGTGTTTATGGCCAGACTAAGTATATACAGAAGACAACCTGACCGGGCATACGTTCAGTCCTGCAGAATTTGTCGTGTACATATGTATAAGTATGGAATCCGAACAAACATCGAGACTCGAGATTTTTAGAATAAAAATAATTGTTTCTTTTCTGTAAAATTACACGTCCGTTGCTGATGTTCAGCATATGCAAATGTGTTTCTCTCTTAGGTCAATACTCGCATGAAACACGACAGCATAATCGTCACATCAGAGGTACGTCCCCGGTCGTGCCGGCTCAATGCTGCTGCAATGCCGCATGGAACTACCTCTTGCAGAATATCTGTAAAAACTCCTTGAATAAACGTCTTTCTCGGTCGGTGTAACGGTGGCTATTCCAAACGTCCATTAAATTAGCTGATACGAAATCAGCTAATTTAATGGACGTTTCGAATAGCCACCGTTACAAACATGTGAACAGAGTTCATGTTTGTAGAAAGACCTTCCATCTGATCTTGCATAGTCGTGACGATGTTAATGGACGTCATCAGACGCTCCCGTTTTTCATTTGTCCATCTGCCTGCGCTGCTTAAAAAACTCGTTTTTAGTTCGAGAATCATGTTAATTACAGATGCCTGCAATAATTAATTAGCAATGCTAAAAATATCTATGTCGCACTGAAGTTTTTCTTGAAGTATACCTGATATTATACAGTGACAACCTTAGAAAAAACAAGACAGAAGCCATATCGTCTCTGTTCTGTGGTGACAGTACACAGGACGTCATGATAGTCTTAGCTTAATACACTAGCTTGGATTATAAATTTTATAATATTATGTTCGCATAGATTGTTCAGTTCTTTAAAAAAATTGAGAGATTTTTTTATAGTGTAGGGTTAAACGGGAAATCGAAGCCCTTTTACCACTGCAGACGCCCATCATCACTGAATTGCTATGCCTGCCCACTCTATTGGACCATTTATTTTAAATCAGCTGTGCCCCATGGTGTTATAAGCATAATATATATTCTCAGGAAACGATTTTCTTTATAATGTTAAATACAGGTAAAAATAGAAAGGCAGGCTATGTATACTAATGTTATAAAGAGGAAATATTTGATTGTTTGTTTGTTCATTTGCCGGGTGTGTGCAGTCGAGCGGTCCCTCCCCCCCGACTCTCACGTCTGGTGTGGTCTGGTCTCACGCTCGCGCACAGTATAATATAGCTAGACTGGCGCGGCGCTGACGTGAACATTTTGCTCATGGGGAGGAACATGATTGACTGGTCCGTAACCCTCAAGCGGATGAAAGAACTCGCGCGTGGTAGTGTCTAACCTACCTTAGATATTCAGGTATAGATATAGACAGAATTATTTGAGCAAGGCAAATCGTGAATCGCATTGGAATTAGACTCTACTTGAAGGCGTAGTTCGGACTGTCTCTAGTTGAACGTGTGTGCTTTTGTCTGACTCGACGAGTGTCTGGGTTGTAGCGTATGTTTCGCATCTGTCCCCGGAGACGTCTGCGTGTCCCTACACTGAGTGCCGGGTGTGCGGTGTCGTGTCTGAGAGCGTGTTTGCTGCAAGTGTCTGAAGGTAGTTGTGATGTGATCGAATTCGTCCGACAGAACGTACCTGGGATGACGACCGATGATACACCGTTTGGATCATAGTCCACTGCTGGCACACGATCGAAATACTCAGTTGAAATGTCTTTGGATAGACCCCTGATAGAGGGTAGTTCAAAATCCTTATGTAAGTCGACATTGCGTACGTACCACGGACAGGCGGTGGCCATTCGTACGAAGCAATTTTGTACATTTTGCAAAATCTCTCTGTGAGAGGGTCCGGCATGAACGAATACTACGCTGGAATATGACAGTATCGGATGCACTTTGTGGAGCGTAAGCTTGCTGCTAAGAGACATCTTAACTTTATACAATAAGCTTCTGTATGTCTGAGTTTGCTGCGTCACCGAAGCATATGGCTCCACTCTTTTCAGAGTTGAATTTTACCTTGAATATCCTACTTCATCTCTGATGAACATAGGAATTATAGCATGTTCTAAAACGTTATAGATCATTAAGCGAAATTTCGATAATATAACCAAAAGTGTGGAGAAAAGTATCAATTTAAATCGTTCTGGCAGACGTTGTTCTGTCATAGATTGAATATGTTGACATGGTAATGTGAAATTTTTATCATCCATTATCAGTCCTTATCGTTCCACTGCTGGACATAGGCCTCTCTTAATGAAAGCCAAGACGACCGATCTCTTGCTGCTCGCATCCTTCCTGGACCGGCTACTGCACGGAGATCGTCACCCCACCTGGTGAACGATCGACTAACACTTCGTTTTCCTAAGCGCGGCCTCCATTCCAGAACCTTACTGGCCCATCTGACATCTGTTTTTTTGAGTGTGTGACCAGCCTATTGCCACTTCAGCGAACGTATTCGTGGCGTGATATCGGATACTTTAGTTCTCTGCCTTATGACATCGTTACGAATTCTGGCAGACGGAGAAACATCCAACGTAGCTCGTTCAATAATCCGTTGAGCTACCGCAAACCTGCGGACTAGTCCTAAATTAATAGGCCATGTTTCGGCCCCGTAGGTCATCACGGGGAGAACGTATTGGCGATGACTTTCGTCTTTAAGCTCTGCGGTACAGGCGACGTGAGAATGTCACGAAGCTTCCGGAACGCTGCCCAACCAAACTGAATCCTTCTATCGGCTACCTTCTCGAAGTTATATCCACCTAATTGCAATAATTACCCGAGGTAGTCTACGACCTCGAGAATAACACCATCGACGTTCACTGGCATGGGGAGAACGTGTTCGTTCAACATGACCTTTGTCTTGTCCAAGTTCATCCTAAGGCCAATACGTCGGGAGGATTCATTTAGGCTGTGCAACATTTCCTGCAAGCTCTTCAACAATTCGGCCAACACAACGATATCGTTGGCGAAACAAAGATGTGAGAGATGCTCGCCGTTAATATTTATGCCGCATGCTGCCCAGTTTAAAGTCTTAAGACTCCAAAGCATTATTGAACAGTTTCGGGGAAATGACATATCCCTGTCGTACTCCTCGATGCAATTGGATTGGCCTTGTTTGACCTCCCGGAATCAGAATGGACATAAAAGCTGCGACATACAATGCTCTCAGTACTTCGTACTTCGACGTATCGCCAATCAGAAACACATCGCTGTAACCTTCCAGAACAGCCCACTTTCCAGAATAGTCCACAAAGGAAGACAGCGGCTGATTGTACTCTTGTCTCTTTTGTACTATTTGCCTTACGGTGAAAGTGTGGTCCACGGTGCTAAATCCCTTGCGAAACCCAGCCTGCTCCGGTGGCTGGAATTCCTCAAGCTTTGTGGTGAGACAATTCGTCAGTACTCTTGAGAACAATTTATTATATAACATATAAGCTTAAATATGGCTGAGATCTGAAATTGGTTTGTAATTTTGAAGAAGTGATTTGTCATCCTTCTAGAAAATCAAAACAGCGTCACTTCCAAGCCATGATTTGGGAAGAACGCCCCGCTGAAGGACGAAATTGAAAATCTTTTTTAGCTCTCTAAATACAGGTTCGCCTCCTGTCCTGACCTAAGTAATTCTGCCCCCCCCCCCCCGAAGCTTTTCCCCCTTTAAGCTGCGCAAGAGGCAGACTAATCTCACTCAGGCTGACGTCCGGTAGATCGCCAGACAAGTGTCGTTAGACTTGCTCATGGATCGTTGTTTAGGTTATCGGGATGAGGAGCGTGCGACGTATTGAACTTGCTATAGAAAGCTTCGATCTCTGAAAAGATCCCAGGCTTAGAAGAAACGGTAACCCCAGAATCAGTCCTACTCGATGTCAGATGACTTCTTCCAAGCTTCTCCACAAGACCCTTCGACCCTCTATTCTGTTCAATCGCTTCGGTAACCCGTTGCGTATTTGAACTGCAAAGATCTCGGCGTATTAGTTCGCAGATTCGCTTTTAAAAGAAGCTTGACATCGGCAAATGTAACGTCTTCGTGTGTTCTGCGTTTCCTCATAAGTCCAAGCGTCTTATCTGAGAGTTTAGCTTTCCTCCTACAATATCGTTCACCGACGTCCCAGATGCATCCCGACATATCTAGGCCATCAAACCGGTTTTTCATTCCAGTTGGAATTTTTCAGTACCTACCACGGTTTGTCGGAAGTTAGGTCGGAACGTCAACTGTACTAATCGGACATGCTCGCGTCGTAAGCCTATATTCAGAGAGCCTCTAACCATACGGTGATCCCTTCCGGTTTTATAGCTGTTGATCACCGAGACATCCCTAAATATATGTTCGGTCGTCATAATAAATTCATTCTCGTTCCTTGTCATAGTATCGGGGCTCTGCCATGTCCACTTCGTATACGTAGCCAGGTCAAGACGGTGGTAGCGATCCGTGGCCCGGAGATTCTTAGCACCCCTTGTTCCACCGTTTGTGTTATCGTAGCCGCTACCGTGGCCAGGACTAGTGGAACTACCGGGAACTTGGGGCCGAATTCTACTGCTGTCGTCCATTGGAGATTAATGCTCATAAATGCCACGCTGAGCAGGCGGATTAGCAATCGCAGATTAGATTTCGGACCGGCACCCCTGCTGCCTGTCGCCGATCCGATCGATGGCACCGTCGTCACAAGGCGCTAGCGCCGTCCGATGCTATCGTCTATTTCACTGTCACTATGAAACGGACGGGATACCAAACGACCAGCTCGCTGAAGCCTCATTGTTGTCAAGAGACTAGTGCCCTTTGTCGACTCTTACGTCACCCTGGGCTCGGATTGAGGGTGAAGGTATTCTTGGGCCGCACCAACACAGCCTAATGTACAGAGTGTAATGTTTACGAGGCCGAAATTAAAAATTATAATTTTTATAAATCAATTAATTTTTGCCATATGTTGTGAAGTATCTGCGCGAAGCTGGGACGGACTGCAAATTTATTATATCTATACAATCGATATAACATTAAGGATGACAACTCAATCGAGAGGCTCTTATAAGATGATTAAAGCACTACAGGATTGTGATTCGTCTATCAGTTAGTTGTAGCCAGTCATACATCCCGTCAAGCTTTATTACAATAATAGTCGCATAGTCTGGAGGGATTTATAAATATTTCATGGTACATACCAGATGTGCCGCCAACCAGTAACAATCTGATAAATATTTACAAGGAGATAAAATATGAACTAGTAGCCCCTCACGGTTTCACCCGCATAGTCCGCGTGCAATGATATTTTTGATTTTTTTATTTTTTATTTTATTTGTAACAGAATCCATAGACCTTAAATCAACATCACATATTGATGTCTTAAGTTTACGCGAATGTTACAATAAGACTAGTTTTACGGATTTCATCGCTGCTTATTTAATTATTTGACTAGCCCGACGTTTCAGAAGCTTTACAGTAAAAATAAATATTTAACGAGATAGATATTAAAAGTTGTTCAAGTTATGTTAGCTTTAAGCCCTGTTTGATATCACGCACTTAGGTATATTCAGAAAAAGAGCGACCAAGAGCGAGTCGGATTCGATCCAGGGTTCCGTAGCAGCAAACAAATAAATTTCATATCTACCTGATGGGTATTGTTCGAAAAAGTTTTCATTTAAATTTTTTATTGAATTCTATAAGCCCATTTTTTGCAATTTTTCTCTAGGTAGTTCTAAGGATTGAATGTGACACACACTTTAACACTTCAGAAAGTACCATTTTACATAGTAACAGTAAAAGAAATAACTTTCTTAGGAACGTCGATATCATTTAGGCCTATACAACTTGCTACCACGGAACCTTCTAGAGGCAGATCTTGGCCGGTTTCATTCAACTGCGCGGTCTCGAAAAGTAAAATCCAATAAAATAAGATCCAGTTTTTTTACACCACGAAAGGTAAGACGACATAGTACAACGTATATGTGTAACGGCAGCTGTAAGATAACTTCATATGCAACTGATATATGTCTCATTAAAATATGGAATAAGTTCGCAACAGTTTTTCTTGCCTCCAGCCAATCAGCATAATAGAAAAATAACAGAAAAATTGTTGAATAATTTATGGATAAATTGAACGAAGACGTGGCATATTAAAACTATTCGAGCAAAAAATATGCATAATAAATAAATGTATTCACATTTCCGATAGAGAATTATTGTATAAATGAATAATAGATTTGCTCGATGGAATATATTTTGTTTCGCTATAAATCTAAACATTCAATTTTATAAGAAGCTCTGGGGAAAACTGCAGATATTTTTCAGAGCGAGCAGTTTTTTGTTTCGCTAGTAATCGGGGTAAGTTCACATCGCACGATTTCGGGAGTAAAGATGTCCGTAGTGACTTAATGTGTATTGAGGGGCACGTATTTCGTTTCTAAAGTGGCAGATCGTGTAGCAAGTTGGAACAGACGGTGTTGCACCCCCGTTTTGCGCTTAATTTCTCTTTGGTAGTGTCGGAACTCATGCTGCCGATACAGTCCCATCGGAACAATGGATTGAGAATGAGGGGAAACCCATTTACACACCATCACCAGCTCTGGGTGAAATCCGGTGGTGTGTTGGGCACACGACATAGTTCCGAATACCCATAAAACCACCGCGAGTTCCATCAGTGCCGCCTTTGACAAGCTACTCGACGGTTACTCAGTCCCCTAAGGGACCGACGCCTCCTCCACAGATGAGGTTGCCCCGCACCAGAGGACAACCTCACCGATCTTGGGACGTTGCAGTGTGGTGAGGTTCCCATCCTAACCCACTGCCACGTGCGCAAAAGCGGCGCCACCTTTTGCCCTTTTCCCCTCGTCTTATAAGAGGGGCGCAAAGAGCTATAGTTATTTTATTTTGCTACTTAAACATTTTATAAAAAAGTACATCTGTCATCTTCGACTGTAGGGAGTGCGCTGCGTTGACGAAGTGTCACTCTGTTTCCTATTTGCGATGTGGAGGATGGATATATTTGGCATGGCTGACGCTATCTGCCATCACCAAACGATAATTAAATAGTTTTTATTTTCCTTCGGGAACCTACATATTTGTGTCATAATGCATGAATTATTATTTAATATAAAGGGTGAGTTTATGATTTCTTGACGACGCCATTTTTCATAAGTTATGTTTCGAAAAGTCTTTGTAAATGTTAAAATGTCTTAATTGTGTTAAGTGTGCATTTTGATATAGTCATTTACATGATCTGTATGGCTATTAATTTGATAGATCATATCATTAATGTGTTAGTTTGAATAGCCACGTGTGAAAGTTGGATGTTAAATTCTACTTTATTGTAATAGAGTATATATTGCCTGATTTTAAGTTGGCTTGATGCTGTGAGAATGGGAAGGGATCTTATTGGTTGTGTGTTCCTTTTCAGAGCTCTACTCGTTTTCCTTCCTTTTATTAAGTTGAGATTTAATATGAAGATCTAATGGAACTATATTCTTCAACTATAGATTTTGAGAATTGAAGAACAATCCGTCTGGGAGGATATATTCTGTATGATTCTATGCTTCTGGTAATATTTTAAGATTGTTTTAACAGTGAATGTGGAAAGACCATGATGAAATAAATGTATAAATATAATATGAAAAAAAGAGCAACCTTTAACTGTCCTTTGTCCCCCACTGATAATTCCCTTTATAAAATTGTAAATTGTAACATGGCAGCCCCCTTCTCAGTTCAATTCGCTTCGCCAAAGGTGTCTCGATTCACCCCAAGCTACTTTTCTAGAGAATTCTCATAAATGTCACTAAAGACGGCCATGTTTTATCTCTTACTATTTCAGCATCACCATCTGGTGAAAAATCACGTGATCGCAAGTGATAGACAAATAATACAGAAACACGCGGATGTCTCCGTATAGGCGGTGTCGTGTCTATGTGAAATAAATGCCAAATTTCTCTCCGCTCATATCAGACTACCGTCCACTCGGGATAGGGAAATATGGGTATAGAGAGAATGAAATCTTTTTTTGGTCGCTCGTCTTTTTTTTCATCAATAACTCGCGCAAACAGTCGCCGGTTCCTGCATGTCTTTTAAATTAAGGCGCGCGTTGTGGAAGCCATAAAATAAACCAGCAATTTAAGTACAAATATATTCTTTGTGTATTTATTTGCTGTGGCAATCAGCGTATCGTATCTCAGAATTAACAGAACATATAAAGGCTTGAACACGCTCGCGGATTTACTGAACGATCTTGATAATAAAGTATGCGTTATCTCCGATATCTTAATCGAACTCGGATTTAAATATTACTTCTTAGCCACGTTTAGAAAGAGATAGTTTGTATTGCAGAAGATTGGCGCAGCTATTCCCACTGGCACAATGCCACCAAAAAGTGGTGGTTATATTGTCTCCCTTCATGCGGTTTCCGAGAGTTCTTTGACCTGCTCTCTCTTAATCACAAAAATAAATTAATCGTTCAAACGTCGGAATACGACACGACGTTAAGAACCGACTCCCGTTACCGTCAGCCGAAGCACGTATTACACGACGCCGACGACACGATCGCGATAGCAGTAGCTAAGTCCGTCCAAGAACACAAACAAAGAAACACAAAGACACGCTCCCGCAGTAAAATGCCAATAGTGCCAACTAAGGGATAGCAGTTTTTAGTCGGTAGTAGCTATCGCTTCACGATCTGAGCCCGACACACACTTCAGGCCCCCTTGGGTCGGCTGGATGGTGCGTAAATGCATTTTTCCTTCCAGGACCAATACGTTATACACTGCTGGGGGACCGCTTCCCCCTTTTTCGGTCGCAAAAATAATTATATGGTACGCCCACAATCAACCCGGTACATCTCTTCCCATCTGCGGGAAAAGAGGAGGGGGGTCTGTCACCCTATCGTCTCTCTAAACCTGAAGACAAAAAAGTCTTCGTAGTCAGTCGAACTGTAGAACTAGCGCCGCCAACCAGTATTAGGTCCTTCCGAAAAAAAAGCGGTTCCCGAGCAGTCCCTTAGGCTGAAATTTATGAGGCGTGCTTAGAATATTCTAAACAAATTTCATATTTACAGTAATTTATTGGTACTTGTCTCAGCTCACGTTTAATATGTCGTAAATTCACATTGTTGTCTGTAATCGATCGCATAGAAAGGACGTTTTCATTTCGCCGGATTTTATCTGACGTGTAAACTTTTTTTTCAATAACAATTTGTGTGGAGTTTCTTCTACCTTAATTTTATATTAGCTTGTAGTAAACAACACATTTAACAGTATGTTAATTAAATGAAAAAAAAATTCATGAATGTTTAATATTAAAGGAAATTATTTAGGTATGAGTATGTATTTGAATGTATATCCGTTTCGCAGAGATGGCATTCGAGGACATAATTACTGCTTTACTTGCTACGAACAGGCACCTTTAGGTGTCTATAAAATGTCAATGTTAAAATATTATCTGACCGTGACCTTAGTGAAAGTTTAGCGCTAGCGGAATATAAATTTGAAATGTAATATTTTGCTGAGCTCAACCTTAGCTAAGACTATTTTGCGTAAAGTCAGTGATAACATTAAGCACGTTATATACAGGGCAACTAGATTTAACTGATACGGTAGTCCCCGAATGCTTCTAATTGTGCGCCTGTCGCCTTATGCCATCCTGAAAAAAAAGGATTACTTATACACATAAGCTGATTGCGCTACGCATTATGTAATCCGAATTAACCTGTATTATATAACCTATAATTTAAGTTGGATTAAGTTACATATCCGTGCCCAGTTTCATTGAAACCAGTACCGTAGTTTCTTCATTAGTCTTAAAACCGTGACCGGTTTGTATATTTGACGTGACTTCTACTCCAAAACCTTACAGACCCGGTACGAATATTCCGGATCGAATTTTATTTACGGCGGACAGATATCAATAGTTTACTGCGCAGATTTACGTTGTTATTCACTATAAAGCATATATTGCTATAGTGTGCAAACACTTGCATGTACTTCTGTCACTGTTGTATGCTGACGGAAGTGTCCAGTGCACCCCACCATGGGTCATGCATCGTCGTGGCGGCGGGGCTCTGTAGCTTGGGGTGAGTCGAGACACCTTTGGCGAAGCGAATTGAACCGAGAAGGGGGCTGCCATGTTACAATTTACAATTTTATAAAGGGAATTATCAGTGGGGGACGAAGGACTGTTAAAGGTTCCCCTTTTATTTCATATTATATTTATACATTTATTTCATCATGGTCTTTCCACATTCACTGTTAAGAACAATCTTAAAATAGTACCAGAAGCAAACAATAGAATCAATACAGTTCAGTAAGGGCTTGTAAAAAGTAAGGGTGTGCAGTCTTATCTGGGTAGTTGGTTTATATATATATATCAAAACACGACACCGCCTAAGCTGAGACATCCGCGTGGTTATAGAGACACGCGGATGGTTTTGGGACCGCTGCAAAGTATACGCGTCAACCCAGACATCAGTCTTATTAGAACGATAGTACATACGTTTGAATACGAACTGTCCGAAATACACTCTTAGTGTAGGGACTAATCCAAATACGATCCGCTGTTTGCCAGGCTCAAATAATACTGTCGATCGGTTAGGTATTATTTGTCTATCACTTGCGATTACGTGTTTCTTCACCAGATGGTGATGCTGAAATAGTAAGAGATAAAACATGGCCGTCATTAATGACATTTATGAGAATTCTCTAGAAAAGTTTTAGTACAAAAAAGTGCATAGTGACGCGCGTTGGGAACAGCTAGTCCTTATTTGTTATAATCACGACAGTTTGTATATATATGAATGTTCATTATCGTTACACGTAAAACTACGTGAAAGAATACTGGACTTTAATGCATGCTGCATAGGAGGTGGTAGTGTCTCGCATGGCGCATGACTCTACATCCTCCTATGCATGGGCCGGCACGACCGGGGAGGTATCTCTCTCTCGCTATATATATATATATATATATATAGCACATAGTAAGCCAGTTACTATAACACTATAAACAAGCCTCATTCTGTATAACGTCCAGTATACTCCTAAGGTGCAGGTGGTAAGGCCTTACAATCACATTACGGACAATGTTTGGGTCAACGAATCGGGTCAATGTGTTAGGATAGTAATGAGCAGCTAACACGGCCCTAATCACGATGCGATGATATCGCGACTGGAAGCCAAATCGGCGTATCAGAGCCGTAATCACCACTATTTGCATATTTGATGCCCAAGTATCGAAAGATAAGGAAGATTACGCTAGGGCTGCCTTAACCGAGTTGAAAATTAATTATTATTACATATATGTTTAACTAGCATCAGCCTGTGGTTTCGCCCGCGTTATTTCTCATTCTACACGATAAACTTTTCAATTCGGGCCACTAGCTCATAAGATTACAGCGTGCCAACAAACAGACAAACTCTTCAGCTTTATAATATTATTATGGATAAAAAAATATCTTTATTTGTTAGTTGACATACAAAAGAATACATACACAATAATGAGGAAGACGAAAACAAGTGTTAGTACACCTGTTTCACTGAGTTGACTGATGGCTGAGACCATATTTGGTGAACATCTTCAATCATTAAACTTATCTCGCAAATATCCTCTTATTTAACCCTTTAACTCATCCGTCTGTCTGTCATACGGATTTATCTCATAGACCGTGTCTTGGTTGATGTGTGGTTGGGTTTTTTACAGATGGTATATTTTTGTTGTCGCTACAACAAGGAATGTTAAAAGTTAGTAAAATATAATGAAACCGCTAAAAAAACCGTTACAATTTTTTGTGTAGTTCCATTCAAAATGTGTGCGAGCGCCCGCAAACATAAATTTGTTAAATATATAATTATAATGTTCATACCTCACGTTGTTATGGAACCTGCGGTGTTCGAGTCCTTCCGCCCTTTTTTATTTAATCTAAGGCACTGGCCCTGAAATATGTATGCAATTTCGCCATTCTGATAGCAGTTATGTATGGAATTTCGCCATTCTGATGGCAGTTATGTATGGAATTTCGCCATTCTGTTGGCAGTTATGTATGAAATTTCGCCATTCCGACGGCAGTTATGAATGGAATTTCGCCATTCAGATGGCAGTTATGTATGGAATTTCCCCATTCTGATGGCAGTTATGTATGGAATTTCGCCATTCTGATGGCAGTTATGTATGGAATTTCGCCATTCCGACGGCAGTTATGTATGAAATTTCGCCATTCCGACGGCAGTTATGAATGGAATTTCGCCATTCAGATGGCAGTTATGTATGGAATTTCGCCATTCTGATGGCAGTTATATATGGAATTTCGCCATTCTGATGGCAGTTATATATGGAATTTCGCCATTCTGATGGCAGTTGTGTATGGAATTTCGCCATTCTGATGGTAGTTATGTATGGAATTTCGTCATTCTGATGGCAGTTATGTATGGAATTTTGCCATCTTGACGGCAGTTTGTTGATATTTTGCTGTACAAGCCTGTCAAGGGATGAAGTCAGTAAAATGATTTTGCATCCCGTGCTGCATCTCGCGTGTTACGACTACTGATGCCCACGATCTTTAGCATAATTACTCCTTAAATAGGCCACCGGCCACTCATGAACCGCATGAAGCGCGACATCTAAGATGTCATTTTGTGCAGGTACCATGTGAGCGAGAGGTACCTCCCCGGTCGTGCTGGCCCAATTCCGCTGCAATGCAGCATGGCACTACCTCTTACTAAAACTACATCATTATTCTTAATTCTACATCTTTACCTGCATTTTACTACCAATTTACGTATTACCCGTAGATTGATCGAATCTTTAATCACCGGACCGTATATAGCGGACTTTATAAATGTAGGAGCAATCCCAGTCGTAACGAATGTATCTCATCACCTGTTTCTCACCACGGAGCGATTAATAAGTGGCATAAATCGTATCGCCAATAAAAATAACAGTATCACAACCCTATTTTATTGAGCGTGTTTCCTTATATATGCACAGGCGAAGCACGATTATCAGAGATACAATTAATCACTTTTATTATTATTAATAGCGCGTAATTATTATAATACCAGCGACTGAGTTATCTTGTATATCTCATCTATAAAGATAATGAGCAAGGGTTGTAGTGTCTCCCGTCAACCTTAATTATTTAACTTGGTGGGAGACATTCTAAATTTAATGCTCAGTCTGAAAAATTAAAAAACAGCTGAAGATTTGTTATTAATTTTTCTGAACACTTACATTAATAAAGTCATGTGTTCTATTCGGCCCGGTACTCGAATCCAGGAATGCGACCACACGACTGTGGTTGAAAATACTCACCACCTGACCTAATGTCTCATGGTCCCACATATAGGGAACTCGACTCACATTTCACTCAAATAAATTTTTGACTTGCACTTAAAAGCGCATAATTCTTACTGAGTAGTACTTTTCGACTACAAACCTAGTCTCATCGACCGACCAGCACTTAAGTATAGGTCCGCAGCGTAAGTTTAGGTCCGAAAAAAACAGCTCATATATGACTAACTTTACGCATCGAACTATCGTTATGGCTAACATAAATTATGATAGGAATCTCACCAATAAAATTCCCACCTCCACTCTGTGGCACAAGTCGTTTTACACGAGTTTTTCCTCCCGCTAAAGACTCCGTGTTGTTAATGGTTGTATTATGTGGCCGATCCTCTCCTAATATGGTGCGTGTCTCTTGTTTATAGTACATTGTTGCCGTTATTACTTTTGATATCTACATTGTTGTGATGAATGTGGGAGATAATTCTCTGTTTACCCCATCTAAGAATGTCACAAACTGATCATATACAAAGCACGAAATAACGTGGCAGCGTTTTAACCTTAAAAACTCCAACATATTCTACGTCCTTATGACGTATCTATGCCGTAGTCGGCTACCTAACCTACAGGATTTGACGGGGGACGGGTTTTTACTTACACAGAGCGTCTGTCATCTGACCTCTGCAGCCCAGAAGGGACACCAGGTGAAGTCCTAGGTTTGGTCAAATTTGAACAATCGGGGTCGCCTCACGATATGTTCCTACACCGTAATAGTACTTAGAAAATGTACTTACTTTAGAAAAACTCATTGATACCTGACGGCGTTCAAACCCGGACTAACAGATTACAATTCCGAGGCGCTAACCACTAAGACCACAGAGGCTGATGCTACGGGTTGGAAATACTCCCTAAAATATATAATTACGCCATCCACCATTTCCTACATGTTAACTGTGTTGCTAAACGATGTTGACTGTGGCATTCCGGAGTGCACAACTCGGCAGAATCTCTGAATACAATGGCGGGCAGATTGAAGCCGCGAGCTGATATTTAATACACGTCGAGATGCGACATGATAGCTGTTGAAGCTAGACTAAGCAACCTACACACTCAGAGAATATTAAAATAAAATAAAATTTTAAGTCTAATAACCCCGACACAAGTACTTTATTTAATAAGACATAGTTCAAAGATGACCTTTTGACCTTTCTAACAAAAAATTTAAAATATTTAAGTTCATTTTTTACAACATAGGGGGCAAACGAGCAGGTGTATAGCTACCACTGCCCATAGACATTCTCAAGAATAGGCGTTTTACAGAAGAATTGCCGGACTTTACGGTATGGTCTTTTCTTAAAGACTCCCTTTTTGACGCACGAAGCAATGGGAACCTTACACCGATGCACTGTCCCAAAATTGATGGGGCTGTCCTGTGGTGCGGGGCAAGCCTTCTGTGAAGGAGGCGTCGGTCCATTAGGGAACAGGCTAGCCATCGAGGTGCCCTGGTGAATTTTAGTTCCGGGCACCTCACCAAAGGCGGCATTTATTTTACTTGCGATGGTTTTGTGGGTATTTGGCACTGTAATGTGCCTCGAGACCCACACACTGGACTCCACCCAGAGTCGTTGAAGGCACGTAAATACGTTTTTCCGCGTCAACAAAAGACATTTCTTTGGATCCCATTGGATCTCTGTATAAAATCTATGAGGACATTTATAGGAGTTGCGTCATAGAATCGTTATGATTTCTCGTCTCTCCCTTGAAGCTATATATTTAAAAAATACGAGTGTCTAGTCCGCACGACCGAAATAAAACTTCTTTAGCTTTATGGAAGTAAGTGACTGTGAGAGAAAAACAATGTGTGCTCCCACCTCCCTCTCTATTTCCCCCATAGGAATTAGTAAAACGTAATTCTCTCTTTCTATCATAACGCTTTCACCAGCTTACTTCCCTAGTTAAAAAATTTCACTGCCGAAACATTAGTGTGTGCCCCCCCCTACACCATGCGTATGCACTTTACGAGGGCGAATTAGCTAACAAAGCGAGCCATGCAGATGTTGCAAAGCATTTCAATCCACCGATGACTACGGACTATTCAAAAGCCTTTTGGCTCCAACTCCAATAAGCATTTAATTTACGGCCGTAGCTCGAATAGCCGTAAACGGATCAATTGAGTATTTGCATTCGGCCGCATAATGAGTTTGACAAATAGCTGCGACAGTTTATTGACAAGAAAACTGGAATCTTTGCAATGTTTGTCATTTGGCGTATGCGAATTATTTGCGGGTAATTCGACAAATATTTGTAAATAGGAAGATTTTGAATGACAGTGAAATTTGATGGATTCTATGAGGATGAATGCTTTTATATAAAAATATCAGCCTGTTTCGGCTCCGCACGGATATTTCACAAAATATGGCAAAAGTTCATCGACTTATAAAAATGCAAAAATAACCAAAGTAGTGAAAAAAGATTTACTTTGTATTTTTTTTCACTGCTTTGGTTATATTGTCGAAGTTTCACAATGATCAGGATGTTTTATAAAATGACATATTGTCTATGTTCATCACTGATGATGTAGGATTCTGATGTCACCTCAGCATGGTTCAAACCTTGCCGTGGCGGAGGGGCTCAGTAGCCTGGTGTGAACCTAGTCGCTTTGAGTAAAACTAATTGAACCGAGTAGGCGGGTTATTTTTGTATCCCTATTAGAAGAAGAGGAGACCAAAGAGCAAAACGAGACGGTGCTTTTGTGCACGGGGCAAGTGGCGTGGATGTTAACCTCACCCCTTTGCAGTGTCCCAAAGTAGGTGGGGTGGTCCTGTGGTGCGGGACAACCCCAGATTTACGGCTAAGCAGCGCGTACCTATAGTAACTCATATGAGTTCCTACCGTTACGGTTAAGGACCACGTACCCATAGTAACTCATATGAGTTCCTATGGTTACGGCTGAGCCGCGTATCTATAGTAACTTATATGAGTTCCTATGGTTACGTCTAAGCAGAGCGTATCCATAGTAGCTCATATTAGTTCCTATGGTTACGGCTGAGCCGCGTATCCATAGTAACTTATATGAGTTCCTATGGTTACGTCTAAGCAGAGCGTACCCATTAGTTCCTATGGTTACGGCTGAGCCGCGTATCCATAGTAACTTATATGAGTTCCTATGGTTACGTCTAAGCAGAGCGTACCCATAGTAGCTCATATTAGTTCTTATGGTTACGGTTAAGCAGCGCTTACCCATAGTAGCTCATATTAGTTCTTATGGTTACGGTTAAGCAGCGCGTACCCATAGTAGCTCATATTAGTTCTTATGGTTACGGTTAAGCGGCGCGTACCCATAGTAGCTCATATTAGTTCTTATGGTTACGGTTAAGCAGCGCGTACCCATAGAAACTCATATGAGCTACGCTCTGCTTTTCGGGTGACTGCTGATGGTGCTGCACCTCCTCTGAGACCGTACGTAATATGTTACTGAGCATTCAAAGATAAAGGTTGAACGTACACACCCATTGTAGAAGACAGAAGAGAAGCGTCCACCGCTGTTTCTTGTATGACTTTGAATGTGTATGCGGAGCAAAAAAGAAAACAAGATATTGACTCACTGTGATATTGCATGTCTTATTGCTTAAGAAGTTTTCTGGCGACCGATCAAATTCCCACAGCCAGAAATCATGCAGATTTATTGGCCTGCAGAATCCATCATGGTAATGCTAAGTAATGAATCGAAAATTCGTCTCCGTTTTTCATTTTTGTTTTTTGATTTGACGAAAGTCATTTAACATTTTTATATTATTCGTGCGATTTGTGGAAGAGGGGTGTCGATTATACAAGTATACCTTGCTCGGGAATGTTTCTATCCACGGGTCTATATACATATAGCCTGGACCGCACTTGGGAACTCTCTTTTATATATACCATGTGCATAATATATATTACATGTATCAATACAATGTATTACATGGAAATATAAATTTCTAGATCATCTAATATGTAGATTACGTACTGTAAAATAGATGAAATACGCGTTGCAGTTCGCAAATCCGCTATTCTCTAAATTACGACATTGCTATACTATACAAAGTTGCAGGATAATAAGGGCTTATACCACCGGAGTCATATGGAGCTGCACTTTATAAGAAGAAATGTGTAATAATTATACATTAAAGGTACGTAACGGCTTACGAGTCACGTTTACGCTTTTGAAATTGTGCTTCGCGTCAAAAGCGGGGCGCTTTAGATACGCGTTTTCGCGCGTGCCAACTAAGACATTCTTACTATTATCGCAGTGAATTATCATTTATTTATCATTTGTTGTTGTTGTTGCAATAATATGCGATATAGAACAAAACATTGTGAAATAACCCGGATTCGCGTATTCGAATATGACATCATTTGAATTAGGACAGGTTTCCCTTCTGGGTTTGTCGTGACGGTGGGTCTCCGTAGCCCGGGGTGAATCCAACAACGCGGGTGAAGCCAATTGAACCGAGAGGGCTGCTATTATACCTCTCTTATAAGAAGAGGGGACTAAAGATTCAGGGGTGGAGGTGCTTTTGCGCACTGGGTAAGGGGCGAGGATGGGAACCTGACTCCGTGAAGGTTGGTCCGGCCTTCAGAATCGAACCTACAACCTGCGCATCGCTCGTCCTTTTGTCATGCACGGTGCCAATAGCACGAGAACTTTTAAACATTGAAATGAAAAACGGAGCCCACTGCACATACACCTGTTTGCACTACTTGACAGCGTTTTATTAACAGCACCGTCGCACGCACATATGTATGGTCGCATATGTGTTCCATTTCAACATTTTATTAGAACGCGTTAATAAAATTCGCAAACGAGGCCTTAGATTCAATCCTCTGTTTTAGATAGTGGCTTTTGACCCCTTAGACTCGGTGTGGGTCACCAGAGCTAGGAACGATGTTGTGTCGCGCGGAGCGTTAGCGTTGTCAAGGTGTAGTGGCATTTATGTTCATTGGTGTATCATAGTCTTAAAAGAAAAAAAGTTTTCTTTGCAGCATAGTGTGAGAAACGACTAATTGGAGGTGATTAACAGGTTCATTAATATCAGCATGGTTAATGATTAAGCTGATACTGCATTCTCCTGCACACCATACATCTTTCATCAGCCGCTCGGATACCGCAGCATGTGATGGATATCCATACTTTTGTATGGTTTTATTTATAGGCTCGCGTTTGACCACATCAAGACCTGGTGTTAAGTGGTGTCGTGGCCGAAGATGAAGCACGCTGGCCTAGAATGTTTCACCCGTGATTTGAATAGTCCTAGATTGTAGGTATCGAGAAACACACATACTGGAAGCGTGTGGAATCTGTTTAGCGGTTCGTATTAAAAAGCTCTATTAGAATCTCTTTGTACAAGTGGTTGGAATTTCGACAGTGTTTCGATGTCTGGTTATCTCAGAGCGTCTGGTTGTACGTTTGAAGGATGGTGAAGGTGGAATAAGATTATGAAGCTCGAAAGTGCACTCTCTGAAATGTGTTCTATAAAATACCGATAGACTGGCAATTTACCTGCGGTGCTCAATGCTCAGGAACCTAGACGGTACTAATGATTCGATATTAATTAATCTAAATACTCGTCTTTTTATTGTGTCCAGGGCTTCCGGTTGGTACTTAGCTGTGCTACCTCAGAAATGCGAGCAGTACTCCATGCATTACCGGATTTGTTCTGTGTAAAGATCGAGCAGCTGTTTTGATGTGAAGTGCCGTCTCACCTTCGACAGAATGCCCAGCTTTCTCGCAGCCGTTTGCGCCTTTGTGTCAATATAGGAGCCAAAATTCATGTTGTGAGTTATGGTGAGGCCCAAAAGGTCGAGATGAAATTGGTATAGATACATCTCTGAAAGTAGGTGACAGTAAAAATGGGCTCCTTTTTGTGGAAAATAAGTACGCCTGGGTTTTATTGGCATTAAATTTGACCAGATTGGCAACGCAATCAGAGACGGCTTGAAGGGCCAATTTCATGCGCTCGATCATATCTTCTCTCAGAGGTTGGGTATGTTCTTTGGAGGCTCGAGCATTGGACGTGTATTTCTCTGCAACTGTGCGGTCATCGGCATATCCAAGCATGCCAAGACCCAAAAAATCATTGTTATGCAGCAAGAAAACAGTTGCACATTATGTGCGCGATAGACAGATAGATAACTAACTCCCCGGTCTCGCTGGTATCATTTACCTGCAATACAGCAGTACTACACTTAATCGTAACATAAGTAGCAAATTAATCTGTCGGCACGGCTGTGCTCCCGCCAAGTCAGCCGTCACCATCTAAATCAACAGTGTCATACCATCTTTTATTGGAATCATTTTGGCGTATTTTTAAGCCTCTATTTAAGGATCACTGGGGATGTTTAGAATGCTGAGACTATGATCCTCTTATTGGTACCTCGCGGTTTTGTGGTAAGCCTGATCAGGCATACATCGTAATGTCACGCGTTTTAGTCCCGGCTTGGACTAAAAAGCGTTATTGGAATTTTAAAATTTCTCATAATAGTCCGAAGTAGGGAAGTTGGCAGTATTATACCTCTTTACAGCATGTCACTACCGCTTACTCATTAAACAATACATTATGCAATTCACACTTTCCTGCAAAAAATGTTAATAGGGTCTTAGCAAATTATATTTAATTAGCACAAAATGCACACTTATGAAATATATCATCTTACAATATATACCATAATTGAGTAAATTTTCTGAGGTAATTGCGTAATATGACTAATAAATATTACATGTGTAAAGTCAGCAAAATCAATTAACCAATTAAGTAGCGGCTGTCTTGCCTTGGGTTTTTATTGCTTTCGACTTCCACATGGAACATAACCGTTAGGTCAAGGAGCCTGAGTCGGCTAGACGTCACGATCTTGTAAGAGTGCTTGCTGCGACGCGACCCAATAAGGTCGACATGACGAAAGTATGAGAATGAATATTCAATTATACCTATATCACATGCTACAGGCCACAGGATATCTACACAGGTAACCTATAGCACGCAGTATGTGATAATGGCTCAAAATTTATATCATCATTACATCACGTCACATAATTAATGTATTTAAAAAAAGGAAAAAAATGGTTGTCACGATGTTGACTCGGGTAATGGATGACGTGGCTACTAATTTCCTGTTACGATCTTGGTTATTTTATACCTAGTCACATCCAACCCTACAAAGCCCTATTACTTTATAATAGCAGCAGAGCAGAGCCCCGCGGTTTGACACGTGTAACATGGTAAAATTCCATATTATAAGCTTTCCTCTCCTATTTCATCCCTTTCGGGCTCGAATTTTTAAAAATCCTTTTAGCTTGTTCTTCCTTTCTTAGAGCTCACTAATATTATGAAACAAATGTGAAGTCCCTAGTTACAGTAGTTTCAGCTGTGTGCTGTCTGTCAATCAGTCACTCTGTAACAAAAGAGTTTTACATTTATAGATAGATATAGATAATTGTTCCTGGCTATATTACAAGCATGCGCGAGTATTTGTGTATCATAGGCTCTTTACCTATATTATAGTAAAATATAAGTTTTATGGCTACAGATCCACTTTTCATTTCTTATCTTAATCTATAAGAACGTTAAAATATAATGACACTAAAATTATTATAATTTATGGAAATTTTACCCCGTCCTATGTGTAGTCGATGTTTAACCAGAGTGCCGTGTGAGAGTGAGTGAGAGTGAGTGATGTACGTACTTATATTATAGCGTTTTAAGGTGTCTAAATGTCAAAAATGCTCTAGTCGAGAATGAGGCAAGCGTAAAGGCTAAGTTCGTGTCGGGTGTAGCGCAAGGTACGGTTCCGTGGTTTTTAAAACAGGAGCGAGGCGGATTCTATGACCGAGAGAACAAATCCTCAGCTGAGCATACAATTTTGTATGTAGTCTTAATTTTTTTAAAAGTGAGACTCCTTTGTATACAAAAAAACGTGCGTACTGTGAGAAACGTTACTGTCGTGGAACCCTAAAATACACGTTACCATGACAACAAATTGTACAATTATGACTTCAAGTTAGTGATTAAAAATGTCTGCGACAAATTTTATTTTATTTTTTATAATATAGGGGGCATACAAGTCACTCCCTTTTTACGACTACCGACGCCCATGAATATCCGCATAATTATGGTGTCAATGCGTTGCAACTCCACTTCTCCTCATTCCTCATTTCCCCAATGGGCCATCAGCTACTCACAAAACGTACGAAACGCGACACCGAATACGTCACTTTACGCAGTTATTACGTGAGCGAGATGTATGTCCTAGATCGTGCGAAATACAGGATATTTGAAGTTCTATCTTAAGCTGTATTAAATGAACCGTACAATTTTATGGTACAATGTTCAAAGAACTAAAAGCATTTCTAAGCGCATTAAACACTTGTTCTAAGAATTTCGAAACGATATTCCGCGGACAGGTTTGGTAAACGTAAATTTTCAGTCGCATTGTATAATTTTACTATCTCAGGCGTTTGTCTTTTTACACAAAATGTTAGGCTCACTTCGGAGGAGCATATTTTATTCAAATGGCATATAGATACGTGTTTCCACACATCGAATGTATAGGTCTATTTATATAATGATACAAGCACTTTATTTTATTGCTAGAAATCTATGGAGGTCTAATGTTCTTATGGAGCATGGGTTTAAATGAATAATTGTTCGCTAGTGTAAAGATTAAATTCATTTCACGGTGCATCGTACCGGCAAAACCGGGCTATTTCTCGCTACATACAATAGGGATATCATGGATATTGAAGGGAAGCCAGTCTAAAAGATGGTCGTAGATGTAGAAAGAGACAGCGAACGTAGTTCACTAAAAAAACGAAGGACAGACTCTTTGTTCATTCATGCGTGTGCAATTTGTTAGACAAATATAATAGCATGGTGTTGCACATATTTATTCTCTACTGACCAGGACGCCACTCGCTGCCATATCCCTTCCCTATCTATATTATTTGTAAATATTTTTTGACTGCACTATGAAGAAAATGTCCAGTGCAGCTTCGTCGGTTACGTCGGGTGACGGTCTAGATGAGCTTATGGTAGATATGGGGACAAATGCCCTACCTTTCTCGCATATGGGAAGGATGCATCGTAATAATTATTTAGGATTAGCTTAAGTAACTGTAGTCCTGGGCATGGTTCAAGCCTTGTCTGGGTTCAACCCAGCCTACTAAACCCCACGGCCACACCGCATTGGACGAAGTCAATTGAACCGAGGAACCGGGTACCCCTCTTATAAGTAGAGGGGACTAAAGAGCCGGAAGAGAAGCAGCTCTTTGTACCCCTCTTATAATAGGAGGGGACAAAAGCGAAAGGAGGCGGCGCCTTTGCGCACGGGGCGAGGATGAGAATGTCACCCCTTAGCACTGTCCCAGAGCTAGTGGGGTTGTACTTTGGTGCGCGACAAGCGTCCGTCCCTTAAGGGGCTGACTAGCTGTCGCGGTGCCCTGATGATTTGTTGTTCCGGGGCACCTCACCAAATGCGGCACTGATGGCACTCATGCTAGTCTATGTGGGTATTCGGTATGTGATGTGCCGCGAGGCCCACACACCACTGAACCACCCGGGGCCTATAAAAGCGCGTAAATGTGTTTCCTTGCGTCATGAAAAAAAAGTAACTATAGATGGTCCACTAAGTTTCTGGAGTGGAGGCCGCGTGTAGGAAAGCGAAGTGTTGGTCGACCGTTCACCAGCTGGGAAGACGATCCTCGAGCAGTAGCCGGTCCGGGATGGATGCGAGTAGCAGGAGATCGGTCGTCTTGGCGTTCATTGAAAGAGGCCGATGTCCAGCAGTGGACCGATAAGGGCTGATAATGATGATGATGATGATGTTAGTAACCATTAATATCTCGGCTGAGGGGATCGGTGGGCTTGCATTACCGTGGGGGCTGGAGGCGCTCGTTGGGCTATCATGACTAGGCCGTCCCTCCCCCCCTCACCACGGGCGGATGGTTCTATACATTATACCGTCAGAAAGTAACAGTTATTGAGTTTAGTACGATTTGCGAGATTCTCGTCTCGGGAGTCTGCCGCATGATCGCCATTCCGGGGGGCCTTAGGATGTGTTCTTTTGGCTCAGAAATACTGTGGCATGCGGCGAAAGTCGCTAGCCTAGTACCACTTAGACATGGCAGCCTTCAGAGTGACATCCGTTACTCCTGGGGCGTTTTATGATATTTCTCTTGCGGACCGCCAGGGTGGATCCCTGATCCTGGGATGTTTGAGCTTCTTGTCAATGTGTCGTGGAATATCATCCAGTAAATAGTAATATTTGAAAACTCTAATTTAAAATTTTAAAACTAAGAAATATTTTAAAATTAAAATACTTTCTGTCTTTTGCTTGTTAATAATATTTAAATTGAAGTAAACTCTTTATCTTTTCAGATACCTGAAGTCCGAACACAGGAAGCAGATGCATCGGTAGGTAAATATGAAATGTAAAATATGTACATAATATGTTAATCTATCCGATCGCTTCATTACCTGCACATTTGTCATATAAAAATAATACATATTTTTTCATATTTTTTATTTATATATAAGGGAGAAATGAGCAGTCGGACTATTAATAGCTACTCATAGACACCTGCATAGGGGAAGAGTGAAGTATCACGCCTGCATAACCTATGCAGGCGTGATACTCACTCTTCCCCTATGCAGATGTGTAAACTCCCTATTTCCTTTTTTTATAGAATAGGTGCAAACGAGCATTTGGAGTCTTTCTACGACTACCGACGCCCAAGAACGTCCACATAATTACTACTTGCTCCCTTCCCACCCCCCACCCCCGACGGGCCACCGACTACTCACAAACCGCACGAAACGCGACACTGAAGATGTTAAGGTATAATGTAAGCTAGAGCTACCTCCTCGGTCGTGCCGGCACAAATCCGTGGCATAGGAGGATGAAGTGTCATGCATTATGCATGGCACGTCCTCCTCCTATGTAGCTTATTTATACATCCATAGACACAAACACACACCACAAATACACACACACACACACACCCAAACACACTTACAAACACACACACACACACACACACAAACACACAAAAACACAAACACACACACACACACACGCACGCCTTCACGCCTGCTCCATAAGGCTACCACCTCTTTTGTTGGTTGAGCGAACATATGTATAGGTTCCTACTTAACTGGCAAATAAACCACATACTTCGGTTTCACAGGTTCCATTGATAATGTAGTTATGAGGTATGTATCGAATAGACATTTGACAGTTGAACAGTGTGTGTGAAACAAGTATAAAATGTAATAAATGTTGCGCACCACTCTTTAATAAACAACTCAAACGATGCCACAGTATTAGCTAGTTACGAATGATAGTATGTGTTTACACGCTGCTCGATTCAGAAGCTTTTAAAGTCATTTATTTATGCGTTGTATAACAGCCTCATATTTATATTTCTTGTATTTCTTTATTTATAAATACAACTAATCTTTATAAAAATGAATAACACTTACAAGTACAGTCGACGGCATAAATACGTATGAATGGCTTATATTTACATCAACATCGAGGTCCGGAGTTCGGGTCCCGGTTCAGACCAAAAATTGCTTAAAGAATTTTTGCCATCGCCCTCGTTTGGATCCGGTGATTTCAGTATAGGAGATTAAAGGACTAGAGAGTGAACTTGTGTCGTTCAGCCTGCAGATGTATAACGCGCACTTTAATATGTCCTGTTCAGTTGGCTCCATGGACCTCAACAGCCGCCGTAGCATATTTTTGGCTGGGAAAACGTTTTTATAGTCATAATGAGCTTCATCCGTATACTGCTGGACATGAGTCTTTAGTAAACGTAGAAAAGGTGGTCTTATGCCTATGATCAACAGAAAACTTTAGATCGTGCTGTCGGGAAATTGTAAGCCTAGTAACAGTAATAATAATAATAATAAAATAATGTCTGTGGACTTATCACACCATGTTAGCCTAGTCCTCTGGTAAGTAACGTAAGGACTTGTGTTGCATGCACTAGACAACGGAAATATATTTAATAGTTTTATACATTTAAGAAATCATATATATTTAAGATTTATATTATAAAAATAAATATATAAACATTCATGACCCAGGCGGGATTCGAACCCGCGACCTCTGGCGTAATACGCGGACTAACCACCACGTTACCAACTCGGCCAGCCGGTCGTCGGGCGATGGCTGGAAGCCGGAGTCCTTTGGTAACTACCAAATCAACAAACATCTGCAAAACCAAAGGTTGCATAGTCAAGTTGACTTCATTCCCTTTTTACAAAATGGGACATGGAAACTTACAAACCACACAAAAGCTCTGTATCTTATATCATGTAAGCGGGTACGTCTCGTTTGAGGCTCAAACCCAGTTGACGCAAACCGAATCAGGGCCTGGGTTAAGGACTTGTGTTACAGGTAACAATTAATGGAAATATACTTAAAACAATATTATAGAAATACATATACAACATAGATAAACATTAGAGATATATGTTGCGTACCAGCTCGGCTATCGCGTCCATCAGTCGTCGTACAATCGCAAGATATTCACCGAGCTGACTGTACCACGTTATGAAGTGGTTCGTGTTCTCTTATCAACTCGGAATAACTAAACCGAGATAAGGAAAGGGCAATGAAAAGAAATGGAATAAAAATATAATAACGAAGTAATTTAGTCGCGAACAAGCGTAGACACACTGTATTACCATTAATTAGGAGGGAAAAAGTAAGCAGCCACAGGTATAGCCGCAGTAATAGATTAGTAAAGATTGAGATAAGAGAAAATAATAACGTGAAACCTCTTAGCGTACAATAACTTATGGAACATACATAAGGGTACCGAGATCATAAAACACACTCATGTCATGAAGAGGACATACATAAGGGCATCATGATCATAGATAGAAGTTGCATATGCTCACCTAGATCATAGAAGCAGTTGCACTAGGGGACCACGGTCATACAGAGCGCTTACATAAGAGTATCCTGATCGTAAAACACCAAGGTCATGAAGAGGACATACATAAGGGCATCATGATCATAGATAGAAGTTGCATATGCTCACCTGGATCATAGAAGAAGTTGCACTAGGGGACCACAGTCATACAGAGCGCTTACATAGAGTATCCTGATCGTAAAACACCAAGGTCATGAAGAGGACATACATAAGGGCATCATGATCATAGATAGAAGTTGCATATGCTCAACTAGATCATAGAAGCGGTTGCACTAGGGGACCACGGTCATACAGAGCGCTTACATAAGAGTATCCTGATCGTAAAACACCAAGGTCATGAAGAGGACATACATAAGGGCATCATGATCATAGATAGAAGTTGCATATGCTCAACTAGATCATAGAAGCAGTTGCACTAGGGGACCACGGTCATACAGAGCGCTTACATAAGAGTATCCTGATCCTAAAACACCAAGGTCATGAAGAGGACATACATAAGGGCATCATGATCATAGATAGAAGTTGCATATACTCAACTACATCATAGAAGCGGTTGCACTAGGGGACCACGGTCATACAGAGCGCTTACATAAGAGTACCCTGATCGTAAAACACCAAGGTCATGATGAGAACATACATAAGGGCACCATTATCGTAAAGAGTTGCATATGCTCAGCTAACCTATACCAAAAAGAGAGCTTACATAAAGGCACCAGAACAATAAAGAAAACCTAAATTAGTCCTTAAGGACACTCGTGTTAAAAGGGTAGCAGTAACATAAACTCTCGAAATATGTTGTTGTAGAACATTTATTTTCATGCATTTTTTAAAGTCTAGGTGGTACGAAATGCTGAATGCCGCTAGAGCACTAGGGTAACCAACAATGCTCAGAGAATCACCAAGCTAAAGTGGCAGTGGTCCGGTCACATTGCTCGTAGAGCCGATAACTGTTAGGGAAGAAACGTTCACGAGTGGGGGCCCCACACGGGTAGACGGAGTGTGGGACGGCCTCCTACCCCGTGGTCTGACGACTTGGTTAAGCTGGCGGGGAGCCGCTGGATGCGAGAGGCTCCGGAATGTGACCTATGGCACCTTATAGGGGATGCTCATGTCCATCAGTAGACTTCAGCCGGCTGATGATGACGAAGGGGCAAATGTGAAATGGGGTCTTTTGATGTTTATTTGTGCACGTTCAAAAATTCGCATCTCTAGAAGTGTAGTATGAACCTAGCCTTACCGAAAACAGTAGTTGGCATTGCCAACTTCTGGCCGCATTACTTAGTCTACAAACGGTATGTCCTGAATCAATGGCGCCGACGTAACACTCCAGTTGTCGCGGCTACAAATACAGCATATCTGATCTCGCACCTATGACGCACTGCGCTTTGTATCGCTTTCCCTGTAGAACGATAATTATGTATATCATTACTGGTTTTTGGGACGCAGTAGGTAAAGGTACGATTGTATTCTCACTAGCTTTTACCTGCTCTTTCCTTTTCAATTGCGATATGTTATATCCTTTCAATGTAAAGGTTTTAGCAGCCTCATGTGCTGAATCATCATGATGGCGTTGAGGCTCAGTCAAGATTTAGGATTAACAGCGGCGGAAACGAGAGGTACAACAGACCCCGTTAGTATCGACACGCGGATTTGCTCGCGTAAAATCTGTCATCAGGGAACCGCTCATTTGTATCAGGATAAATAGTCAGCCTATGTGTTATTAAAGAATATAATCAGTAATTGGAACAGGCAGTCAAGCTGCATTAAAGTTAAGTTTGGCCAGTACTCTAGTGACTTGTAACACTCGAAATGTGACAGATATTTTTTTATATATATATAGAACGGGGGGCAAACGAGCAATCGGGATTTTTTACGACTACATGCTGCTCAAACTCAGCTGCAATCTAGCAATTGAACTACCTTTTTTATAGTATGACGACGACTGAGTACTGTCGTAGCTTTTAGAAGACTACAGATGCCCACAGCGTTATACGGACGTGGCCCTTCCCTCCTCGGCGAAAATTCACGGGCCCAGGTTCTCAATGGCATTACCATGACTTTTAAAGTGACATTATATTAGCGAGGAATGCCCAGTAGTGCCGGCCCAATTTGGCTGCAATGCAGATGTATATCTCTTACTCGCCATCTTATCAAATGTTCGCTGTTACGCTTCTTTTAGTACAGGCGAACAAACGAGCGATCGGAGTTTTTTTACGACTACCTACGCCCATGAACATCCACACATGCTCTGCCCTCCTATATTCCTCCGCTTCAATGGACCACCGTCTACTCTCAAACTCACGAAACGCAAACACCGAATATGTCACTTTACAGCGGTATATGTGAGCATCCCCGGTCGTGTTGCTCTGATGTTGCTGCAATGCAGCATGGCACTACCTCTTACTAAAATGCTTGAGCCATGCTGGAGCTGACAGTAGGAGCACACGCCGTCACCTTATACCGTTGAAGGCTCTTCAATTCAATACAATTGATTAATATCTTTAGATAGAAATACTTCAGGTACGTCCATTTTAATACGGCCCCGCGCACAATATGGACAAAGCAACACGACCGAATTTAGAAGAAGGTTTGATACAAACAATATAGAACACAGTGCTGTCTGTACGTGGTCGATTTTCTCAAAATGTTCCGAATGAACTTTTATGTTCTTTTCGCCAATAGGAACAAATTTCGAGCGCCGCTGATCGGCATTATTATAATAAGGGTATTACAGAAAAAATCCTGGTATTTGTATTGTACATAATGTAATATTGTTATCAACATTGAATTAATAAAAAAATCTTGGCACACGTTTTGACAATACCTTCAACTAAGTACAATCAATGGTAATTTAAACTTCAAACATCAAAAATTAAAATGTTTAGTTACCAAATCTACGTCGTATGTGTGTAGTAGCTATATCCTGCCGTTTCATTCGCGTAATGTTTATTACCAAGGGAAACATTATTTTTTCGGGATGACAAACATGATTACGTTATTGCTGACTTTAACATAATCTGCGCAAAATTTTATCCATATCGGTTCAGTAGTTGTTGTGTGATAGAATAATAAACATAAATACAAATTTTGTAATTTATAATGTTTCATTAAAATTGTTTGTACAAGTAATATTTCATCCTCGAAAGTACCGTAAATACTATAACTCCTAATATTACAATAGACGCATTCAATCAAACTAGTTTTGAATTTCATTTACCACAAAGGAAGTACCGCAAGCTAGCCATAGTCCTAAAGCCATATACATAAATGCCATCAAATTGGTTTTGTCTTATATTTGCGACGACCTTATAAGAATCATCAACTAGTTTCCTTTAAGCTAACGTCAAGTGATATAAAATATACTGACAGCTCGTGATCGAAGGCTTACTGTTGTCTTTGGTCGATAAGAATACGACTCTTACTGTCTCCATATCCCCCCTGTGCCTTTAGCTTAAGGTCCATAATGACATAAGTGATCTTGTATCTACCCGCTAACTGCCGCTTAGTATGCTTAAAGTTATTATGACTAATGTTCAACAGATTTAAATAGGAGGATCGATGGTGATCTGTCAACTGTGTTATTTAATACAGGGTTCCGCGAGGAAATAGTAAAAATGAAACCAAAAAGGAATCGTCGAAGGAAAAATAAGAATAAAAAGGGAGCACGTGACGTAATTGATCCTGAATAGATTCACTTAGCAGCGAATGAAAATAGGACCAATGTTTCCCATGTGTAACAGTCATTTAGTGATGCATTATTTGTAACATAGCAGATGTTACATCCGAGTCAATCAACAGGGTAATGAAACCTAATCTACACTTATATACTAATAATACAATGCTGAAGTGTTTATTTGTTTGTTTAAACGAGCTGATCTCAGGAATTGCGGGCCCGAAATGGAAAGATTTTTGTGTTGAATAGTCTATTTATCGAGGACGGCTGAATGATATATAAAATTAGGCTGCGACGAATAGGACCGGAGTTACGCGGTTAAACCGTGGGGTAATGCTAGTTTGTAGTAAAAATACTAGGCCCTAATAGAAACAACAGGCCAAGAGCGAACCTGCCTATGTAAGGTTTCGTAGCAATGCACAAAAAAACGTCGCATAACACTCAAACTCGTAAAAATAAACACTTGAAAATTACGTGGTCTTTTTTGACGAACTGAATTAAAATGTAAAAAAATAACTTAACTCTAACTTAACACCGAATGAAACATATATTTCGTCTAAGTGAAATCCGCCGGTTAAATTCCTGTCCAGTTTATAATTCGCTCGGAACAACAGTGTAAGCACCGCTTAACTTAAATATAATTTTCAATCAGTTTATTTCTACCTGTGCGGTCGCTTATCCCTATAACTAATTCCCTTATAGGACATGGAACATTAGTGTATATATCATAAGATATGTTTTTGGTTGGCAATTCGCGCCTATCACTTGGGGTAGCCTGTGTAATCATTCAAACGACATGATAGGTTTGTTTAAATTATATAGGGCTCGTGGTGTTTTTGCAATATCGTACCAACCGGTTCAAATTGTCCGGTTGAAGTGAATTCCGTTTATTTTGTACTGGAGCTATTTAGGTATAGGTCGCGCAGTGAGTTAAGAGCGCTCGGATCGGTAAAGCTTTTTGAGCATCTATACAACAGCTAGAATTGAATAGAATAGAAATAAGTAAGAATATTTCATAACAGGTAATATTATATTCAAGTCTAAAGGCCCTTACACTGTTGTTATTTTTTTGTTTATATTTTTATGTAGTATATAGGGACAAACGAACAGTCAAAGCATTTTACGACTACCGACGCACATGACGCATGCCGTTGCGTAGCCCTCCTCCGGCTCCCCCAATGGGCCACAAGCTACTCACAGACCGCACGAGACGCGACACCGTATCATGTAAGCGAGCGGAAGCTTACGTTCGTGTTTATTTTTTTTAGTTTATAATTCGTTTGGAACAGTGTTCTCGAAATCAAACATTATTTTATAGTATAGAGGGACAAACGAGGAATCGAGACAGACAGACAGACAAAATACACTCTCCATTCCTTCATTTCCTAATTCCGATGGGGCGGAAGAACAAACACGATCGGAAAGAAATTCGGCTCGAGATCGCCTTGACATGATCGCCGTGGCACACTGTAAACCAAAGGCCCGTCTTGTGTGTTTGCAGTGGTGTCATGTGTGCGAGAGTGCGCCGGTCCATTAGATGTAGATATCGACAATAGCGATGATGAAGGACGTCGTATAACCTTCTATCCCCAGGTACCATTTACACGGAACAATGCAAAGTGCCGCGGCCATAGCATTGTCGGACACTAAAGTTATGGCCCACTAAATATTTCACGGGCGATTTTCGCGTCCATTTGTTTGGCCTAACAAAGCGCGGCCAAACACGAAATGTGTCTTATTTATTTTATGATTGAACAAGCAACACAACCGCTAGGGGTCGCTTTGTGTGCCCGGCCTTATGCGAATGCGCTAAGGACGTTGTTATGTTGTGTTGTTATACCAATGCACAGACCATAAAGTGCTGGTACATCGAGTAAGGATACCATTGCATAAACGATGCCACGTTCTCGTATTTTTCAGTAAGAGTGCCGTGCTGCATTGTAGCGGGATTGGGCTCACACGACCGGGGTTGGTACCTCTCGCTTACGTGGCACCGACGAGTCTGGCCTAGTGAAGGGCAGAATAAATATAAAGAAGGAAATATAAATTATTCGGATGTTTATGGGTGTCGATAACCGATTTATGAGTTTGCCTCTATACTGCAAAAAAGTGCCTTATAGTGGAATCGTCTCCAATAAGGGTCGGTATGACCGAGGGACCTCTCCTTTACTTGCTAACGCTTCAAGGTGACTGCTATGCTGACGCTTTTGTATGCTGTGTGTGTTTATCAAGGCCCATTGGCGTGTACGAAGGAAGGCTGACATCCGTAAACCAATTAAGCCGATATCTATGAGCGTCAGTAGTCATCAAAAGACCAATCGTTGCCCATTTAAACTATAAAACATTGATAATGAATTATAATTTTATCTTTTTGGAGCTCCTTACTTCCATAGAAAAAACGGGCCCCTTGTAGGATACCCTTGTTGGGCGTCTGTTCATCTGTAGAGAACAAACAAGGCAAGTTTTTTCTCCGTCCACATGTGTAATGTAATTATTATACTTCAAGTGTGAACTGAGTAGATATTGTAGAATTAATTAACACTAACGCAGGTCTAAATATACTTCCGTTTTTGCCAACCCTAGCAATGACTGTCTTTTAAAGGCCATACATGTAATAATCGTCAGGAAAGTTAATCAGGAACACGTGGGGATATCAGACTGAAATTTATATTAAATATTGTGCTGTGCGATTCCATGAAATACAAAAAACTAATTAAAGAAAAAAAATTATAGTTCTCACACTTGTTTTAGTTTAATATTATCCAATTACATTTCTAGTTAAATATCTAACTTCTAGTCTTAGTGTTTCAAATTTAATAATTGCAGGTCAACGGAAGTCCCTATAGGTTTCAGAAGCCTTCGATTAAATAATACACATACCTAAACAGTCGTATTTTGACTGCATTGATTAAAAAAAAATCACTTTTTCTCAGCTGAAAGGCGTAGCAATCAATATCTGTACGTACGTGGTTTGAATTTCAGCTTAACACGCGACGCATGTGTAGATCGCACGGAACCATCAGAGCACCAGACCGGCTCGCACCTGACCGGTATTTTTTTTTATGACCATCGCGATCGCGGATTATGTTACGGAAACGCTGAGTGGATTGCGTTTCATTTTATATCACATTTTGGATGCCAATATTTTTTATAACTCCGTATCTAACGCAATATATCTTGCTCTTTTATAGCAATTTATACTGGAACATTAAATGAAAATAATAAACTGTAAGCACACACAGGGTTATTTAGAGCAACAACAACACAACAACATTGTAGGTCTATAGCTCATATCATAGACAACAACTTTTATTCTACAACTTTTGTAAATTAGTTTAATCACACAAAAGTAGATATTAATTTACTTTTTCTTTTGATTGTAATGAACTTACTTATTCGAGGTTGCTGGTGTTTCAAAAGCTAAAACACACCTCGTGCACCGAGGATTGTGTACAAATGGGAGGTACGAGCGAGGCTACTTTATCAAATTTTAGCAAACAAATCAAACCGACTTCAAAAACAACAAACAACGCCATGAAAATTTGAAAAAAGAAACTACATTGCCCCCTGGGAAAGGAGGCAACGTATCGGCATATTAATTATGCGGATGTTCATGGGCGTCGGTAGTAGTAAAGAGGCTCCAGCTCCGAAATTTTCCGAGCCTTCCTATTCCATAAAAGAAAAATGAACATTTAATCAATCTATTAATTCTGCAAATAAAAATACTTATGAAGTCCAAGTAAAATATTTTTTTAAACGGGCAATAAATGACGACGCAATGGCATAACAAACGTAGAAATAAAACCAACAGCTCCAATTATAAGCCCCCTTTTATGAAGTTGGTTAAAAGTTGACATGCATTAATGTGGTATGCACTTATTTTTTATAGAATAAGGGACAAACGAGAAGGTGGTAGGTAACTACCGCCGCCCATAGACATCCGCATGACCCGAGGCTATGCAAGCGCGTTGCCGTCCTTTAAGATGGTAATAAGCTCTTTCCTTGAAGAAACCCATGTCGTATCGGTTCGGAAATACCTAAGAACAATCCTAAATAAAACAATACAAAACACAAACAGTGAATCCGAATTTTGATAATGTTTAGTAAAAAATGAAGGAACGAGGTTTTATCTTGGCAGTCATCCGAGACTCCCCGCTGCAACCAATGCAACCTACCTGTATATAATTAGAACTTCTATCCAACAATTGCTTACGGATAGTTCTTCAATCCTTAAATTCAATAGTTGAAGATTATGATGTCATCAGATCTTCATGTTCATTCCAATTTTTAAAAAAAGGAGGTAGAGCTCTGAAAAGGAGGTAGAGCTCTGAAAAGGAGGCAGAGCTCTGAAAAGGAACACACAACCATTAAGATCCTGTCTCATTCTCTTGGCGTCATGAGCCAACTAAAATCAGGCGAGATTGTCTTTTTTTACAATAAAATAGAATTTAACACCCAAGTTAGACACGTGGCATATACTCCAATGTAACATAATAGTGATACGGTAGATCAAATTAATAGCCTTACAGATTATGTTAATACCCCTACCAAAATATACCCATAACAGAATGAAGACATTTTAACATTAATATGCACGCCTTTAGTCTAACAGTCAAAAATGACAGATAAACTTTTAATAAAATGTTTAAGTAGCAAAAACGTAATGGTTACAATTTCTGATGAATACCGGTCGAACCGAACGTAAGTTATAGTCTACCATAAAACTGAGATGAAGAATAGATGAAACTATTTTGATCAAAACTTTTCTTTAATCACTAATAAAAATATTAAATAGAAAAAGACAGAAAATATAATAAAAAAAAATAAAAAACATAAAGTATGAGAATTATCCACACTGAAACATATCACGAACGACTCCATATTCTAATCAAATAGCGTAAATTTTCCTCGGTTTTATGTAACAGAATTCCGTCCCTTTTCACGAAACACTCCCACAAGACTTTTTGTTTCTCAGCAACTTTTAAAGTATAGTTCCCCCTATACTTTAAAAGATCCATTTTCACGAATAATGACGCCCATATTCGCATGTTATCATGTAGATGTGTTGCCCTCCTTTCTTTCTCCTCTCCGATGGGCCAGGTGCCAAAACAGTTCCGTAAAAACATATACTCCTTACATTTCAATAAGCACTATATTGCCCACTTGCGTCAACTTTTTAAGATTAAACTAATCGTGATCTTATTTTATACCACTTTACAGAGTGCCTCGAGCAGTTCACAAGAACTATATAAAATGACTATTTTATGATTATTACTTGTATGGCTGTTGAAATAAAATCATGGCTAGGGCTGACAAAAAACGAAATTATATTTAGACTTGCGTTAGTGTTAATTAAGTCTATAATATCTACTTAGTTCACACTTGATGTATAATAATTACATTACACATGTGAACTTCCCTACATAGGTGTTCGTCATTATATGCCCCATACATGGTCGTCTACACCTCGTTTAAATACCAAAGTATACACGTCCTAGCATTACCGCGTAACGTCTTATTGGGCTTTTTGCCTCTTTAAATATTTTTACAATAATTACCATTTAAATAATAGCTTTTGTGGGCCTTACACGTGATCGAATTAATGTTCCCGAAATATATATATTGTACGAAAACGTTGAGTTCATTATTATGGAATGAAGGTGATTTTGAAGTCACATATATATTTTACTAGTTATGTCCCACCGTAAAGTTCACTCGCGTGGAATTTGGAAAGAAACACTGATGGCTTGTAGTAACGAAGTTTCCACTATCAACCCCAAACACTCCTTTTCTTGGCTTAATAGACTTCTATCTCCTCATCCGTATATGTTTATTTTATCCGTATATGTTTGACAATTATAACCCAAAATTCCGTGGAGACTCGCAACCAACAATAAGACTTATAGAGTAACAATAGATAAGCATCGTTTACTGTTAATTTTGGCAAAATAGCAAAGTGCCCGCGAATTTTTTATATTTTCGGAGCCACTTTGCGGTGTCGCATGACAATGTACTATTGTATAATATAGGGATCAAAAGAGCAACTGAGGACTACCGACGCCCATACACATTCGCATTATTGTTGACGTGTTGCACTCCTTTTTCTTTCTCATCCAATGGACCACCGGGTACTCGCAAACTGCATGGCAGTACAGACAGCACAGCTGTCACTTTACGGCGGTGTTATGTGATTGAGAATCACCTCTCCAGTAGTGTCAGCCCAATTCGGCTGCCATGCAGCATGGACTTTTACAGTTTTTTTTTTTAGAAAGTTACTTTATTTGATTGTGTAGTTTTTTTGTGCAACGTTCTGGAGGCTTATGCCTTCAGGACGTTGTACAAAAAAAATGATTTAAGGACGTTGAAATAAATCCTCCATTTGACCAGCCTCTAAGAATGTGCTAATCAATCAAATCCTCGTAGCGGCCGAGTTCCATTCCCTGTAGGGAGCAACAGGTATACAAGGTGATGCCGTCCGTAAACAACCCGCTAGAGCAGTTCCCAGGAATTACTCCGATTATACCAATTACATCTTGTTATACAAATTAATTGGTAACTTCCAAGTCCGCGGTAGTGATGTCTATCTTCGGGGTTTAATCTTTTACGTATAACATATTTCCTTTGCTACATGTATAATGTGAATTGCTCCGACTTAATGAAAAGGGACGGAAGTGTGTTACATTTCGCCGGTATTTCTTCTTTGTAGGTCTCACCATAACCATAACCAGAGATTACGCTTATAGTGGTATTTTTAATAAATTGGTATTCATTATGAATTTCTGCGTGCATATTAATTGAACTCTGATAATTTACTGATGATTTGTATTTCATGCCGACACTAATCCCTATTAAAAATTTAATGCCTAGTAAGTGTCAGTAGAGATGAAAATTTCATTTTACCTGGATATTAGGCGGGCACGTTGAAGTAAGGCACGTGATATCGCCTCAACATGAATGGCTATGCTAGCCAGTTTATCAGTGAGGCAGATTTCGCGTCGGTGGTCACCAAATGTCTCAATCGTTTTTCTCCTTGTGCTATAAAAAACACGCCGAGAAGCCTCTGGAGACTTCGAGAAGCGTCGAGGCATATCATGTGGTATCGAGAATTATGTGTACAATCAGGATCGCATTGTATGCGTAATTACTAAATGGCCCCGCGTAAAAACGTGTCACCATTAGGTGCCGTACATGTGCACCCTTTCATTACAACTGCTACGAGATTTGCCATTTTTCTATACCATCGGCATATTGTTGCTAGACTCAGTAATATAATAATTAATTACTGTTATGTGCATACACAAGTAGATTGTCTATGTAACTAAACATTATGCAATGTCAATCTACACACATTATAAAACTAGCAGTTCGTCCAGGTTTCGCACGGATATTTAAAAAAAACTTTACCATGACAACATATTCAACGTATGACAGAACGACATGTGTCGGGACAGGACAGCTAGTTGTCAATCATTTCTGCAGCTATACA
>JAFELO010000061.1:497322-578823 GCA_017140195.1 Eumaeus atala | reverse complement strand
TTATGATGAGTATATGAAACACCCAGTTATGAACAAACAATTTATTCCCTTTATCGATCAACTCATAAAGATAGAAATACATTTGAACAATACGATGTTATATAAAAAAGCATCAGCCTATATCAACGTAAAAAGATTAATGTGTTATTTGTGATATTACTTATGCGGGTATTATCTAAACTGTCATATATAATTAGGCTCCGATAAAGCCGCTTATTAGAGCGTACGTCAACTTACATTGCCACAATGAAGTTTATGATGAAAAGTCGTTCGTATGTCTTTAACTGAGCTAAGAACACTTGAGAGTTATGAACTCTTTTTAGAGATAAGGCAGTTAGCAGTCCATTCGTTATCTAAAACTGTCTGAATGGGTCATGGGTGTGAATATATGTAGGATTGACCTACCCTAAACGGAGATGTGTGGAAAGAGAGTATAAAGTTTCTTGCCCAGCAGTGGGACACACCAAGCTGTTAATAATAATAATATGAATTAATATATTTAAGTAGTCTAGTGCCTGTAACCATGCGGTACTTACCACAGGATTCTATTAACGTGGTGTGGTAAGTCCACAGATAAAAAAAAATCGTGAGCAACAGTCACTTTTTTAGGACATTTTCCATCAGCAAAATTTGAGAGTCAGCAGGCGCATCGACGGCCTTTGATATATGTAGCTCTTCTCTTGAAGAACCCCCAGGCGTATCGGTCGAGAATATCGAGGAAGGCAGCTGCTGGTTTCAGAATAATGTTATTGCAACTGAACGCACAGTCGTGGTCTTAGGGACATCGAGGTGGTGAATTAGAACTTAGAATTCTTTAGCGATATCCGTAATCCGCTGCCGGTCTCCCGTAGTAAAGTTGGTAGCAGCCGCACAGCGAGGCGAAACCTCTTCGTAAAGACGGAGGCTATTTGAGGTGACTACAATAATAATGTAGCAAACATAGATTTAGAAAAATACCAAGATATACTGAGAGCATCTCAAAACCGTCCATATAAAATATGTGCAACTGTCAAGTTGGACGCTCTGTAAAACAACTAACAACTAACTCTAAAAACAACAAACATACGATATTTCAACATATTCCATGTTTAATTTTTGAATAGAACAGAAAAGAATCTACATTATAGAAGCGTGTTAGGATCGTCCACATTAGGTTAACATGGCAAAGAAATAGATTTAAGTATAATTACGTGTGCTTTACAATGACAGTTAAATATGAAATCGTACATCTTGTATTTTTGTAAATCAATGGTCAGAAATATAAAAATCAAATAAATCCGAACTTACAAAGAAATTACAACTTCATTAGGCGCGTTAAGCATTTATTGGCTGAACAAAAATAATGTAACTCGCGTCATTGTCATGTGTAGTGCGTCACGTATCGTCACCGGTGCAGCAACACGCGTTACGATACGCATAGCGCGCTTTTAGTTACCAACGCTACTAGTGCGTATTTGACGATAAACATCAAAGGAAACGCGTCATCATCGTAACGAGTGATGGGTGACGTCATTCAGTGCAAATACATTTATGAGTTCTCACGTGTATCCAGTGCGCATTATAGCTGTCATCGTTTTTATTTTTTAACGGCCACTAAATGCTGCCTAAGTTTGATACGTCCGCGTAACACCAACACCGACAGTCGGAAAGCGCTACACGAGCATTGCGCCAAAATATGATATCCAATTATGATAAGCTATTTGGAAAATTATACAGCGTGGGATACAATGTAGGCGAAAAGCGTGTGGAGTGAATCACGAAGAGCTGCTATCAACACAGCTCATTTTGGATCGAGCGGACCGATACATTGAGTACACACCGAAGTGTATACTTACACCTGGACTGTTCAACACCTCGCCGGGGCCGGCTCCGCGTGGGCTTTATCATACAATATGTAGGCCTTTTTATGGGGGGCGAACGACCAGGTGTGTAGTGACAACTGCCGCCCATAGACATTTGCAAGACTAGGCGCTTTGCAGACGCGTTGACAGCCCTTAAGGAATGGGTATGCTATATATATCCATGAAAACTTTGTAGCACGTTCCTATATATATACTCCCGAACGTGCTCCCGAGTTTCATGGATAAATTTCTCCAGCACCATTCTACTATCCAACAACCAGAGGTCATATTAAAGCATGACGAGGTTCTAAAATCCTCGTATGCACGGGCTAAATTGTGGAATTATTTGCTAAGATTAATATATTTTATAATTGGGAGCGAATCGGACTTCCTTATGAAGAGCTCCGCAGTAGCAATAAAAATACCCATATCTCATCTCTAAGACTACCAAATCGATTTTGCCAAACAAATTTTCGTTAAAAGCTTTTATAGATTTTTGCATGCTACTGTAATACATATAGAAAAATGTATATGGTGATGCATCTCAGATGTACAAGGTTATATATCTATATTTATATATCCTAATATGACTCGATAATGAATTTCGAGAAGTAAAACGATGAAAGGTATATCCTAATATACCTTTCATCGATTTATTTTTCGAAGTTATGCCACATCCTTTTGTAGCGGCTTATAAATATTTGTCCTACCATTTAACCTCAATGTAACCTCCGAAAGAGTAGTGAGTAAAAATGTCACGGTGTGATAGATGGACGGACATGACAAAATTAGAAGGGTGCCTTTTCTGGCATCAGGCTGCGGAATCCCAATAATAGACAAGTATCAGACTTTGCTTACAATACTGATACGGAAAATTGGAATGATTCGCGATGCTAGCTTGCGGCGCGCACAATTCATAGGCGAACTTCAAATTCATTAAACCCCGACTAACAGAGCACTGCCGCGCATCGCTTCTAATGTATTATTGCGTTAGCACAACCATAGGCGAACTGTTTCATCATCATTATTATCAGCCCTTATCGGTCCACTGCCGGACACAGGCCTTTTTCAATGGACACCAACACGACCGATCTCCTGCTACATAAACGGACTGTGTAGAGCAGGACAAACAACCACATGGGAGTTGTCTTGTGGTTAAATTTGGTCGCAAACCGAAAGCAAATAAATTTGGGTTGCAGTCAGCTCTAACAACAACACGAGCACTATAGCGCTGCTGGTCTCAACTGCTCCAAGCTGTCCATTTATGATGGTGTTAAGGCGGCCGTAAACTAAGGGTGGATCAGAGCGGCTGCTTTGCAATTCGATGAAGTTGTAACGGTCTTCTCTTCGCTTCCGCAGCATACGTGCAGGTCCGAAAGACGGACGGCGACGGAGGGGCGGTGGCCTATGGGAGATTGTGGTTGATAGGGGGACAGACCCGCCTCCTTTCCCGCTGATATTCCGATAGTTACTTAAGATTAGCTAAAGTAACTATTATCATCTTCGCCGGGGGTACCGGGAACCTCTCCAACGAGGGGTAGCTCACACGCGGCAGCTAACCAGTCCGTTTATGGCAGTGGTTAGTCGTCACATAAATTTATTACGTATTGACCTCTTTTCTCTCTTTCTTCATAAATTCGACACCAGTAACTACCATCCCCCCGCTTGTGTTAGTCTAATCCGGCTGCCATACATGGCATTGTCTCTTGCTCTTTACTGTGTGTACGTGGTGCTGCCTCACATGCACATTCACAACACAAACACGTGCTCAATCGGTGAAGCGCCCGCCAGCTACTGGGCCAGTTACAAACGCCCATACCATGTACACTCCACTTAACTGTTATTTACAATGTTTGTTACATGTTATTGTAACTTAATGTAATTTAATCGTCATCTTTCAAAGTATACTTAGTATTGCCATAAATATTGTTACAAAGAAAAGCAGTTTTTAGTAAGAGGTTGTGTTATGCTACATCGCAGCCGAATTGGGCCGGCACGGGCGGGTACCTCTCGCATGGAGGCGACGTAAAGTGAATTATACTTTGTATACGTCAATGACAGCGATTCTGTTCTCTTTATCTTCTCACTCCATTTTAATATCACAAAATGTTTTAAAACATAGCGCGAAAGTGAATAAATATAATGAAAAGTCACTTTTCAAGGGCATATTCTTTTTAATTGTAACACTATTTATGATCAGTCTAATTATAGGACCAGGCCACTATTAAAAATAATATCAGGCCTGGTATTAAAAATAGTACCAGAAAACCAGAAAGTTTTGGTAGAAAAAAGTATTATGTATGAGACACTGGGTGGCTTCTGAAAATATAATTAATTATAACTGAAAAAGGTACGTTCCCCTTTTTAAAATTTCCCTTAAATTTGTTTTTAACTTATTTAAAATAAATAAGTTATGACACTGCTGAAAAATGGATCTACGCCAGGAACATTTTCGCCCTATGACTTTTGACGATACTCAAATCTCACCTAAGCCCGGGCGAATCATACGGTAGACTTCAAATGGCACTTATGGGTGAAGGTCCTTCCAAGGTCACCAAGTATCGTTGATATAGAGAATTCAAGCGTTCACTAATTTTGTAAGATGAAGAAATTAGTGGGTCACCCTTTAACGGCTGTTACGGAAGAAAAGGTGCTAATTGTGGAAAATGTAATTCAAGAGAATAGGCGAATTACGTATCTGAAGATTCAGCACATAATACAGACTGGATCGGGAAGAGAAGGAGATTTTATAAGAACACCTTCGTGTGAGGGCGATAGTTTGCGCTGGGTGCCGCACAACCTTACCGAGACACAGAATAGGCCAGGGTAGAATGGTGCCGTGACATGATAGACAAATTTGATACAGCTTGCATCAAATGTATCTACCATGTCACGGCGTCTCCGGGAGTTTACGACACCATAACAGGTGAGGATTCCTGGATTTAGCAATACTGACCAGTTACAAAGCGGCAGTCAACTGTTGTTGGGTGTTTCGAAACTAGGCGATGCGTCTGCTCTAAATGAGGCGTCTGTGGTGTAATGGAAAAAATGTTTCGAAAACTGGTTTGGACGCAAACTTTGTATGGAGGCTGGTGTAAGGTACTTTGTAAAGTTTTAATAGAAACAAATTTATCTACAGAATTTTATATTTTCATTTGCGCAAAACTTACTGTGTGTCCCACGCATAACAATAAAAAATTGAATTCAAATAAAAAAATTTTTAATTGAATTTTAAATAACTTACTAAAGGTTTTCGACTGTCCCATCCCGATGCAGCTGCAATGCAAATGCTAGCAGCACTGGCACTACCTAATATAACATCTGTATCTAGCCACTGGCCACTACATAACTAGCCTGTTCTATTGCACACTCATAGGGAATGAATAATAGAAATTCTCTACTCAAAGCTTATGAATTAACATGAACATATTCCAAGACAAAGCCTTAATTGTATTGTGATTGTGCGACCGTGTGCCCTGAGTTATGAACCCGGCCTGCCCATAAACCGTTATCTTATTAATCGAATTAGCCAAATTAAGCTAAACCTTATTGAGCATCCGCCGGGTCGCGAGGTCGACCACACGGGCGACAGAGCCTGTGCTATTGTTCAAATGATCGCGAAGACTTTGGGCTATTGTTATCACAAACTACTTTTTATTTATATTATAAATTTGTAGTGACATGGCACATTACAGCGTAATTAGGCTGGCTTCACCGAGGGGGTACATTTCGCAAACATGATACCGGCGTAAAGTGACAGCTGTGCCGTCGCGTTTCGTGCGGTTTGTGAGTAGCCTGCATCTCTTTAGTTCTCCCCTCCAGTGGGAAGGTGACCGAACTAAAGTAAAAAAACTGTAAAGTTAGGAAGTGGAAATGAAGTAGGGCAACTCGTCTACGTGAGAATAATGCGGAAGCCTATGGGCTTAGGTTATCGTCAAAGGGTTGCTCGCCGATTGTTTCTTCAGCGGAGCAAAAGAAGGAAAAAGTTTATTTAAATTTGTCAACACACTAAAGTTTGAAATAGGTTTTAATTTAAGCTAGTAGTAAAGTTGGTTTTACCATCCCATTTATTTTTAAATAAATACTGTGTTTTCCTCTATTACCCGGCTGCGTCAGAAGGTGGGTAATGGTTTTGGTGAGTATGTATGTAGATTTGTATGTTTCCTCATACAGCCAAGACGTCTTAAAATATCTTCGCATATAGTCTCGCGTCGTTAAGTCCATCTTGATAACGCGAGCACCAAAACGTAAATTTAAAAAAAGGTAACATTTTAGCGCGAATTCATGGAGTTGAAATTTTCTTACAACACCCCGGTATGGTGTATCAAAGTGTACCGTTTTAGCTGATGGTTCCAGAAATATATTCATGTATTGCAGTTTCTATTCGTCAGAAACTATAAAAATATAAAATAATTAAAGGTACAAGAACCCGACTGCTAATTGAAAAAAAAAAAAACATTCGCTTCTACATTCAGGAGAAATTTATAATGTTGCAAAAGGGTTTTTTATCATTTTAATTAATTATTTTTCGTTATGTACGTACATGAACTACTGCAAGCCCACACCTGGACTGGGCCTTCTCTTTTGGCACAGATATCTACAGATTACATTTTAAACTAACAAAAAAAATATACCGAAAATATTAATGGCTACCTCTAGTAACGCTTAATCACAAAATAGCTTATCATTTAAGAACTGGCGGGCGTCGATAAATCAGCCTGTCCGACTCCTATGCGCTCATTCTGATTTAAGCGCTATTAGGAGTTTACTAGTGTATAACTCAAACTAAACCGCTAAACCTGATTTAAAATGACGATCCATTGGCGCAGTGCGAACTTTAGCGGGTGTGCCATAAACAGAGGCCGCGGATTCGAATCACGACAAGATAATAGATGTCTATTTATGAGTGAAGATGACAGTATATTTATTTGTTTTAGAATCCAAATATATATATATTTATAGAAATATATTAAATATATTTCCGTTGTCTAGTGCCTTTGACACAAGTCCTAAGGATACTTAGTACTGGGCTAGGTTGACTTCCCCACCAAGCTTCAAGCCTTGATGTGGTGGTGGAGTTCAGTAGCGTGGGGTGAACCCAGGCGAAACCAATTGAACCGAGGGGGTTGCGACAAAAGAGCATTTTTGCGTAGGAGGCGCTTTTGCGCACGGGGCAAGTGGCGCGAGGATGGGAGCATCACCCCATTGCACTGTCCCAAAGCTGGTGGGGTTGTCCCATAGTGCGGGACAACCCCATTTGTGCAGGTGGAGTCGGTCCCTTAGGGGGCTGAGTAGCCGACGAGTTGCCCTGATGCTTTGTTGTTCCGGGGCACCTCACCAAAGGCGGCACTGATGGCACTCGCGGTGGTTTTTGTGGGTATTCAGCACTACACAGTGCCGCGAGCCCCACACACCACTGGATCCCACCAAGGGCCAGTGAAGACGCGTAAATGCGTTTCCCCACGTGAACAAAAAGAAGGCTGACGTGGTGATATTTTTTTTCAGTATCCTGTGACTGCAGTTTTTTCACATTATGTTATCAAAAACCTCAAGCTGTCATTGTGCGTCTGCCCGACACGTCAGCACCTTAGGTAGCGACGCGTACCATCCGTCGATGTGTCCTCGCCATTTTATGGCTAGTGATCCACCCCGGCTTCGCCCGGAAACTACACGACCGAAATGTTAATGTTAGAATGAAAATGAAGCATATATACCTAATTCGGCCTATCTTTGCCCGAGATCACCCTGTGCAACAGACGGGACACTCACAATGCAGACTTCATTGCGGTTTACTTTAAATACGCTCTGGCTTTTGGCACAAATATTTTATTACTTCTTATAACTTAAAATACTTATTAAGTCCTTACATATGACATTGGCGTTTTGTATGGGAGGAGCAGAAAGTCGAATATTTTTTAATATAACATATTTAATTAATCAATGTTTTAACCATTGTTTTCTGTGCACTTTTACCGTCTCATAGGTAGTTCATTGATCCCTCTACTAAAAGGAACCAGTCTGACGGGAATCAATAAAATCTTTGTAGGCGATTTGGACTGCCCCCGTCGGAGTTGAATTTATTTCCCTTGCAAGAAGTTGTCCAAATTTCAAAATAAATGGTAATCTGTTCGAACAATGTCTGGGAGGTACGGAGAGTGCCTTAGACTTTCTAATTAAAGCTCTTCCAATTTGGTAGCCGTCTGTTGCGGAGTGTGTAGTCTAGCGTTGTCGTGAAGCAGCAGTGGCGTGGAGCGATTTGACGTTGTTTAACCGCTACCTTTTTCATCATGGCTTATAATTGCTGACAACAGACTTCAGCCATAATAGCCTGGCCTAATTTGAAAAAACTGTAATGATTAAAGTGCACCAAACGCTTACAAGTAACTTTTTAGGGGGTTAATTTTCGCTTGGGGCTGGATTTGGCTGGCTGGCCAGGATCCAACCGTTACGCTGAGTGCTTCCGATTATCGTAAAGAATCCATTTTTCATCATTTCTGTTTAAAATACCTTCATTATTGTGCCAGTTGACACGCGTTTGCCGGTTTGCTTCAGTCAATCCGTGTGGTACCCGCCTTTCAAGCTTTTCAATTTCCCAATTTGCTGCTAGTACCACGCCGGAAGTCGTACTCGTAAATAATGCGACATTTAAATTTTTCCATTTTGTGAAATGAGTGACGCAAACAGAAAAAAACAGAAGGAAAAAAATAAATGTTCTTCGAAGCACAAATACATGTGTAAGTAGCTGTAAAAATTTGAATTTGGAATTCCTTACCAACGAGGATAAATTCGTGATTAAAGTGGCCAGTAAGAAATACTCCAATTTCATATGCCAGTACCTAATGTTTAGATCTTTAAAAAAAGAACAATGACAGTTACGGCACGTTCAGTGATATTTCACCTCTGACAGACCTTTTTTCTGTCGGCCCAAACAATATACAGATGGGTAATATAAGTAGTATTACCGATGTTTCTCCCCATAAAAATCATTATGATAATCCAATGCTGTATTATTTTTTCAGTAACATATATTTTTTTAATTATTTAATTATGATTTATTTACTAATACGGAAAATCGAGAAAATTAATCATGGCAACATATTGTCTGGTATATCCAACATAATAACCAGATATAAATTTAGTCTGAATGCATATAGTAAAGTGTAAAGCAGTTTAAACTCATTAAACGTAAACTGCTGACTGTTTAACATGCATGGAATATGGATATCGCTCGGATGTTAAGCAGTCCACTAATAGATTATCATCTTACTTCAATTCATCATCATCAGCTGGACGACGTCCACTGCTATAGCATAGAAGCCTGACTCGTATATGTTCAATAGCTCAGTTGTTAAAGTATAAAATATCGGGAACTGCAAATGATGCCTTATTTTTTTGTTGCACGATAGGGAAATGGGTGTCGAGACACATGTGTGACTGGGGTCTTTTTATAGTATAGGGGGAGAAACGTGAGATTGGAGCTCTTCAACAACTACCGGCGCCCATGAACATAAGCTTAATTATGCCTATGCGTTGCCCTCCTTTTCGCCAAGGCACATAAAAATACCTACAACAAAAGATCAGCCGGCTAATGTGCCTTCCTCCGTCGCTATTAGTACCGCCAGAATATTACAGAGCACACGAAACACGTCATACTAGTCACTTCCCTGCGGCACCCTCCACAGACACCAGCCCAGTTCAACTGCAGTGCAGCACACCCATCTAAAAAGTATTTTATTCCTGTCGAGTGAAAAATAAACGGGAATGAAATGTATAATTGGAATGAGGCTATAATTTAAAAGTTTCGAGTAGTGGCTGCTTAAATGTAAAACGTAGCATGGCGCTCGAAGCCCATCAATATCCGCGGGCCAGAGGTCTCCGCTAATGAGAGATATCGTACAAGCCACGCTCCACGACTCCACTTATATAAATAGGAAAGATATTGATATTTTAGATATTATTGCTTTTTAATCGAGAAACAAAGAATTCCTTTGCGAATAATAATTTCGGCTACGTCGTCGTGTTCGTCGTCACAAGTGCACTTTCTATTCCCTTATCCTTTAATAACGATGAGACGGCAGTCAGACATGACAGGAGGGAGTACCAGGTGCAGGACCGGCGGCTGAACGTGCTCTCCGAGCCACGGGGGTGTAACACCGCCAACTTCCTGACTCCGGACGGTTGTTAGAAATTACAAAATCTAGATTGGAACATTACCTACTCTGTGCACAATATAAAGTCATATTTGCGGTACCTCAACGGTGCGAACGTGCGGTGTAATCGGAGCAACAGCTGGGCGTTCACTGTTCGATAGGGTGCTTGTAAAGAAAATTTCGGTAATCCGTAGTGTCATTCAGATTTGCAGCCAAAATAACCCGACACGACCGAGGAGAACCACCCAATTACGTAATTCCGACGCAAAGTAAGAGCTATGCTGAAAGTATGTTCGTTCGTTTCGTGTGTTTAGTGAGCCAGCTCGCTAGCTGTGAGCAATAAGTTAGAGGAGGTGCCATGCTGCACTGCAGCGGAATTGGGCTGGCACGACCGGGGACCTCTCGCTCACATGATACCGGCTTAAAGTGACATCTTCGGTGTCGCATTGTGTGTGGTTTGTGCGTATCCGGTGGCCCATTCGAGGGAGGAGGAAAGGAGAGAGACATTTTGGCATAGTAATTATGTGCATTTTCATGGGCGTTGGTATCCCTTAAAAGGCTCCGGTTCTTGTTTACCTCTCTATACTATGCAGAGCAACATCTTTGTATATCATGAGAATGTCTAGTGGCGTCGGTAGTGATAAAGCTCCTCCTACTGCTCGTTTGCTCACATATAATTAAAAATCATAATATAGAGCGACCTCAATATATCTAACGAATGCAGGATATCTGCAGTATTTACTTCCATTAGAAGAGATCCGCGCCTGCACGCAAAGAAAACTTTCAACAATTCGAAACATATAAATGTCGTCCCTGTTCCGCAACATCCCGTGTTCTTATCGGTCGACTAGCTGATTACAGACGCCGCCGGGTGCCACGCGGCGAGGTGAAAATAAACAAGAGCGTTATGAGTCCTTAGCACGGTATACGGCGAGCGTCGGACGTTGCTTCGGAAACTGGAAACGAGACAATCAAAGTAAACACGAGCGCACACATGAAGTAGCTCTTCTTTGTAGCATAAATGAGTCATCATAATTAATATAACAGCAAATATAAGTTCTAATCAGGTTTGATAGTTCGGGAGAGGTTACCAAATATAACAATTAAGCTTTAGATTTAATAATTAAGCTTAATAAAGCCAAAAATAAAGTTTTAGAGCACAAAAATATTGTTAATATTTATTTGAACTAGCTATTTTCTAAATTTAATTAAATGACAGTTACATTGCCTACACTAACATCGCGATTGCTACAAATATAGGCTTTTGAAGTTACCATGCTAGGTACAAAATCGAAATCTCACGATTTCGAACCACGTTAGAACATATTGTTATGATGGTTCTAAGAAACAGCATGTACCGCGTTATACTTGAAAATTTTTCTTGGTAGTTACAAATATAACTGAACTGTTTTAAAATATGAACAAATTGAAATTAACCGATCTTCTGTTGTTTAAGAATTCCATATGTTTTTTGGGGACAGGGTGATCCGAGATTATAGATCCGTCCCATATCCGTAAGAGATTTGTTTCCGTGATTCTTTTTAAATGAATCGAATGTGTCATCTTAATTAAAATTATTTTTGGTTAAACTAAAAATTTAATCCTAATTTAAATCTTATATTAGACATAGTTTTAAACACAATTTATTTTATATTAAATTGATTATATTTGTATCATGTGTGCCGCCAAATGCACTAGTCACTTTATTATGTAATTATTGTTACATGTGCAATATACCTATCACCATCAGCCGGAGGACGTTCACTGCTATAGTACATCTGTATGAACCAATAAGACAGCTCTAGTGACAAAAGAATACTCGTTACAAAGAAAGACGCGTTACTCCGTAGAGAATATGATATTTTAGTTAAAGAAATATAATAATAAGTAAGAAGTAAAATAATAATTGCTTATAATAATAAGCAATTATTATTTTACTAACCGTTGGGGTTATCTCGCCTCACTGAGCCCTTGTAGACTTCAACTGGAAATTTATTAGAAGATGTAATGAATGGATTGTTTGAAAAATGGCCATGTTGTTTATGCGGAGTTCCGTCTGATTTCAATCTGCCTGCACTCGCTGACAGAGAAATAAGCTGTAGCTACCGCGAACTGACGTAAATTATTTTGGTATGGCTGAACCATTGATTCCCAAAAATGCAAGATTCACGATTGCATAGCGAAGTATGTCATTCTAAACAGTCCTTGATTGTGCATAAACATATTTTATTGCGACCTTACGCGCATGATTTTAAGTAGTTTTACAATATCTATTTGTTTTTTTTTCAGATTCTATTAAAAAAAAGTGCATAACTTAAACATATATTTTGCACATTACGCGCATGTTTTTATTTTGTATTTACAAAGTGAAAATAAGACAACTGAAAGTTAAATACGGACAGTTTCGAGACTGTGTATCTTCATGTATTTATAACCAATGGTCTGAACGTAACTTAAATGAAAACTGAGGCGGAGATAATTTAACTTCTGAAGTGACATTTCTTTATAGACGTTAGTTTGTTGCGTCCCGAATAAACGTTACGGCCGCGTGCAGGTGACATCCGATACTTCGCTGGCAATATCCTTAGTCTTGAACGTTGTTCATATCATCGTTCACTTGTCCTTTGAAGTTTCATTTCTATTATGTGTCCAAAGTGCACACGATTCAACTTATTTGTAACCAATTTTTTTTCATAATCAAACTCTATAACAATCCACTCGGTGGCTACTGATGCCCATTACATCCGTAAATATAGTTGTGTGTGTGTGTGTGTGTGTGTCTGTGTTTTTGTGTATTTGTGTGTGCGGGTGGTTATGGGTGTGTCAGCCTCTTAGGGTCCTACTGGCAATGGCGAGCAAATGCTAAATAGGTCAGCTGCATGGTGCAAGTTGCTGTCAGCCAAGTAGGGGCATGCAAACAATAAAACATTTTTAAGTAATCCGAGTTTCTCGCACCACCGTTTTTGTGCGTATCACTATATTTAAGTCTGATGTGTTATTTTTATTTTAGGTACGAAATAAAGCTTTTTTTATTTACATGCTACTGTCAACACGACCAAACCACACACGTCATGAAGTAACGCGGATGCGTGTGTCTAACTCTCTGTCACTGCATTGGTGCAACACGGCGAAATGTTACGATTACTGTAAAAATTAACCTTTACAAGTTCAAATAAATTGCAATTATTCTTCTTCAATCAACACTTCTATTGTATTACTAATTTACTCATTACAACCGGAATCTCAAGTAAATTAGTGATGAATATATAAGGCACGCGCGGCGATTGTTCTAGAACTGGTAATGAGTAACATTTCAATCAGCATCGACAGATCTCGACGAATTAATACAATCCTAGTCGATGACTAATCGATGTATTTGATCTGCTCTGAAATTGTAATTAATGTTGCCATTTATGGATTAGTCATAGTCAGCTTGTCGATGTTTCTATACCGAGTTCAATATCTTAGGAGATATCCATAGAAAATTACGTAAGCGGTTATTTTAGTGTTCATTTGAGGGCTTGTGTCACTGCAGCTTCATTGTTTAATTAATAATAATAATATTTATGGACTTATCACACTATGTTAACCTTTTTTTACTTTGAAGTAATGCTTTTACGCTTACCGCTGACTTGCGTGAGATTTGAACACGTGAACACTAGGCGCAACATGGACCGTCATCCCATTTATGCTACCACTTAGCCCGACGGTCGTCCGATTTGCAGCTGAGCTGTCACGACCAGGGAGGTTATACAAACCCTCAAAAATACGGTAGCAATTCGCAATGGTATATGATCGAGACACGAGAATAGCGTTTTACTGACATCACATAACATTTATATATATATATTAGGTTTCGGAGATATTGAGCGTGACAGATAAGAGATAAGTAGGGTACGAGAAGAATATACTCCGACACAATCGGAGATGTGACAAGGTCTGTATTCGGTGATGCCACCCTCTCGCGTAGAGATTTGCAAAAAGTACAAAATTGCAGAGCCACGGTCTGATCACGGTACGTACGAAACCTCGACCTACGCAAGGACTTTAACGTGGACTCCGATGGAGGTCACTTCTGCGATCCCCCCGTACCCCCATCACTTGAAAGACACCTCATCACTGTATTTCGATAGCGTGGGACACCTCACGAGCCCCCTCGTTACAAATCCAGTCAATCTCCAGTTGTCATCACATACGTTCCGTCAGACGATCTGCACCTCATCATGACTATTGTTGAACATTTTCAACTGACAGACAGAACAGAGGCTGACAAAAAATCCACAAATTAGCTTTTTTTAGTACGAGAAGTTAGCATGTTTCAGTGACTGCTGAGGCTCATATAAATACGCATAATTGTTACAGAAAATACGATGTTTTACTAACGCGTCGGCATTATTGTCAAGAGCCATTTGCACCCAGTGGCACTCTGCCCTCCATCTATGCTCCACCTATGTATAATTAAATTAATTTGAGTCCAAATATTCGTAGAAGGTGGCAACCCTATTGAACCTTAAAAACTATCACAAGAAGTTTGTTCAAAATAGATTTGGTGTTGTTTCTGCTGTACACGTCCAATTGCATGCGTGTTATAACTCAATTGATCTCGACGTCGTGATGAAAGTTTTTAATTTAGAACTAATTTCGATTTAATTTGTTTCTTAAGTGAGTCATTTTTTGTTTTTCCAAAATCATAAACGGATCTCGTCATTGTTCTCTATACAAAGGTTAAGAAAAACGTTGTTTTATATAGTAGAAGATAATATTTTTTTATATAGTGTAGGAGGACAAACGAGAAATAAGAGCGTTTCACAACTACCGACACCCATGAACATGCAAGTCATTGCTATGCCGATGCGTTGCTCTATCTCTCCGCCATACCACATGGGATAATGTTAAAAGTAAGAGATAAGCAAACTGACAGAGCCCTTTTATGATTACAGCTTTAGTAAGAGGTGCATTTCTGCATCACTAACAATTAGGGCCTGCGCAACCGGGGAGGTAACTCTTTCGATTCCATGATACCGCTCTGAAATGTATGATTCTGTCACGTTTCGTACGAGTTGTGATTGGCCGGAGGCCGTTAAAGGGCAAATAGAGCAACGCATCTTGATCACACGATAAATCGTAGCCATTTGGTAGCCAACGTCGCCCATAGACATCCACAAAATAGTTACGCAGATGTGTAAGTAAAACGTCACAATGTTACTAATAACGACTGACAAAGTAATAGCAACAGTGGCACTAAGTATTAAATATAACCCAAGAGTCTGAGGCATGGTATAATTACGGCTCCTCACGTGTAGTCCGAGAGCCGGCGGGCGAATTGAAAATGATAATAAACGGACGCGCGTCGACGACAGCGTAATGTTCTGTTAATATTGGTTACAGGATAATGTTCGCAATGATTAGCGATATACATCAAATAGCATGCATATGCATGCGCATACCGATCAACACAAAGCAACAATTACGCTCTACGTAGAGGAAAAGCATCCTTCTCCACTTCTTAGTCCAGCCATCTTAGTCCATAACGTGAAGAGTACAGCCGTCTATGGCATAGGCACTATCGCATGGTAATTGAGACCTAGGGTACTTCCGTTTGATCTGCAGTCATGAATATTTATTTGCAAGAAGTAAGAACAAATAAGGGAGTAAATCCTAATCTTGGTAATTTATTATATCACTGCAATTGGTAATGTATTTTTTTACAGAACAGGGGGTCACTTACTCAGCTCCACCAATATTCCTACCCACCTCTCGGTATACGGAGCTAATCGTGGGAGACGCACAGGGGTTTGCTCACCGGCTCCGTTCCCCAACGTGCAATTCTTGATGACACAATATTTAAGTGCCCTCTCGTTATTTCACTCTCCCATTTCTGGGGCCTGACACCACAAAGATAGAAAGAAGTTGTCATCGGCCTCGTCAGTCCTGATTATCTCGATGCAGCTATGTCGTCTCGATGCACCTATCCTTCCTCTTCGCATGTCATGTATGCGCAAATGTCTTCTATTGCCTAAAGCTCTGTTCTGTTGCGACCAAATCCTAATGATATACTGGGCCCACTGTCTTCCGTTCGATGCCGTCCAACATGATGTGTCGCTCGTTTTTGTACCAGTCACATTCCCACAGTACATGGTCTCTGGCTTCAACTTCACATGATGACAGGTCACATAACGCCACCCTGTGCAGGCTACCTATAAATCGCCAGTGCCCTTTTAGTATCTGTGAAATAACGTACTCAGGTTCCACCCATTGAAAAGCCAGACGAGTTGTAACTTCTGGTAAGAAGGAGTACAACTCCCTTTCGTCGGCACACGCGGCCCAGCGCAACTGCCAAGTAGAGATGACGTCGTCCGCGAGAGCGCTTTCCTTTTTCCTACGCTCCTTGCCCTTGAGCCCCACGCGCTCCTCCTACACGCGTCACGCTCGAAGAACCTCCAGATCGGCAGGCAGAACGCCGGCCAATAGTGGTAGCGCCGCACTGCTGCATGACCTGTAGGCCTTCGTCAATAAAATTAAAGCTGATCTGTTGCCTCCAATATCCAACAAAGTCCCAAAAAAAAAAAGAACGATATTCTATTTGTGACTACATAAAAAGATCCGAACAGAACGATAAATACCTTCGAATGCTACGAAGTTATATCAAATAGTCTAACAGTGACCGCTAGTGAAATATATTTATGATTTAATCGCGGTGTACAAGTAACTTAAGTTATTAATAAAGGTCTGATAACAAGTTAGGGCCGAGGGCCAGGGGCCATGGGTCAGGAACTGGTCCGCACCACGCCCAGCGCAAACATTTGCCTTAATTAACGCGAGCAGGTAGACGAAAATTATTTCAAGCGCACTCCGTTTATTGAATAATGCTGGCTTGTTGCTTACGATCTCGCCAGCCAATTAGTGTATAAAATTGAGATGTCGCACCACTGGATAGATTTCAGATCTAGGATGGAGGTTACCCGGAGGGGAGTGCTTAACGGTAATATGGTAATATCAAGATGACAGCCAAGTAGGGTGGGTGGGATCCTAGATCATGTACGCTAGGTGAACAGTGTCTGGCCACTTTTAGGTTAGTAGTGCAGATATACCCACTAAGGTACAAGCCTTGACGCGGCGGTGAGCTCCAGTAGCCCACCGAGAAAACTGTGCTTTGTATCGTTTCTATATGAAGAGGAGGCTAAATATTATATTAGGAGCATGGAGCGATATTGTGACGTTAGCGTAGACGGGAACTTCGCCCCATTGCAATTGCACTGTCCAGAAATGTATGGGATTGTACTGCACCACACAATAGTGCGGGATAACCTCTACTTGTGTCAATTTAACGAAGTTTTGCATGTCGCATTGCCCTTTTTCATCCCTCCCAGATCCCACACAACTAGTACAACGATATCGACAGTATAACTGTTACATTACGCTGATATTTCTGAGCTAAATGTTTCTGCTCATGTTATCTTGAAATAGCTGCAGCTACAAAATGTTTCATTTCTGTAAGGGCCGTCGCGAGTGGGGAAGTTCTCCTTGTTCACAAAAAAAGAAAAAAAAATACCTTTTAACTATGTCGACGCTCCGCGAATCCCAGTGCAATGCACCAATGACACTTACAAACAACCTCTCGCTATGTTCATAAATAAGTAACACATTGTTTTGAATACCACGAAAACACGGAAAGTCGCCACTCCATTGTATTCCAATAGCTGATAAGATATTATCAGTTAACGATACCGCGAACAATAACGCGTTGTTTAAGTAGTCGCAGTTTGCACTTCACAAATTGTGTATATTGTGTGGTAATAGTTAGCGACGGCCGGGGGGAGCATAGCAGGCTTGGCGTGCTACGCCAAGCCTGCTATGCTCCCCCCGGCCATAGAAATTATATATATTTTATAGGCCTTTAATGTTGATTTCTCCCGGTACCCACATCTATCCACATCCGCGTTATATATCTGTTTAGATAATCTCTTATCTGCCATTATATGTCCGAACCAACGAAGCATGCCCTCTCTTTTTAACTTCATTATTATGAACACGGTCGGCAAGTGTTACACCGCATATTTTCGCAACGATCTCATCTTGATGGAGTTCAAACCCGGGAACACACGAACGGGCTAGACCACGAGGAAGATAGAAAACATTGTAAGTATGTTAGAAGTAATAAGCCTTGGCACGTGATAAAAAGTGCCAACGGTACACGTGTCTGACGCTTCAACGTCAAAACCTGCAACTATCCACCCATTATGCTTATCTCTGGATCCAATCTGACGTGGCGTTCGCGTCCAATGGCCGAGCGAGGCAGGGCGCGAGCGATGTGAAGCGATAAACTTTTGAAAAACTGTACGTTTGAAAAACTGTATATTGTGATAATGTAAATTATCTTTTTTTACATTACCAAAAACGTCACCTTAGTCCTTGTAGGAGAAACGTGATAATTGCCGGTGCCTTAATATATGTGCATATTTGTTATGTAGTTACTGTGTTGTCCTCCTTTCTACTTAAAAGACAATGCCTTTTCATAAACCTCACGAAGAGCATCACCATTCCCATCACTTTGAGACGGTGTCATGCGCCACCCCGATCGTGTGAACCCAATTCCGCTACAAGGCAATGCAGCATTGACTTGTTAATAATTTCTATGTAATAATATATTATTTAACAAAACTAATTACTTTTGTCTTAAAAATCTGTTTATTTAATTTTCTTCCCCGATTTCTACACAGAATCGAAATCACCACCATATGCCGTAGCGTTCGTATTTTAGTAGTAGTTTAAATCTTGTTAACTGGCCAATATCCATTTCCTGGTATTCATTAGTGCTGAAATATGACACTCTAATTTAAATTCTATAACATCAATGGTACTGAAAATAAAAAAATTCTCTAAATGAAATATATTTTATGCAAATACTCCCGTGTCTCCAGGATTGACAGATTCTTTTCTATACAGCTATATAGACTTTGAAGAAAGCGTAACACATATTTACATAGATAAAACATTTAAAATATTTTATTGAAACTAATTCCATAGTAAATAAATGTTTATATCACATATATATAGGTACACATTTTAAATCAAAGTCCCCAAAAGCTATCTCACTATATGATTTTCTTAAACCCTACTGAAAGGATTTTAATGTGGTTGTTACTAATAGACAAAGCCATTCCTGAGGTAGGTATATTTTGTTGAGGTATAACCAGGCTACTGTTATTCACGAGCGAAGGGCGGATCGCTAGTAAATAATACATTCGTCCTACCTACAAAGATTTCAAACGTAAATCTCAAGAGTCAATTTATATAATTATATATTATATTATAATTAACCTAACATAATAATTCTTGACGCCGGTTCCCTAATGGTATAAGCAAATTGAACTGAATAAATATTGAAGTTTATTTTTATAGCACAGTAATAGTAGTTTTATAGTACATCCAAGTACTAAGTGGAGAACAAGCCTTATAAGTTAACAGGGAACATCTGTTGGAATAAAATTAAAGGGCAAGAAAAAGGATATAACATTACCATATATATTGTAAGTTCTAGGAAAGGCAGAATCGCTGATTTTATCTGTAGATCTGGAAGATACGGCTCGTTTAGATAACATAGTCGATCTCGCTATTAATTAGTAGGCGTTTCGAATATTGACGGCTGTAAAAAGGGGATGATTTTCAAGTATGCATGGCTACAACCACCATGTAGAGCGATTAGCTCTAGTTCAATTAGTTATTGCATTTATGGTGATGAATGCTATATAAATTTTGTTGTGGACGTAATGCTTGTTAAAACTAATCCATTATTTATATTTCCTGTCATTTATGTGAGTTATATTTTCATCGTAAGAAACTGACTCAAAGTAAAAGCTCCTAGGAATTAATTGAGGTAACGTGTCTGAAGTTATCCCAATAGATGATATATTAGTAAAAATACTACGAGTATGAAAATTAATAGTTTTGTTTAATCATTTAATAATATTTAATAATTATTTAAGTGGACACTTAGAAAGTGATTTCAAATTGCGAGTGGGTATAAGAGAACATTAAATGTTATACGGAAGTAATAATAATAATATCTGTGGTATTATTACACCACGTTAACCTCTGCTAAGTACCGTAAGGTTGCATAGTTTAATAAAGGATCATTAATAATATTTTTTATTTTATATATTTTAGATTATAGAAATACACGTGATAGGTACGTCAAGATATTATAACGACGACGACCTGGGCGAGGTTCGAACCCATGATCGTCGCGGCAACGTGTCCTTGGACTTGCAAAAGTTGTCTCTTTCAATGAGCCCCAAGATGGTCGATCCCCTGCTACTCGAGACCATCATCCGCTTGCTCAGTGTGGTGACTGCTTACAACCTCCATGAACATCATCAGGAAAATGATAATTAGCACTGTACTTGTATTGCAGCCGAACTGGGCCAGCACGACCGGGAAGGTGTCTCTTGCTCACAGGACACGGCCGTAAAGTAACAAAGGACATCTATGATTTTTTATACAGTATGGGGGGACACACGAGCAATTGGAGCCTTTCAAAGATTACCGACGCCCATAAACATCGGTATAGTTATGCGTTACCCTCCTTCTCAACTCCTCCCCGCAATAGGCCTTTGATGTTGTATGTTATGCTTTCATTGTTAGCAACCAGTGGCTAATGGGCTACCGGCTCCTCCTTCCCTCCTATTGGAAAAGGGAGAGGACGAAAAGAGAGCAACGCACTCACATGACAACAAAATGTCTACCGGTGCCAGTAGTCGTTAAGAGGCTCTGGTTTATCGTTTGCCCGACATGAGCGAATCTAAACGTCTTGCAGACGCGTTGCCGCCTTTTAGGCACTAATTCGTGTGCTATTTTCTTGAACACTCCTAAGTATCGGGTATTTATTAGACATTTAAATGTCTGCCACTAAGGTATTTTTACGACAGACTTTAGCGCAAGTAATTTAAACCTTGAGTGATAAATTAATCGTTTTTCATGCTCTATAGTTAATACTTAAAGTCTCTCTCCGTAGCTTTTAATTTGTTTAACCTTTTAGAATTGTCGATATTTTAATAAATACGTTAACATCATAAAGATGTCTACTGTCAGCTTGTGTTGGCATTTCAAAAATATACTTTTATTCAAAAACATAACCTACATTTCAAAAAGGGCTAACCTTTTTGAAATTCAGGTAATTAAGTGTTCCAGTTGACCAAGTTAAACGTCATTTAGGATTCGGTACTGCGAAGGAAATAAAGGACCGTTAAGGGATTTGAGTCTGTTTATTTGGAAAATTTCGACTTATCCTCGTGACCCGACCGAAATTTCTTAACTTTTAATTGCATCACAAAAAAAACATTACAAACAAAAACATAAAAGTGTAGTAAATTTCGTACAAAACAGAGTGCATGCGGCCGCAAATATGCTTTTTTGAACCTTTTATGTTGTCCTGTTCGTACGTTTTATTGATACAGAATCCTCACCGCCATATACTCTGGGTGGTGTCGACGCCCGCTTAGGTGAGGCGCTTCAAAAGTATAGCTCGACAGCTAACCAGTTACTGACTACGGACTGACTGACATTGACACACGCATATCACGTGCCGTACTATTGCAAAAACGCGCCATTTCCTTCTGTTTTTTTAATAGTATATAGTCCATATGTCACGTATAGTCATATGTCACGCACCGTGCACGGCACTACCTCCTCCTGTGCAGCACGGCACTACCTCCTCCTGTGCAGCACGGCACTACCTCCTTCTGTGCAGCACGGCACTACCTCCTCCTGTGTAGCACGGCACTACCTCCTCCTGTGCAACACGGCACTACCTCTTACAAACAGTTCGTTCTCTAAAACTCTGAGATCTACCAAAAAATAACAAAATTTGGCACGCATATATCACAGCCTTCTTTATATGCTTTAGCATAATGGTATATAATGGGAGTTAATAAATTTACCTGTCTTCACCGGCCCTGGGTAGGGTCCAGCGGTGTGCAGGGCTTACTGTACATTGTAATATCGAATACCCGCTAAAGCCACCGCGGTGCCATCAGTGCAGCCTTTGCCCGCCTCGGAACTACAAATAATCAGCACACCTCGACGGCCAGTCATTCCGTTAAAGGATCGACGCCTCCTCAACGGGAGGATTGCCCCGCGCCACAGAACAACCACACAGTGCTATGCTGTGGGGTGCGCTTCCTATCATCGCCCCCGGTCCCGTGCGCAAAAGAGCCTCCTCTTCCTGCTTTTTAGCCTCCTCTTCTTATAAGAGGGATATGGAGTGATCCCTCTCCTGCTATTTAGTATCCTCTTCTTATAAGAGGGTACAGAGAGCATCCCTCTCCTGCTATTTGGTCTCCTCTTCCAATAAGGGGGATGCCAAGAACGCCTGCTCCTCCTGCTATTTAGTCCCCTCTTTTTAAAGGAGGGATACAAAGAGCAGCCCCTCTGGTTCATTTAGCCTCGAACAAAGTACTCGGGTTCACCACAGGATACTAATCCACACCACCACGACAAAGCTTGAACCATGATGGGTTTATATGTTATAGCCTAGAGTAAAATTATTACACTCTGCTGCACCCCGTCTTTTACACCGAAAAAGTGAATATTCTATGTATTAAAAAGAATAATTACAAATTTATATTTGTAGTTTTTTTCATACCTGGGCACATGTAATAGTAAGAACATACGTTTGTAATAATTTTTAGTGATAAATTTATAAATAAGCAATTTTAGAGAGTTATATCTAATTGTGTACAATAAGTTCTTATTTCTTGTCAAATTTTGTGATGCTTGGTAGAGCCGCAAGTATCCTATAAGTTTTAGTTTTCGTGTGGTCGACTAGAAAATAATCATATACATAACAGTCATAGCCAGCTTTGCATTGACATGACTGTAAATTAAAAATTTAAATATCTGCTGTAAAGTTCAGTTTGATTATTGCACGCCTTCCTCAGAAAAAGGTCTTGACAGTTATACAGATAGACGGACAAAATAGTGAAGTAGGTTTCGATTTTTTTTTCCTTTTGAGGTTACAGTACCTTAAAATGATCAACTGGAATTAATTGTACTAGAAGTTTATTCTCATGTATTAGTATGGCTTCATACATCTAAAACCAGTTGTATAGTTCAAAATAAATTAGCAGAATAAGCCACGACACGTGCCCGAGCAGATTAAGCGCTTATCGTTTGACAGGTTAATGTTTTACTTAAGACTTCACGGCCTATTTGGCGCTGTGGCTTTTAATTCGACGACCGATTCATTCAATTGAACTGAATACCAGCTGAATCGGTCGGTAACGCCGAGGACGTTTAAGCAAATTACTCCAACGGTTGTTGGTTCGAATCTATAGACCGTGAATGCTTATTTGTGATGTATGACTACCAAGGGGCTGCCACTGGACAAGTGAGGCTCATCCTCACGAGTTACGAGTTACGAGGATCAAAGGTGTCATGGAGACTTTCAATTTCCAGTAAAGTTGTAGCCGTGTTTCGGCTAGGAGCATATTGTTACCCATCATGATTTAAGTCTTGCCGTGGCCGTGGTGTTGACTAGCGTGGGGTGAACCTAAATGTCTTGGGTGAAGGGAATCAGACCGAGGGGGGGGGTTGCTCTTTCTACAAGAACTCAGGTGCAGGAGGAGAAGGCGAATTTGCGCACGGGACAAGTGGCGACCCGGAGTTTGTACTGTCCCGTAGTTGGTAGGTTGATCTTGTGGTGCGGGGCAATCCCACTGTGGTGGCGTCGAGGTGTCCTGATGATTTTTACTGCCAGGGCACCACACCAAAGGCAGCGCTGATGGTACCCGCAGTAGTTTTAGAGGATTTTAGACCCAGCCAATGCTCGTTTGTCTCCGATCGTCTCGGACTGCCGTTCCATCGGAATAGGAGAATGAGAGAATAAGTAAATTCACTATTTCACAATAATATTAAGTCTTGCGCAGTTGGATAGTCTCTATAGAGATTGCCGCTGTATTAGATTTTTTTATAGTATAGGGGGGCAAATGAGAATGCGGAACATTTTTACGACTACCGACGCCATGAAAATCCACATAATTACTATTCTGATGCGTTGCCCTCCTCCCCCCCCCCACGGGCCACCGGCTACTCACAAACCGCACGAAACGCGACACTGAAGATGTCACTTTACGGCGGGATTATGTAAGCGACAGATACCTCCCCGGTCGTGCCAACATAATTCCGCTGCGATGCAGCATGACACTACCTCTTGCTAATATATCGGCTGGGACGACATTATTATGATTAATTTAATATTTCTATTAGTGCTACGTGGGCGAGTGGTACTTGCCCGGTCGCACCGGTCCAATAAGCTCGCAATGCAGCAACTCCGCTACCTCTTGCAAAATGTCTGAGCAGCCTTTATAATATGTAGAACACATCGTGACCTGCTATTTGTATGAAATATTACTCCATGCTAAACTTATCAATTGAATCTGTCCAATGCAACGCACTCGTTAATATCGCTGCCGGTCATCGACGTAATAGAATAGATAAACGTTTACGCCGTCATGTATCCCATCACGAAAGTATAGCGATGACATTTTGTTATGTATAGGGGAGCAAACGAGCAATCGGAGCCTTTTTACGACTACTGACAATTGGACACCCACGAATATCCGCATAATTACTGTGCCAATTCCCTTTACGCCGGTATCATGCAGCGAGAATCACTCTTACCAAATTATTGCGAAGGACTACAAAATACGATATCGAATATGAGTCTGAAGTAGACGCTAAGGCAAACGAGCTAAGCACGGTAAATCGTTACACTGGTGTTACGCTGGATAACATAATTGTTGCTTCACACGATTTACTCGTCATATTTTTTTCAAACAGCACACCTGCAACAAATTACAGAAAAATATTATTTTTCCGCTTTCTTATTTATGTAACACTTTTCACTTTTTTTACAGTACAGGGGGACAAACGAGAAATCGGTACTTTTCAACGACTACCGACGCCCATGAACATCAGCATAATTATACCGTTGCGTTGCCCCCATTTTCACTCCCCCCCCCAAATTGGCCACCGACTGCTCACAAACCGCACGAAACGCGAGACCAAAGACGTCCCATTACGGTGGTATCAAGTAAGCGAGAGGTAATTCCCCGGTCGTGTCGGCCCAATCCCGTTGCATAGGAGGATGTAGTGTCATGCACCATGTATGGCAATACCTCCTCATATGTAGCGTGGCACTACCTCTTACAAAAATGTCCAACGTTCCTCTTACAAAAAAAAAAATCACTTTCTACGTTTAATCTAGTTCTTATGTTACAGCGCGGCGGGACCAACCTCCACCGCGTTTCTATCACGGACCCTTTGACAATTAATATTTTAACGGCCCGCAATCACACTCCGCCATCGATATCTATTTATTACCCACAAGATAATGGCCGAGCGTATCATTTGGCAAATAAATCACCTGTTGCTAAAGTGTCCTAAACGCAAACACAGGTGCAGCGTCACAACATCATCATCGTCTTTTGATACAGAAGCCTCGTGTACATTTATTACGTACATTCTTACATACAAACACGCAGTAAATACACAACCCTCCTTTGCTCTCTGCAGTCGAGTATAAAATGAGGACCCGTTAGTATTATTAAGCCCTTGACACCACCCCGTAAAGTGACGCGGCTTGTGAGTTCCCGGTGGCCCATCTAAAGGGACTCTTACTCTATCACTGGAATAAGGTGCGTGGGCCACACACATATATAATAACAATTTTGTGCCCAAGTCAACACCGTTCCTTTGTCCCATGAAATATAGTTAAAGTTATTGACCATTAAATGCTAACCTGAGAGATATACAAAAACACTGATCTTTATATAACTTGACAACCGGTATATAGAAAAATATAAATAAAGAACTGAACTGAAGGCGAAGGTGTACATATAATTTATGTTGATCACATGCCCCATTTGTCAAACACATAAAAAATAATATTCTATGTTTATATATAAGTATATAACATTTTATATCACCATCATCATCAGCCCTTATCGGTCCACTGCTGGACATAGGCCTCTTTCAATGAACGCCAAGACGACCGACCTCCTGCTATTAGCATCGATCCCGGACTGGCTACTGCTCGGGGATCGTCTTCCAACCTGGTGAACGGTCGTCCAACACTTCGCTTTCACAAACGCAGCTCCTACTCCAGAACCTTACTGGCCCATCTGCCATAGGTTCTTGTAAGTGTGTGACCAGCCCATTGCCACATCAGCGAGCTTATTCTTCGCCTGATATTGGAAACTTTAACTCTCTGGCTTATGACTTCGTTACGAATTCTATCATACAGGGAAACATCCAACATATCACGTTCAATAGCCTGTTGAATAATCGCAAACCTGTGGAATATTCCTAAATTAAGAGGCCATATTTCGGCCCCGTAGGTCATCAAGGGAGAACGCATTGGATGTAGACTTTTATCTTCAAGCTTTGCGGTATATGTGGCGTCAGAATGTAACGAAGCTTCCGGAATGCTGTCCAATCCTACTGTATCCTTCTATCGGCTTTCTTCTAGAATTTATATCTATACCTAATTGCAACATACTACCACCTGCTTGTTTGCCCCTTATCCTATAAAAAAAAAACAGTCGCCCCAGGTACGTATTCGTCTACGACTTCGAGGACAGCACCATCGACGTTGACCGGGCTAGGGAGAACGTGTTCACCATGAATTTTGTCTTGTTCATGTTTATCTTGAAGCCAATAAGTCGGGAGGATTCATTTAGGCTGTACAACACTTCCGTCAAGCTCTCCAACGATTCGGTCAACATAAATTGTCCGATAAAGTATAAAACACTGATATTTGTATAACTGGATAGCGGGTACATATAAAAATATGAATAAATAAATTGATTGACGGTTATGGCGCATTTGTACATACAACTTATGTTGGTCACATGCCCCATTTGTCGAACACATTAAAAATAATATTCCACGTTTATTTATCAGGGTATGAATATATATATATATATTCTATGTATATATAGATTTATTTTTATCACTTGCCGTTATTATACAGCAGTGAATTTTAAGTAGCGCCGTGAACTGATTCCAAGTGACCTGACTCTAGGCAGTAATCATTTGCGGGATGTTAGTGGATATTCAGTCCGGCTAGAACACCCCGACCCACCCAGGACTAACTGCAGCGTAAATGACATCGGAGCCCACCCAGGACCGACTATAATGTAAACGCATTCGGATCCCTCCCAGGGCCGACTACAATGTAAATGCAATTAGACGCCTCCCAGGGCCGACTACATAGTAAATGTAATCGGACCCCACCCAGGGCCCGACTACGGCGTCGGTACAATCTGATTATCTCACCTGGACCGAGTACAGCGTAAATGCAATCAGACACCTCCCAGGGCCGACTACATAGTAAATGTAATCGGATCCCTCCCAGGGCCCGACTACGGCGTAGGTACAATCCGATTATCTCACCTAGACCGAGTACAGCGTAAATGCAATCAGACACCTCCCAGGGCCGACTACATAGTAAATGTAATCGAACCCTTCCCAGGGCCCGACTACGGCGTAAGTGCAATCAGATTATCTCACCTGGACCGAGTACAGCGTAAATGGAATCGGGCCTCTCCTGGACCGACTTCAACTTAAATGCAGTCGGACCACACCCTAGACCGACATCAATCCATGAGACACCACTCCGGAAGACAACTTAAATTGCTCGGAAAAACAAAAAAAAATCTTATAAGTTCCTATTGCATTTAATCTTCTTGAAGGGTTCACAAAAGCAACACCAGCCTCTTCCTCACTAATGACCATAACATTTCGATCCTGCGATCTTACGATAAAATAAACTATTTTATGTCCGCGTATGAAATCACGATCCAATGTTCCGCTCTACTGTCGATATATTATAAAAACTGTTATGGCAACATTACGCTGACAGGCGGAACCGCGGTATGTTTTATGTACAGGGCTGTCTACATGGCCACATTTCTTTCTTCATATAAATTATATCAGGCCAACGCTAAAACTATAGCATAGTTGGCAATGTCATACTTCTTTCTCGGTTGTATAGAAAAGTATAGCTCATTAAATGCCAAGAAGAAAAAGATAATTTACTTAAAATTATTCATATAAATGATGGAAATAAAATGTGTGCTTAAACTAGAAGGAAAAGAGGAGGCAGCCCTGTTACTCGTAATATAGATTGTGAAATCAGTTTGCACATATAAGGCGTCTAACGCCCTTAACTACAGACCCAATAAATTGCCGTTAAGTTATTAAAACATGTGTAGAGGTTTATAAAAGAAACTATTTTTCCGGAAAAACAACCGAACAAGGCAAGATGGGGGTATATTTTACCCTAATTGCGGCGTCCGAGACCATATCGAGGGGTAAAAACTGCCCACCCGTGTAAAACAACCTCATTAAGTGTATTTGGCTAATACGTAAGGTAAAAGCAGGTTTTGTCGACATTGTTGAGTAAAGATTTATTGTTAATTTTGAACAAGTTGACAGTTGGTAACTGCAAATGAAACTGACATTTTAACATGTAACTGGCCATAGATATTATATATAAAAATCTCATGTCACGATGTTTGTTTGAAGTCCTCTAAAATGACACGACCGATTGTTAACAATTTTCTTTGTGCGTGTACGATCCAGCGTCGATACCTTATTTAGTAAGCTGTTTGTGTAAAAAGCTACTAAGTGATGAAGTATATGTAGAATTGGTGTTGAACAATAAAGTGGTGGTATTAACGATCTCGGAGGACTTTTTTGTTCCTGTCGATCAACTATCAAGTATAAACATATCATTTCATTATCATTCTAACTGTACGTTGGGCCCCAACAGAACGTAATTTATAGGTTTGTGAATATATCTTTTAAATAAATCATAGGAGCATAAACGAGATCGGAGTCTTTTGATAACTATCTACGCCCATACTAGCTATGCAGATACGGTGTCCTCCTCTCCACTCCCCGAAAAAGGCCACCGGCTACTCATAAACGAAATGCGAAAGTAGGAATGATATTATCCCGCAGAAGGTGAGAGGGGCTCGAAGTCCGTAGCTTCACAACAATGGACATTCTCTGCGAGTGATTATATGGTCTCATAGTATAAGGGCTGAAGACAAACGCGGAATAGAAGAATTTTAATGAATGACGCTTCCTCGTCTTCTCGTTGGTACATTCCTGACGAAGTGATCGTGGTTGACGAGCCTGGTTTTCCGTGGTCGGTAGCATCTTCCGCTATTTGTCTACAAACTGACGCTTCTAGACATCCACATAAGTGTTATGTGGACTTGCTGCCCTCCTCGTAAACCACATAAAACGAGACAACACAGCCATCACTGTGCAGCATGTATTATGTATCGTAGTATTAACAAGCCAATGCAACACTTTATGACATAAATACTTGTAGCAAGTGACAGAGTTCGAGCTGTCTGGTCCGTGACGAGGTGTCGCTCCGGTGTTACAGCGCGACCCATCTCGTCTGGCTAGCCCCGGATATCGCATATCTGTTATAATATTAATATTAAAACGAGGTTAGATTTAAACATGGAACACCTGAGATTACCGCACCGTGGTGTACCGGTAAACAGGTTCAATTCATCATTAGGTTCGAATTCGATTCCCGACTTCGACCGGAAAATGTTACTGCGACTTTTAAACTTCTTATATCAGTCCACAGTCGGGTAGTTAGCGCTGCTACACCCCCCGTGGCCCGTAGAACACGCTAAGCTAACAGTTTTGCCTTGCTTTCGGATTTCCGTACCATCAGAATTTGGAATAATCTGGAAATGGACAGTGCACTTGTGCCTGTGTATACACATGTGCACAATAATGTATCCTCCACAAATGGCTAATATTTATAAAAATGGCCACCGTAGTCGAAATCGTATAGTGTAGAATCACTGGCTGGTGAAACGTTAAAACAAATATACTTAAAATGTAAAAATCCCAATTATCAGAACAGGGACTAGATCCCCGGAACTTATAATCTGTGGCTGAGAATGCTTGCCACTTCATAGACTAAACATAGTAGTAGTTCAGTGTATTAATGATAGTCATCGAGACAGATCGACAATTTACACGTCTCGTGCGAATGACCATACAAAACGTGACTGCATAACAGACTATATATTTGCTTTTTCATCCAAGTAATTAGGGCCTATCCAGAGGCATGACTTGTATTTATCTAAAATCTATAGATCACATTCGAACAGACGTCGACAACCATTGGTGCTAATACGAAATTAAAATTTTGATAAATGTTTAGGAATTCTATACTTTTTATTCCTGCCGAGTAATAACAAGGACCGAGTAGGTACCGTATGTTCTTCCCCGGTCGTGCCGGCCCTATACCGTGGCATAGGAGGATGTATTGCCATGCACAATGCATAGCACTACCTCCTCCTATTCAGCATAGCATTACCTCTTCCTAAAATGTAAAATAAGAGTGCTTGATATTTTAATCCTTCATCATAGTTTTGTCATTATCATCACTGTCATATATATCTAACTTTTATATCCTATCCCACTAATTCTACCAATCTTATCTTTTATATATATATATATATATAAAAGATATATATATATATATATATATACACACATATATATATAGACAAAATAATGTCCTCCTAGCAGAATGAAAAACCTAATATTTATTTACTTGATATAAGTTTTTGAATATATAAAAACATGTAATTTTGCACAGATACATTAGAATCTGAAATAACACACTATTTAAGAAAAAATATTTAGGGATAGATTTTACGCGAGTGAAGCCGCGGACAAGATTCATTTAAAATGTTCACGTTCTGTACGTAATTCATTCATTCTTAAGGTAAAGAGCTAAAGTTTCCAATATCACTCGAAGAATAAGCTCGCTGAAGTGGCAATGGGCTGGTCACACCACATACACAGAAGATCAGATGGCAGATGGGCCACTAAGGTTCATGAGTGGAGGTTCCGCCTATGAACGTCGTGTGTTGGTCGACCGTTCACCAGATGGGAGGACGATCTCCGTGCAGTAGCTGGTCCGGGATAGATGCGAGTGGCAGGAGTCGTTCGTCTTGGCGTTCATTGAAAGATGCATGTCTCGTAGTGGACCGATAAGAGATACCGATACGTAATTCACATAACTATCACATGTAAAGATACCGATACAATATCCATCAACTTCCTTGGATTATATTAAAACATTGCGCTCCTTCTTTCACAAACGAGTAAAGTAGAATAATTTTCCCTAAATATTTGTATGGTAATGCAAGTCGTTACCATAACGCCTTTATTGTCAGTATTATAAAGTACTGCTATGCCCTGCCTTAACAATATTATAATTAAACAAATTAGCATTTCATAAATTTCAATACGGTTTGTGATTTTCATACATTCACTAGCTTCCTTATTTCCATACTCGATACAAATATGTAGTTACTTTACGTCACGATTTTGTGGCACATCCGTCAGCCTCGTGGATGTTAAACTACAGTACACATTCAGAGTGAGGCTTTATAAAAATCAGGCTTTTCTAAATTATCGTAGCTTGAGAGGTGAGGCACGATGCAGAGCGGCACAGATGCACAAACATCCTTACCACTTTCACGTAATGGTCTAAAACCATTGGTGTGCATATATTTCGTATTGATAATTATTCATTCTCCTGCTGGCTGGACTTTTTTTCATGTATAAAATAAATGAATACTCCTTTTTGTATCTAATTTCAGAATTTCAATTAAAAATGTTAACAATAAAATGTTGTCCACAACTGCACACCGTAGCGTGCGTACGAATTCACAATCGATTTTGCACGTTCACGCAAGCGTTCAGCCGGCACAAAAAGTCTAGTTCACCAGTTATGCTTGCCTGCGTCTACAGTTGGCGCCTACCCATCCCCTCCCAGCCTCTACCCGCGGCCAATCACGATGATCTGTGCAAAATTAGTTAGAACTTCGCGCGTGTGATCGCAAACACTGCAAACAGACGCCATTAAGAATTACGCGGGAATTTCATTAGAAACGCGTGTAGGCACTAAAATGACATCGATGCCGGTGTAAACGATTTATTGGTTTTCTTTTAATGTCGGCAATAGATACAAACATTTTTGCCATTATTTATGATCAATTTATTTGTTTTCATATAAATTTAGTTTTTCTAACGCGTGTATTCAGTAAAGAATCAATTAGAAATATTATCATTGCTACTATCGTTTTTACAACTTTTATTTTAATAGTCGGCCTATCACAAAACACAGGAAACGAAACAGATATGTACATATGGTATCCTCATCTATTTCAATTATTTTTGTAAGAGGTAGTGCCATGCAGCATAGAAGGATGTAGTGCCATGCATCGTACATGACACTACCTCCTCCTATGCTACGGAATTGGGCCGGCACGACCGAAGAGGTACCTCTCGCTCACTCGGTACCTCCGTAAAGTGATACCTATGGTGTCGCGTTTCGTGCGGTTCGTGGGTAGCCAGTGGCACACTGTGTGGGGAGGTGAAAAGGAGCTCAGCGCATCGGCATAATCATGCTGGATATTCATGGGCATCGGCAGATTAGGGTACATGTGTTGTGTGTGTACTACAAAAAAGGCCTCTTTTAGAAGCTGTTCACAATTAACTTTGTCATCAAAGCTCCGGACTGCCTCTCATCTTTTCCTTGTCTGTAACAGCTCATACATAAGATAATACATTATATTGTAATATAATGTATTATTCATATTAATCCATCCAATGCTGAATTTAAAGGCCTGAAGTCTCGGGAGCAACGTTGAATTAGGGGCCCGTTCCTGTTTTAACGAGTATACGATATAGTTTAATCAATCAGTGTATTACAATTGTTTTTGTATCCTCAAATACTGAATATTTTGAGTAAAAATGCAATGAAGTACCGGATTGAAAAGGAATGAAAGTATGCCTATTGCCTCTCATCTCCGACTTACCTCTTGGTATGTGGAGATGGACGGGAGTTTGCTCTCCGGCTCTATTTCCCACCTAACAAATTATTTTGACGCCCATTCTTTAATCCAATACCTTCTTTATAAGATGACACCATCAAAAAAGCAAAAAATACTTTACATATTGTCTCGTCTGTCCTCAAAATCTGACCCTGGATTCAACACACTTTCATAATAAACACGGAAAGGAATAAACCATAAATATATTATAAAGTAAATTGCAAACAAGCACGACTTATGTTCGATCATTTTGATCTGGCATTTTTCCATTCGCAATTAACACAAATCACAACAAACTTGGAAATTAACTATTATGTTCCATCTATCCTCTCCAAAATCCGGCCCTGAATTCACCAGGACTGAACTCCACAACATGTATTATTAGAAAGAAAGAAAGAATATATTTACGTGCCTAAATCCACACAAAGTAAACAAGTATTCCAAAATAAAAGCTAAATAATAGTATGGATCGTGCAAATCGGTAATTAATAAAGGAAAATGAAACATAAACATACAGCAATATAAATCTCAATTTAGCGTGGCAGATACAATCCGGCATTTTTCCATTTCTAATAAGCATAAAATATATACAACCTTTTAAACACACTTTAAGCCTTGCCTGTCCACCCTCATATCCGGCCCTGGACTCACCAGGACTAAACTCCACTCTCATTAATTATATATACAGAAGAAATATAAATACCAATTAAGCATGGTAGATTCAAACATTTTGATCCGGCAATTTTCCATTCGCAATCAGCATAAAATACATACAACCTTTTAAATAAACTCTCAACCGATTACCATTCAGACGCATTATATCAATTACACGATCGATCAGCAGGCCGGTGCAACAATTTTGTCATTCGAAATCATTGAAGCTAGTTACAGACGGTTGAAGATTTAATTAATGCCTTCGTAGCCATATCACGATGGTAACAAGCTAATACATTGTAGGTATTTTACGTTTACATTCTTACGAATGTGCTTGTGATATTGCATTAATGCTTTTGACATAACCGCCGTGGAATAATTGAACGGCTCCAGAAACTATTTATAGCACGGTATGACAAAAATATGAGAAGAAAAATCGCGTGAACAATGACCTGTCTTTGTTTTGGGATCCGAACTTACGCTGTGGAAGCGAGGTGAGGGGTCGGAAGTGGGACCAACACCCGTATCTTCTGCAAGTGAGAGAGATGCGGCCCGGTATGAGAATGTTTGTAATAGCTATTTCTACCATTATTCTCGTGGCCACAGGGACTGAAAGGTCCCTCCTCCCCCGGCTCTGACATCGGGGGGCCGCTCGCGCGCGGTAGCTATGATGACGTAAACATTCGGCTTATGAAAATGATCATGACCGGGGTCGCTGTGAACTGTGCAACCAGTGTTACGCTTTACCGCGCTTAAGTGAAGAGTAAATCCCAAACACATGTCTGAGCTGGCACACAGCGTCGATGTTGTGTGTCCAGGTAATCCAGAGGATTTTGAAGAAAATGAGGAACATGTTCGAATATACTCCGGTTATGCATTTTACTGCGGTACCGTGTAAACTGGAGGCCCGGTCGTGCAAGCCCAATTTGGCTGCAGTGCAACATGGCACCAGCTCTTACTGCACTTACCTAATAGAGCATACTAAAGGAGATCCGCAGCTGAATTGAGCCGGCACGACCGCGGAGGTACACTCGCTCATTTAAAACCGCCGTTAATGGACGCCTATGCTGCCACATTTTATGAGGTTTGTGATTTTCCGGTGGCCTACTGGAGGAGGAAATGATCACAAATGCAACATCTGCATAATAGCAACATACAAATGGCGACGGTACTGAAAAAATACTTCTACTACTCGTTTTTCTCACTTATAATTAAAAGTCCATGCAGCCCAGGTCATGTATCATCCTGGTTGGTTGTTACGGGTTTGTTGCAAGGGATCGGCCATCTTAACATACATTGAAAGAGAAATATACAAGCATTACACTCCAAGCCACATTTATAATCAAGCAAGTGCGCTTCCCGGACAAGCGTCCTCATTGTCCGGTGTAACATGACAAGAAATTGAACCATTACAACTATTGGTATCGCTTAAATCTAACAACGCTTTTACAGCTTTGAAATTAAGTCGTAATTTGAATAAATTTACTAAGTTCACATACAATTGTAAATTTGTGTCGTTACTAATACGTAAAAGGCGTTCCAGATCACGCTAAAAGTGCGTTCCGTCGGACGCTAGGACAATGGTAATAGGACAAGTGCGACCGTGAATTGGAACGCATATGACAGCTACAAGGTGGCGGCAGAAATTATACGATTGCGTTTCCAATTAAATTGAATTCAAATATAAAATAGAATACGTATTCTAAATTTAATAACGACCATCTTGAGGTTCCTAGATGTAAGTAAAGTAATGAGGCCCATTATTAGAAGTCTATTGAAAATGTAAGTATAAACTGACGAGGACTATCCTGGACGCAAAAATCGCTAACCCACATAAAAAAACTAGCATTGTTATCCCATATTTAGGGTTGTCGCCAACTATAAATGCATACTATACGCTAGTCATGTGTGTTGACTATCACTCGGAGCCATTTGGCTACTACCTACGCATATAGGTACATCTTATTGCCCTGTAATCTTCCTGCCCTGGTTGGACCTGCGTCCTCTAAAGAGTCATCGGAAACTCTCAAACTACACGCAACATGACAAAGCTGTCAATTCCTGGTATCGTCAGTCTCCGCTTGTGTCCGCCCAATTCGGCTACAATGCAACATGGCACTTAACTTACTGTAAGGTAGGTAAATGTTTAAAACAATTTAGTTCCATATGCATACATAAGAATGCATCTATAGAACAAAACAGCACAACCTCACGGAAATTGAACTGGCATTAAAACAAATTCAAAGTATCATGGAACAGATAATCTAGGCAATTCCCACTTAGAATAATAACACTGGGTGCCCATTCAAAATATCTGACGCCCTGTAACTACCAGAAATTCTTTACAACACGCTAACATAGGTCTTATTACCATCGCCTAACGTCCATAGGTAGTCCCAAAATGAAATAATCGTTGAGAAATGTTGGCCTTTTGTCAGACGCTGTCCGGCCATTATTCCGACCTGTACAAGATGGGCCATGGTCGCGTAGGTGTCGGGGATGGAACAGGCTGCAGACCATTATAGCATATCGTGAAATACTTCGGCGTCAGATATTAGATGCATTAATGGCTGTTATTATACTTGGCTACGCTTGCATTAGTTATGGCAGATGTTTAACGAGAATTTATACGTTTTATCGACATCATAACACATGTTTTATAAAATATTTAATTAGAAGTAGTGCCATGATGCGTAGCATTAGAAATGGGACGTCACGACCCGGGAAGTACCTCTCACTCGCATGATACCGTAAGGTGAAATCTTCTGTTTTGCGTTCCGGACGATCATACTCCTTTGTGAGTAATAACTCACAAAGTAGCCGGTGGCCCGTTGTGGCGAGGAGGGCAACGCATGGACATAGTAATTATGCGGATGTTCATGGTCTTTGGTAGTCGTAAAAAGGCTCCGATTGCATTTTTTTTACAGCAGAGGACAAACGACCGGGAAATTTGGTGACCACCTACGATTAGTAAGTCCTGTAAAATTATCTCTTCTCTTCCTCAGCATAAGCTCGGGTCCGAAGAAAAATGCCCACAAATATTGTAGTATAATTTATATGATCATCAGTATGGGTCTTGTTGTTCGTATTCAAAAAGATAGACAACGTTTATAGAAAATCTACGTGTGGTAGATACGTGTTGTTATCTTCGATAACAATATTAATAAGCTGTTATCTATGTCAAAAGCTATGACTTTCTTTTTTATGTTATATGCTTCGATCAACCATACACCTAGATACACAATCTACATCAAGAAATATGCTAACCAAAAGTCTTCCCATTTTAAGTTGGGTAGACTTGAAGATTGTTTTATTTTAGAACTTATTATTTCTAGATAAAGTGTAAATTAGATTAAATTATATGTACGCTTAGGGCATTTTTCGTAATTCTTTGTACGTGTTAATGTTATGGCAATCGTTTGTTTATTTTGATAAGCAATTGTCAACCTGATTGTACAGTTCATCGTAGGCTAGATGAATACTTATAGCATAAAGGTTGTAATGAGCAAAACGCCTTAGCATGACTACCGAAACCTAGAAACAACCGCACAATTATTTAGCTATTTAGGCGTTCACTCCAGTGTTACGTTAAAAAATTCCCGTACGTTTCCCGGCTGCAATGGCAGCAGCTTTTTTCAATTATTAAATTACTAGAAAAATATATTAAGAGAAAAATCGATATTTTACATGAAAAAAATTAGAGAGACATAAAATGTCCTACACAGGCACATGAATAAACTACAAATTTACACACAAGTTTTGAGGTTAAAAAAGCAAATAATGGTTAAAAAAATGGAGATCTCTTTAGAAAGAAGAAAGGAAGAATATATTTATGTCTTAAGTTTACGCGAATGTTAGTCATTACAATAGAACTACTTTTATGGATTTTAACGCGGTTTATTTAATTACTTATCTAGCCCGATGTTTCAGAAGCTTTACAGCAACCATGGTCACGAGGTGAAACGTCGGGCTAGATAAGTAATTAAATAAACCGCGGTAAAATCCGTAAAAGTAGTTTTATTATAAAGAATATATTTATTTGCCTAAATCCACACAAAGTAAACAAATATAACAAAAGGAAAGCTAAATAATAGTTAAATGATATGGATCGTGCAAATCGGTCTCAAGCTCGGCGTTTGCTGGCAACACTGTCAGCGCCGGTCTTCCGCCTGAGCCGTCCGGTGACCACACGGTCGCGCCTACACACTAATTACAAGTAACTAACATATAATTTAAACTATAATTTCATTTTTCCACAATTTTGAGCGTACACAGACATGCACAAATTATTAAATTTTATAACAATAATTAATATCCTTTACCACCGGCAGAATGTCATTCATTGCATAGGTTGACAGTGCACACAAGAAGGATAATTTTATATGTAATGTACAAACAACATTTTATTTTTGATTTATTATTATTCACTAAACCTACAAGTTATAAACTTACCTCTTTTCTTTTTTATAGGACTCTTAGTTTTTACTGTTTTCGTCCCTTAATATGTCTAACTAATTCCCTTCCCGACCTTAAATCGACATAAAACTTCTAATTTTGTTATATGATCTTACCTTTCAAATTCTCTTTAACTTTTTATCACTTTCAATGGTACTAGGTCTAAAACTTAAAAAATACGTACAACATTCCGCTAGTCGAAAATAATATATACCATCTAAGAATTTAATCTAGTAATTACCGGTTGATTACGGAGAAATAGCTGAGCTAAACGCCATCTTTGTGCCGCCGCCCCCCGTGGATATCGGCAGAGAACCAATTAAGATGGTAAAGATTTCATTACACATACAAATGAGGCGCTATGCACGCGGGAAAAACTCGAGGTCATGGTTTTTAATTGCGTTCCATCGTTTAATTTATTGCTATTTTCCAAGGTGTTAGTGACATGTTTTATCTATTGCGTAGACCAGGAGCCTGCAAAGGACAAAATCAAAGAGTTACATTTTGGAGTTTATTCCCTATGAACGATATAAAATTCGCGGTATGAACAAATATGACTAAGCTTACGTAAGGCTTTATACCTTGAAGTCATGCATACGGCTTTTGCGCACTTCTCTCTTCCGAATCAGGTGCTTCAGTAGCATCTAGACTGTCGAAACCTGTTCGACCTGACACACAGCTTTTTAAATATCAAGAGGAGTCACATAAAAGGTATTTTATGAAACAACTAATCGGATGCGTCTCTTCCACCTGCGCGTGGAAGGTGGGTCCCCTTTTCGACTCCAAAAATGGTTTCGCGACCCGACGTACGTCCATAGCAATCCGATGAAGCTGTACTGGGATTCTCGTCCACGCGGCACAAAGACCTCAGGGACTATAAATCTAACTTGCACTTGTGGGCAATAGTTGACGCCTATGGTTACAACTCCGTTAACAAAGGACTTTTATAGTATGTAATAATGACGTAATCCGCACGGTTAGTTGTAATTCTCGACCGAGGCACACACACGCACAATATATCTATACGAAAAGGCGGAGATAAGACAACGCTTGCTTCCTTCCATCATGGTCATGCTTCCTCCACACGCGTTTCGTGTGGTTCGGGAGTGATGAGGGAAGGGAAGAAAGAGGAAATGTATTTCCATATATATTAATCGTAGGTATATTTGTGGGCGTCGATAGTCACCCAAGAACTCCTGTTTTTAATAAGTAAATTCCAAAAATCGATAGGATGCAGTTTCACATTGGCTCCACGTTTCTAATAATGTGTTTTCTATTTCAGGTCTGATGTCTCACAGTTACTTGGCAGAAGATAATCGTAAGAATTTCTTCATTTTGCTGCGACATAGAGTAAGGAAACTTTATAGCATAAATTACATAGAGATAATATAGATATAGTAGGGAAGCCAAAACGCGCCATCTAAGTTAAAGGTAAATCAAAAATGGTTTCCTATCTCTCTTTTTTCATTGTACTCTCACTGCAGATTGCGCGTGTGAGGTTAGAGAAACAAACATGCATGCCCACTTTTCTTCTCTATTAGGCAAGACGGGCAGTCGCTTATGGCTTCCCTGCACTATCTGTATTGTCTCTGTTATTAAGTGACACTAAAATGTCACTAATGAGATAGTGCTGCGTGCACGCATATGTACATATTAAATTGATGTCGATGCGACCGAAAACTGATAAACGTTGATTAATCAAATCGAAATACATTGATGATGGTCGTAGACCGTGTGGTGGTAAATATGTACCTGATACTTTTCTTGTAAAACGCGTTTTTTTCTAAACTCGCAAACGAATACATGAAACAAATTTATCAGGCAAACCGTAACCACAGATTATTAACAAACTAATGTCGTGTTTTGATTCAGGGTTACCAGATTTAAAAAACAAATTTACATGACCAGAGACACTGCTGTTATAATATAACAATAAATAACATTTAAAAAACGATTCGAGAAAAGAACATATGAATTAATTCTAAAGCATATATTAAATAAATTAAAACACAGGGTATTAAATTTCATTGGTTCTCTGCTACATTTTTTGACACATAAATCGTAATTTAACGGTTATACCTACTTAGTTTAAATGGAAGAAATTTTTGCGATTGCTGATATTTATTTCAATAAAATGTTATTGTTGTTACAAACACAAGACACTATATCGCACTGTGAAAATGATATGAAATCTCAAGTGAAGCCAAGCTTCTAATTAATCACACTATAACTACAAAACTTTACAAACTCTATCAAACATCAACAGTTTTGCTACACACAAGCATTTGAAGATAAATATTATCTATACTTTTTTGTTATGAAATGGACCTTATGACACGTCGCTATCTGATGCCCTTTTTTTTGTTTTTTCTTTTCTTGTTAACGCGGGGAAACGCATTTACGCGCCTTCACCGGCCCTGGTCTTGACCCCACGGTCCAGTGGTGTGTGGGACTCGCGGCACATGATAGTGCCGAATACCCACAAAAACCATCGCGAGAGCCATCAGTGCCGCCCTTGGTGAGGTGCCTCGGAACAACAAATCATCAGGGCACTTCGACGGCTAGTCGGCCCCCTGAGGGACAAACTCCACCTCCACAGACGGGGTTGCACAGCACTACAGGACAACCCCACCGACTTTGGGACAGTGCAATGGGGTGAGGTTCGCCATCCTCACCCCTTGCCCCACCTCCTGTTGCTGTTAGGTCCCCGCTTCTCATAAGAGAGGTACTGAGAGTGATTACTCCTCCTGATCTTCAAGCCCCTCTTCTTATAAGAGGGGTGCAAAGATCCCCCTCCGTTCAATTGGCTTTGGCTGGGTTCAATCCAGGCTACTAGGCCCCACCGCCACGACAAGGCTTGAACCATGGAGGGTATATCTGATGCCCTTGCGCAGCGTTGCCTGTCTTAGCGGGGACACTATCGTGCCGCGAGATCATCAAACAGAAGATTAGATTATGATATTCCTTTTTTCTTAATCTTCCTTCTTCATTTTATCTGAGTACCTCATATTAGACTGAGTCTAACACACTTGATTCACTCAGGGCCGGTTGGATGGATAAAAGCATTTTCCTTGGGCAAAGAAAAGTAAAGTGTATTGATAGGGTGGATGTAGAAGTTGACTAATGTTTTGCGAGGTAAAGATTAAGGTAATGGTCATTATGATTATTTAATTACCGAACCTTAATTTTTACCTTCTCTAATAAGCGTTCCTTAGAAATTTTCTCTACACGTATGCAGTCGCATCCTAAAATCGCCATCTCAAAACGTTACATTTAAATGAAACCAAACGAGATGATAATCACAGACAGTCCCATTTCCCACTTATCATTAATTGGTGTATCGTGATACGAAATGATCTAATGGCGTGCTCGGCGCGGATTGGCTAAATGTGCCAATTATGGTCTCCGGCAGGTGTACCGCGGGCTATGGAGTGTGCTACAGAAGGAGGACCATCTTATAGATTTAGATTAAAAAAATAATAAAAGTTTTAGTAAGAGGCCATATAGTTATATGACCATGACCCATTGGGGTGGGATTTCTCGTTTGTCCCCTATTCTATAAAAAAATATGACACTAGTAGCATTTAGTGGAGTCTGATTTCTTTAGGTAGGACAATGTGTGTGGAATGGTATAATATCTGCGTTATATGTTGTTAGGATATTAGTAACGTGTCGTTACAAAATAGCCCTGACGGCTCGTTGTCATCTTGTGCTATAAAAAGATACTACTGCTCACTTAGTAAGTTGTGGCGTATAGTTACAGAAACGATTCAAGGCGTTATGAAAAAATCAAATACAATCGTATGATAAATCGATTGAGCATTAAGTCAAGCGTAACGATTAAGTGGCTTACGTCTCTGAGCACCTTTCACTTCATAATTACGTTCGTTTGAGTAAACTTACATTTTCATCTTCGAAGCTGGCGCTCCTTAACTCTCGCCACTCTATATCTCCTGTTAACTCATTGAGATATGTTAATAAATACATTTTCGCAACTGGTGCCGTTTCCAATTGATTCCAATCAATTGACCAATCACGCCCGTTAATATCGGGGATATTTGATTTTCATTGGTTCAAATAGCCGAATTGCGACATCAATTTTACTTTAACCAATGAGAATTGTAGCGTCTGAGATAAATAAAATATATTTACTGTAGGTCCATATGGAACTAGTAAAAAATGCGTCTATTATTCATGTACGCTATATTATGAGCAAAGTTGTTTAGGGTGAAGTCAACAATTATAAATTGCACTTCCTTATTTATCAAAGTGTCACATTGCCATGACAATGTAAATATTGCCACGTATTGTCAAGCTATTTGAATCTAATACGTTTGTGGCCAATAAAAAGGTACCGAAGCAAGATTTATGACAAATGTAGCAATTATTTTCATAACCAAGGAACAATTCTGTCTAAACGTTGATAAGACACAGAAATATTTAATAATATGAAGGTTTTTGTATAGAATGATATAACAGTTTGGCACAAGTGTTTGAGTTTTTGTCTCAGGTCGCTTAAGGCAATTACGACCAGTTGGTACAATTACGACCAGTTGGTACAATTACGACCAGTTGGTACAATTACGACCAGTTGGTACAATTACGACCAGTTGGTACAATTACGACCAGTTGGTACAAATACGACCAGTTGGTACAATTACGAACAGTTGGTACAATTACGACCAGTTGGTACAATTACGACCAGTTGGTACAATTACGACCAGTTGGTACAATTACGACCAGTTGGTACAATTACGACCAGTTGGTACAATAACGAACAGTTGTTATAATTACGACCAGTTGGTACAATTACGACCAGTTGGTACAATTACGACCAGTTGGTACAATGACGACCAGTTGGTACAATTACGACCAGTTGGTACAATTACGACCAGTTGGTACAATGACGACCAGTTGGTACAATTACGACCAGTTGGTACAATTACGAACAGTTGGTACAATTACGACCAGTTGGTACAATGAAGCTGTACTCTCTTAAAAAAACTAACGCCGCGAGGAGCACCGGCATCCGAGGGTTGAAATATATACGTCCGCCATATATACACGTCCGCCATATATACACGTCCGCCATATATACACGTCCGCCATATATACACGTCCGCCATATATTCACGTCCGCCATATATACACGTCCGCCATATATACACGTCCGCCATATATACACGTCCGCCATATATACACGTCCGCCATACATTTATGTTTTCGCGAAATAATCTTCCTCGTGGTCACATTAATCCTATCCACGCTTATACAGATAAAACAACATGACAGTATATCATGGGCGTAGGTAATGTCCAAATTCGTTAAGATACGAAATCCATTTTCGAATAAAATACTTTACATCTCTATTAATTTATAAAAACTAAACGGCTTTTAGTTCGAACACGGTAATCAGTGTTAGATAGCCCGTTTATATAGAAAGGCTGTAATATTACATTACAATAAGATCAGAATTACGCTAAAGAAACCGCGGGACGCTACTTGTTTGGATATGAGTTGATATTATTAATCACCTGTATGTCCGTACCATAAAATATGCGTATGAACAGTAATCGCTTACTGTTCATACGCGTAATAAAAGATGTCCGCTGTGCGGACAAGTGTAGCTCAACCCTCGAGTTCATTGTATAGTAGTTGTAAGTAATTGCTGAATTAATATCAGATGTTTACGGAATACCTTTATGCTCTCTTCAGCCTCGATGGCGTTGATAGGATCTCACAGCTGAAGCGGTTTACTTGGATTTACTTAATAGACGCCATTACGGACAGGTCCAGCCATGTATTATGTAATAGTTTTAGATTAAACGACGTTGAGAAACCTATTGCCATGTATTAATCTTATTACATAGATGCTTTCATGTTGTATGGAAGTAAATAGTGGTTTAACTTATGATTGCAATTTTGGATCAAAAAGTACTTTATCAAAATGATATCAAATATTTTAAATCTTTCGTTTCTTCCCTTTTGTATCTTAAAGCCTCCGGCTTAAATCGCTACCACTGCTTGTTGGTGTGTATATGTGTAGCGGTGTGTTTATTTGTGGTACCGTAGCGAAAAGCTAAAGGAATGAATATAAAAAAGTCGGAAAGCAGACGTGATCGAGATGTGTCTTAGCTATATTTAGTGACTATAAAAGCACCGGTCTTCAAAAATTAATCCTAGTATAACTCCAGATGTAACCTGGTACTAGTGTCAGTAACAAAGTAAATAGATCAAATTTTGGTTAAGTTACGTTTTAGGAGCATTTTATATGCGACTCCTCAAATGAGATTCTCATCATAGCCAGCTCCAGATCTCTGCAAATATTAATAATATATTATATTACGACGATCTGTTCATCTGCATACGAGTATAGTGTTATTCCACCCATGACGTGTCTCGTCCTTACAGATATCGTATAAGCCTATTATTACAAAGTGTTTTGTCTTCAACAGGTGTGACGGCGGGACGGCTGGTCCGGACGTGGTCTTACCTGGTTCGCGACTTGGTTATGCGTTGATAAATGGCGGAAAACTTCCACTGACAAGTGTAACGGCGACGTGGAACTGTGGGTTGGGAGGTATTTTGCGTCTATTCAAAGAATGAACGGGGTTGGCACACAGTGCGAGAGGTGATACATATTTTAAGTAATTTATGCAAAGACATTCTAAGTGCGTTGTAGGAGGTGCATTGTAACAGAATTGTGCCGGCACAGACGAGGCCTATCGGTCGTAATACCGGCGACTAAATCCTTGTAGTCGTGTTGCCTGCGATCATCATGAGATGAAGTAGAGCAAATATATCTACGTTACATTTGGTTGTTCAAGGAAATTCCAGAAAAAATTTCAGGCAAAGCTGAAATTTTTTTTTTGGTATTACGACAAGCTAGCGGTGTACTTATCTCGCCACGTGCGTACTTATCATCGTACACTCGACCAGACAAAATTGTAAAATCTCATTTAGGCTGTAACTATTGCTCAATTAGTGCTACTCATTCACCATCTAAACACCACATTTTTTTACTATTTTGTGTAGGTGTGAAAATTAGAATATATGTTTGTTTACGCAAAAAGTACTGAACGTCTAAGTAGGATGAAATTTGGCATATATAGATTAAAATACTTTAAAATCTGAATACAATGAATTCCGTCGGGAGACCTTATATACATATGGAACATATATGATATCTGAACCAAATACTGCCACTGAATTACTAATACATAACATTGACATATGTTATTAATAAATGTACATCCACTAGGAGAGTTCCAAATAGAAAACTAACTTACTACCCATGAACACCAGGATCGCTACGCTGCATGAGATTTAGAGACAAATTACATCGCAAATCTAACAAATGCCCAAATGATGTAAACCTCGAAACTATGTATATACATCATAGAAGCTTTTGTAAAACCATACTTCGTAATTTAAGAAATGAATATAATAAATTAGATCTACAAGATAATATTAAGGACGTTAAAGCAACCTGGAGTGTTGTAAAATGAGTGTGTAATTTAGATACTCCAACTGAAATACACAAAGCCTCTGAATTAAATAAACTAAAATCAAATACTCAGTCATTAGAGAATTTCATAAATGAATATTTGGCAAATATAGGCGCTAAATTATCTAATAATATACTAAAGAAACTAAATACGAGAACGAACTTGTATTTATCACAAAATCGGTTCCTCTTCCAAAAACTCTTTTGTACTTCTGGAAACCAACGAACAAGAAGTTTACAAAATAGTAACTACACTTAGAAAAAAGTTCCTATTTTTAAGTCGGGAGAACGAGACACTATTACAAATTATTATCCAATATTAAAATACAAGAAAAGAATATAAATTCGTCTGGTCAACTATCTGGAAAAATATAATATTATTTCTAATAATCAATATGGATTTAGAAAAAATAAATAGACTACTGATGCTATTGTAGATCTTGTCACTGGTGTAGTTAAAAATCTTGACTCTAAGAAAAAATGTATTGGTATTTTCCTAGATATAGTAAAATCCTTCGATACAGTTTTAATCCCCCTCCTAACTAACAGCTTACGAGCTGGAGCTTATTGGAATAAGTGGTACTGTTCTGGAACTTTGAGCGACTATCTAACATAATCTAATAGGATACAAGCTGTGAAACTAGGAAGCATTGTTAGCTCGAAGACTAAAGTAGATTTCGGTGTTCCTCAGGGATCAGTGCTTTGACCTATCCTATTCTCATTATATGTTGATAGCCTTTGTAGCACTCTAATCCCTGACTCAAAAATAATTACTTTCGCTGACGACACGGTTGTCTTATTTCAAGACGACACATGGCCTAAAGTTAAGCTTGCAGCTGAGAGCAGACTCAGGACCCTAACTAGATTTATATTATATAGGTTGGATTACAATTTATAGATACTAAACTTAACAAAAGTCAAATATTTAACTTTTAGTTTAAAAAATAACCTACAACCTTACAATGATATTAAATTAAAAGCTCATGACCGTTCTTGCATAAATACTGAAAAATGTGATTGCTTTATACTATCGTCAGCCTATGTAGTCAAATATCTTGGCGTTGATTTTGACAGAAACTTAAATTGGAAACATCATATTGCTAATCTTAAAATACGGTTACGTAAGCTAATACCTATTTTCAAAACGTTAAGAAATCTGAATGACACCTAGACTAACAAAGCAGTTTATTTCGCATTATTCTGTTATGCTTACTGTAAGACAACTATATATTAAAACAATCGTTCTCCGACAACATTGTCAAATCCAATCAGTAAATTTGTCCCACTGGAGAAAACATCAGGGCTATGAAATTCCTTCATGTAAAACCGCTTTTGCAAAATGTTTCTCTTTTTATTTGGCTCCACTCATATATAATCGAACTAGTAGGATAAGCCCTATCAAAGATATGACCAAGTTTGCTTGCGGAACGAAGTTGGGTGAGGTGCTGGGTGATATGGACTATACAAGGACGGAAGAGTTAATGCAAACCATTAAGTAAATACGAGTATCTATGTACATATTGAGGTAAGTATGAATTATGGTACTATATTAATGTATGTATACGTATGTGTATGTATGTATATTTATATATATATATATATATGTGTGTGTGTTTCTTTTATTTAATTATTTATGTAAACTACGAGTAATGGGGATACATAACGTTAGTGAAAATTAGAAAAAGGACATGACAATATTGAAGAATAATATGCAGGTGTATACATATTGTGTGTGTATGTTATGTATTTCACTTAATTTGTGCGTGTGAGCATGTTTTTGTCTAAATATAATAAACAAGGTTACAAATGTCTGGAAGTTGGGATAAATGCATTAATGTTTATTCATACTTATAATTATAACTGCTAATTCTTTGATCTTTGCGTTTACTATAATTCTAAATCCAACAGACCTAATTGTAAGAAACTATAAGTCCACCAATATCATAATACATTATGAGCCTTCGTAACTTAATTTTAAGATACAAAATGAATTGTGGAGAGAATCTTACCTCGCCGTAACACAGTCTTGACTAGCATGGGAGGTAATGAATTTTTACTAAGTACCGCCTTTTTACACTTATTGGTTTGTTAACTTGTGCCAACAGCTAGGAAATAGTGAAATAGTGATTGTTCTAGGTGACAGGATTAATATGATCCGATATTGATATGCTTTGGGTGCCTAGTTTGTGTAGTATTGAGTAGTTAGTTAGTGCCTATATCTTTATACAGACGTGATATTAATGACGATGTGATATTGGTGATATTAAAAAGTATGAATGTGTTGTGCCGTGCTTCTATTGTAAAGTGCTAGTGGTAAGTACTGTTAGTTATTCGAGACATGTGTATGCATATGTATATGTATATATGTATGTATGTATATGTGGATGTGTCACTAATGTAACTTTAAGGTAACATTTTGTCATACTTTAGTCTTATGTGTCATACTAAGTTTTTTTTCTTTTAAATCTAAAATATTTTTTTTTAAATCTACTTTGGTAAATAATGTGTAAACTCATGTACGAATTGGAAATAAATAAATAAAAATTGAAACCTCAGGTCAGTGAGTAAACTATATACTATATAAATAAGAATAATCGTTTTTGTCTATGTTAGAACATGTGTAACGAATGATCTCAAAAACACTATTACAATTTAGATTGCTACAAGGTAATAAATATACTACTGTGATAATAATAGTCACTTTAGCAAATCTTTAATCCATCTGCGGGAGAGGAGGGAGGGTCTGTCCCTTATCGACGGGCGACAGAGGTGAGATTGTGCTCACCTAGACCGTCGCCCGACGTATCTTATATTTATCGATGAAGCTGCACTGGACACTTCCGTCACCATAGAGCAGTCAGGAAGGAACGCTGCACGCAATAGACATATTATTTTGTTACTTATCACATTTTTGTTGAGTTGTGGCTGTTTGTAGGTAAATAAAAAGGAAAAGTACGCCGACAAATCCGATTTGCGCATGCGGTTTGTACGTCTGTTATCTTACAACTCCTCACGACTCATAGAGCACACTACACGTGACAAATGCACCGGCACAGTGTGCCGTGTCGCCTGTCGCCTCCCAATACTCAGATGGCCAGGAAAGTGATGTTGCAGCTTGCGTTATGAATATATTTGAGTCGTGCTCGAGATATGTAAACACATTTGAATTTCATAGCGACGAAATATGGGCTCATGCAGACATTATGCTTCCGGTGAAGGCTTAGTAACAGCTTATAATATACTTATGCTAATTCACAAGAAAAATGGTTGACACCAACATTATGAATAGCTTTTTTTGAAACTTTGTTGTAGTAAATTCGTAATTTGATATCGAATTGGGGCCAACCCTACAGATGCATCCTGATATACGAGTTGTAATAGCAAATTATTTTTTTTAAGTTTTATTGGTTACACAGAATTGTTGAAGTCTTCTCGCGGCGGTGGGGCTCAGTAGCCTGGGGTGATCCGGGACACTTTGGGCGAAGCTAATGGAAACGAGGGGGTGTATGCTCTTTGTACCCCTTTTATAAGAAAAGGGGACTAAAGAAAAGGAGGAGGAGGCGCCCTTCATACCCATATAAGAAGAGGGGACACAAGAGCAAAATAGGTGTAAGGACACGGTAGGTGTCCTAAAAATAACAAAACTTTTGTAAAAGATTTGTCATTTTTTATGCAGTTGCAATGTTTTCGGGCGTCACGATAGAAAATATTTTGGTATTTAATTATAATATTATCGCATGATAAATACAAAATAAAAGTAAGTAAAATTTAGTTGTTCATTTTATTCTGTGACCTGTAAAAAACATTAAATCATCAATTGTCATCACGCTTAATACTTAATGCATAAAAACCGAGGAATTTCTAATGGGATCTAGTTGTATCCTTCGTAGATATAATCTATATATTAAAAAAACAATTACCAAACTTGGCATACCTTGCAAAACGTTATGGTCTATCTACTTGAGGGAGACCACGTTTTCATCCGTTCTTTAGGTCGCGTTGGTTCAAAGGGCTCCGACTTCTCATCTGCCCCTATAAGCCATAAATAATTATTAAGTAACTACGTATCGATTTATGTTTGACCATGCGATTAGTAATATCGCTAGTTTACTTAATAAAATAATGAGAGAAGACAATGACAGCTCGCATGTTTCGCCGCCATTTCTGTACAACGAGCGCATTTTATCGGTCAATAATATGCGAGCGAATTTGCGTTCAGAAACTACGTGTTGATTTTAACGCACTTTATTAACTTTACACATGTTTCAGATTAATTAAAGAGGCCTATACACGATCAATTATAACGTACATTACGGGTAGGTAATTACCGTTTACGCTTAAAAATGCATCTTTCAGCAAGTTTTTTTTGCGTGATATTGGATTTATTGATCATATATGGTCAGTATTGTAGAAGATTTTACAGTCATGTTTCGTCTTGAGACGTACGATTCTATTTCTGAATAGAATCGTACGTGTACGTGAAATATATTTTGGAAGTATTCAATTCTACAGTAAATTGCCGTGCCATATAAGAGATTTAATTTGTACAATAAAACGAATTGCGCAATGTATATAATTGTGTATGACCTACCTTAACGCCTTAACAACGTCTACCTCATAGTGCTTATACATATGTCGCATTCGGATTATCTGTATCGCCGTATTTCATTACGGCTAGTAATTTACAAAAGCAGGGCCGTTTTATTTTGTGATGAGCCAACGATTAGCCGGATTCAATTGCGACTGAGTGGAATTCCGCCAGTAAGAGTTCGGCGTTATACGTTATTCAATAAAGCTAGATATATTGAATTAAAGTGGATAATTATCCGCCACTTTCATACGTTTTAGTCACTAATTTTAAAACTCGCCACGTTGCTTGAAATGACAACAACAATCGCGTCTATTGTCAAATACAGAGAAATTAGGACCTATACCCAGATAGGTTTAATCTTAACTTAACCTTCGTGGTTAGGTTATTATTTTTTTTCATTTGAACTCGAACCGCTTGGCTTACTTTGTATCACACTTGTATCGATCACTATCACTGCCTAAAATTAATACATTCTAGGCGAGGTAAAATGAGACTAAACGTAGGCTGTCATATCGAAGGACGTCTTACAATGACGATCCGGCTAATTGTTGGGACTAAGAAAACATAACGGCACTGTTTCAGAAAATGACTAGCCATAATGTAATACGTCTATTTGTACAATAAGACTACACGTATCATATCAAGCCACATGAAGTCGACGTCTAACGTCGATTTTCTGAGAACGAATATAAAAGTTGCATAACTTTTTCTCAAGACTTATTCTTTATTAATATTTTAACACCAGGTGTCACTCGCGTTTTAGACGATCAAAGGACAGCTTATACTGTTAAATCCTATGGTCGTCCAGGCCGTAGCAGGGAACTAAGAAATCTTTATACGCACATACGATCGGAAAGCATTATCTTCTTCCCTTTTTTTGTTGATGCGGGGAACCGCATCTACGCACCTTCACCGGACCTGGGTGAGCTCTAGTGGTATGTAGAGCTCGTAGCACATTATAGCGCCGAATACCCATGAACCACTGCGAGTACCATTAATGCCGCCTTTGGTGAGGTGTCCAGGAAATACAATTCATCAGGGCACCTCGATGGCTAGTCAGTCCCCTAAGAGACTGACGCCTCCTCCACAGAAGGGTTGCCGCGCACCACAGGACAACTTTGTGATTCACCCCAGGTTACTGAGCCTCACCGCCACGACAAGGCTTGAACGATGGCAGTTGGTTAAAAACAATACAACTCTTATTTGTGTCGTTTAATAACTCCCAGTACGATATAAGCATACTTCAGCTGTCAATTAAATAAATAAATGCACCGACGTTAAACTGCGATAGCGTATGGCCACAACTAAAAACGTTACATTGTTTGGTGTCAAAAGGCGAAGTACTCGTGATGCGGTTGACACATGCTCGAACACTTACATTGCTATTTGAACTGAAAATTTATTTATTGCTATTAAGGCAGTTTATGAGTGAACAGAAGTATTTAGAAAAGTGAAGCAGGTAGACGTGATCTACACGGACTTTGTAAAAGCCTTCGACCGTGAAGATCACTTTATACAGCAACAAAAGTTACACGCGCTCGGTATAACAGGAGATCTATAACAGGCAGTAGTTATAGGCGGTGCTAAAGGCGTTTGTGTACGAACTACATCGGGAGTCCCGCAAGGCTGAACACAATCACTTTAAAATGGAATTTCTTATTGTCACACGAAAAAGTAGTGAATTTATGTTACTTCATGTACTGCGGAACAATAACATTGATTAACCGGAATTGCGTGAAAAAATTTGTTTAAATGTAGCTGATCACCGCACATGCAAATTTAGCACACGTATTGTATGTCTCTACGATAAAAAAATACTCCAAAAACATCATGTAAATCTATTTGGACTTCATAAATAACGCTTTTCAAGAGAAATCTAAAAAAAGAAGGCTTCTTTTTACATATTATAGAGACAACAAACAAATTCATACAGACACTTACACACACGTAAACAGACACCCACATTCACCGAGACACATTCATGCACAGTACACACTGACAGACACACGCGAACATAATAAAACACAACATACAAAAAATTTTGCAAGCTACCCTACCTAGGTAGGTAATATTGAATTAATTTATATATAACAAAATATTGAATTAATTTTCATCTTGTAACATTAAGTTGTAATCCTATATTGGCTATTTGTATGTATTAAAACGATTCAATTAAACTATAATAAGCTAATACTGTAAAGCTCTTGGATTACCAATAAAGAAAAGAAACAGAAGAAATTAAAATTCCGTTTATTTTTAATCGCCGCGTATGAACGGAGCCTAAAGTTAACATGAAAGTCATATAATGTTACATTCGTCACTGCGCCCAGAGCTCTAATCCAAGCGTATCTTTGAATCAGTGTCCACTCTGTGTTCCATTTTATTTAAGTCACTTTACTATATCATCCTGTTGACATTGATATTGTGTATTTTTGTATTTTCGGATGTTGTACAGAAAAGAGACTGGACTGATATTAAAAAATAATTACCTAAGTAATATTGGCTACATACTTTAATGTTTATTATAGAAAAAATGTGGCCATACAAGCAGCGTACAGCAACAATATGGAAAAAGGTTACGAGCACGCGTCAGCAACAAAGGAAGAAGTAGTGCCATGCTGCATAGGAGGGCGTAGTGCGATGCATGATGCGGAATTGGGCCGGCACGACCGGGGAGATACCTCTCGCTCACACAATACGTAAACACGTAAAGTGACATCTTTATTGTCGCGTTTTGTGTGATCTGTGAGTAGCCGGTGACCTATTAGGGGGGGGGGAGTAGGAGGGCAACACATCGGCATAATAATTATATGGATGTTCATGGACGACGGCAGTCACAAAAAGGACGATTGCTCATTTACGCCCTATTACTGCGATAATCAGGACTGACGACGCCGATGGCATCCTCCATCTTTGTGGTGTCAGGCCCCAGAAAGGGGAGAGTGAAATAATGAGGGGGCAATTAAATAATGTGTAGGAAGTCGAGAATTGCACGTTGGGGAACAGATCTGGTGAACAAACCCCCGTGCATCTCCCATGATTCGCTCCGTATACCGAGGGGTGGGTATGAGCATGGGTGGAGGTGGGCAAGTTAACAGCATGCTTTTTTAACGTCTTTTCCCTGTGCTATGCGACGTACGCACCTCGTTGCTACAAGTGAGTGTTATACAGGTCATTGTTACTTTATAGTTTTAAGTCTTCTGTTCTATCGACATTGTCTATGCTGCCTATGGTCAGCATAGGGGGACAAACGAGCAGTCTGAGCCATTTGAGCAACACACCATCAATTCTAAGGTAGTATCATGCGAGCCAATACGCCCCCGGTCACATCGGCCCGATTCCACTGCAATGCAACAATGGCCCTGCCTCATATCTTTTGTGTTCGTCTGCGACATATTCTTCTTTAAAAGCTACTTCTTTTCTATTTTCTCTATCTTCGCCACGGACTTTTAATCTTTAGCATATATATAACCGTAGTTTGGTATGTTTTTCGTGTTCAGAAAGTATTTTTTGACTTTTGTATATTATATTAAATGCGTGTTATGTGTGTGAGCTATGCACTATGTGTTGAAACATGTATTTGTCTCGTGGTCTCCACAAATGACAGCTCACAGCTCAAACGAACTTATATTATATTTGTCGTTACATAATTATAATATATTTACCATATTGAGTATCACAAATAAATTTTCCACGTATCATATTTGAAATTTTCCATTGTTTAACTTTTTTGTCTATCGTCCGGACAGGAAATAGATTAATCTATCTTACTTTCTTGTTACTATATATTCGCTAATATAATAATAAACCTTTGAATAGCTGGTACAATAACTATGAAGTTATATTAAGGGACACGTCAAAACATAAACCATTCCCGGTAAAATCGCTCAGTAATGTGGCTAAATCGGATTGAATGTCTTCACCACCCATAAAAATAATTATAACTCAAATGGTGGGTAATTAGCACAGCAATCGGGATTTATTAATTAAGCGGCAGTGGACTGCTTAATAGATATTACCCAACCCACCGAGCAATATAAACGCAGAAACTCGTCGTATATTCAATAGTAATGTCGAGCCATTACTCTAATTCCACCAACAGCCGCCGGGCACCCTTAGTCTTGGACGTAACAATCTTTTAACATGGAGATGAAATCATTTCGCTGGCAACATTGTTAACTAAACCCACACGAATATGAACAGATACATCATAACTGTGTAGTGCATAGATATGTACTGTTGTACAAATGGCTTGTAACTTGTCAGAAGTGGCTATATATTCGTTAAATTATTTGTTATTACATACGGAACTGGATTTGCCGTTTTTGACAATAGCATCATTATAATAACATATATCTGTGGACTTGTCACACCACGTTAGCCGAGTCCTGTGGTAAGTACAGAACTTGTGTACATACATGGCCTCGGCGGGATCCGAACCCGTGACCTCCGGCGTCGCACGCGGGCAACGTTACCAACTGAGCCAGCCGGACGTCAGGATCATTGATAATTTAAACTTAGTTCCTGCTAAATAAATCAGAAAACATAAATAGATTCACCGAACAGAGAGAGAGAACCGAGAAGACATTATTTTATTATGGATAGATTTTTGAAGTGTTATTTCTTTTGGCGCGTTAGGGAAAAAATATGAGAATATTTTTTACGATGCGCGCGCACACCGTCACGAAAAACCTACACCCTGCAGTTAAGATACAGTCAATATTTTAGTTTTTTCAAAAACTTACCTTAGTACGTTATAATATAACATTAAATGTATTGAAAATAATCTTTGTCCTTTGTTAGTGACGTTTTCCTTCAAACGTAGAGTAAAGCGAAGGTTAGGAATTTTAAAAACATTTTTCTCTTGTTACTTGAATTATAACTTTTACAAGTACACACACACGTTTTTTATAGTAAATCTTAAATCTCATTCTATCATATATGGCTCCCTTATCGGAGTTGGATTATAGTATGAGCAAACAAGCAAGCGGAGCCTTTTCACGAACACCGACGTCCATAGACATCCGCATTCTTGTCATGAGTCACGCTCAACTAGTTTTTCTATAGGTTTTTTTAAATTAATTATCGGCCTCGTCTTCTTCTTTTCTTGTTTCTTGGCCTTTATTACTTTCGTTTTTTCCTTCTTAAGAACATTGCTCGGAGAAATATTTTTTATCAGGACTTAGGTGAAACTGTTATAGGTCTTTTTCAATGTTTCAATTGATTTTCCTTTTCTCAATTCGGACTGATAATCCATTGTGCCGAGACTGGCGCGTAGATCTGCATCCCAATTCTTGACCCTTATCTTTTTTTTGTGGATATATTTTTGGTCTTCCTATTATGTAGTTCTTTTATTGTAAATGTTCTCATCATTAGCACTTTGGCTTTCGTCTTTTACTTGATTATTTACATTAATTTTAGAGGATATGTTAGAGTGTGGTGCTAGAGGCATACTTGAATTCAGGATACTTGATGCTTGGGGTTGTGGAAGATTCGTGGTATTGCTGTTATCTTTCGCTTCATTATTCTCATTTAATATCCGTCTCGGTGTAGTGAAGTTTAAAACTCTAATCTCAGAGGCTCGGCGAGGAGTTGATGAGGACTTTTCCGTAGGTGGCAAAATTGAAGGTGTACTCAGTGTATTTATACTTGTAGCTGGTTGCTTCTTTTGGCAGTGACGCATTTGTGAGATGTAACTTCTCTATTAACCCTACCTCGTACATTTCTTCAATGGGAGGATGTTAAATCTTTAGTATCTATATTGCACCTGGTATACTTGCTTTGTTGTCGACCGTTAATGGTTTAAGTGTTCGCGGGTAGTGCCTGTTTGTGTCTGTGTCTAAATTTTTCTCTGGAGGGAAGCATCCCTCCAAAGGGCCATTATTTTAACATATTTCGTACCTTCTGTTTAGACCCAAGTTTCATTAGATTTTTAGAAATTCAACCACAGAGGGGGTGAAATAGGTGGGTGAATTTTAAAGTATGAAATTTTTCAAGGGTGAAACCGCGGGTTACTTTTAATAGTAGCGCTTTGAATATCCACAATAGATTACCATCATAATTTTTGTAATGATGGAGAATATTTCAGTTATAAAATTAATCATAAATAATCATTATTAACAATACAACTGTGGATGTACTATGACGGTAATAACTGGTAGTCTATCAATATTTATTAATTAGCGACAGAATTATTATGTGGCAAAGTTTAGTACATAATAAATAAACCGATCGATTAGTTATGTTGTTTCATAATAATATTACAATACCGATCTTATGTCCCTTTTTCTATTTATCGGTTTTTATTTTCTTTACAATAATGTAGTAAGAATTACAATTAATGTTAATAATAATAATTATTATTATAGTTGCTGTTAGTTGGTACACTGACGTAAGGACTTGTGCTACAATAATGTCGTCCTAACAAACTTCTGCCACGCCGGCCATCTCTATAGAGATTAACCAACTGCGCAGGACATATTATAGTGCACAAGTGTGTGAACAGGCACAAGTGCTTATTCTCCTATTCCGATGGGACGGCGACCCGACACGACCGGAGAGAAACCAGGCGCAGGACCGACAGCTGAACGTGCTCTCCGAGCCACGGGGGTGTAACACCGCCAACTTCCTGACTACGGACGGTTGTTAGAAATTGAAAAATCCCAATAACAATTTGGTCCGACCCTTGACTCGAACCCAGGACCTCACGGCTGTGGTTGAACATGCTTACCACTAGACCACGAGGTTACAAGTACTAGAGAGGAGACAACAGAAACACGCGCATTATACGCGGAACGACACTGCAGAGGAGCAAATCGGATTTACACCTTGTATTTTCAACCGACTTCGAAAAGGAGAAGGTTATCAATAAATTCCTTTGTGCTTTTTATATTTGTTAATTTTTAACATATTCATTATAGTTTTTGTTTTCTTTTTATAGCCTATAAATTTTATGTTATGTCAGTAGCGTAAGCCTATTTCCCCTTGATTATGGTACGATAGCTGCACATAAAAGTTGTTTAAGGTCTCATTTTATAGAGCTCCAGTCATTGATGGGTAGTAAAACAAAATCCTCTCGTACATAAGTGAAACAAAAATTTGGACCCATTTTTATAAGATATGCGCGGACGGAGGAGTATGAAATTTGGCACACTTATGGTCCATGTGTAGAAGAACGCGAACATTTTTATATCATAATCACTATAGGGTACGCCCTCAATCAACCCGGTTCATCTCTTCCCATCTGCGGGGAAAGAACGTCTCCCTAAACCTGAAGACAAAAAAGTCTTCGTAGTCAGTCGAACTGTTGAGGCTGGACTAGCGCCGCCAACCAGTATTAGGTCCCTCCGAAAAAAAAAAACATTTTTATATAATATGCATTCGATTTTATTATGTTGATAAATAAGACCTCACCCACACTACGGTATGCACACGATGTTGAAACTTCTCTAATACACAATTTGTGACACTGTCGAACACTAACATCCTATTTTTAGTGTTATTATATAACTATAAAAAAGTTTCACACTCAGGCTGTATTAGTAGCTGAATGATTGTTTTATAATTATAATCATATTCCGGTCTCTAGATGATCACTATTTAAAGTAAATTGTTATCAAATTTCAATTCTAACTAATGTACACTACTTGATCACGTACTAAAAGTTTAATTTAAAAAGGTTTTAGAATGACCCGCTAGCGTCTATTCAACGTTGAACTAACACCATCCTAAGGCTACCGTACAACTGTTGGACTTCCCATTTATTTTATCGCTGAGTTAAAAATGTTTTACGGGAAATAAGGAGAGCGATGGCTGAGATAAGGATATCGATCTTGCTATCTCGTACACGTGTGCCGCTTTACTGGGGATTAATTAAAGCACTATATCGGCTTAGCGAAGCTTTGCTCGGAGATAATTAGGAGACAGGTGATATATCGCAAGTTTGCTTTATCACCTGACGGAGAAATATCCTTTTACAGGTGCAAGGAGAAATATTGGGTTATACTTTCAATCAACTACAAAATAGCTAAAAATATTATCTGACTAGAAAAACAACTCAAAATTGAGTAACAATTATTTAGAAAATAACCCTTTAGGTAGTATTTAGTAAATAGCTAGTAGGTACTGGCACCGACTTCAAAAATATGTTTATTTCTCAATTTTGAGTTGATTGATAGTCGGTTAATAACCATAAAACAGTACTTTTTTAAATTGACTACTTTTTAGTACTACTACTACACGTGATCGATTTGGATGACAATATACCTATGTACCAAAAAATCAGTCATCAGCTATGTTCCTGATTTTTTTTTAATTACGCCTTTTGATCACTACCGGCTGCCACACACATCCCCATAATTGTCATGAAGTAAATGAACCATGTGATCGGTACGTGCCAGCAGCTCAACTAAATACTCGCTTGCTAAAATTAAGTATTAGTTTTAGCAAAGTACCAACAATACAGTTGGCACGGACATTCCTGGCGTCGACGTCATAAAGAACGGCGCGATCGGATACACGTCCAAAACGTATCTGTCAGATATCTACGGCGGGCGGGGCATAGATCCCATTCGCGATAAAGCGCCGATCGGGACACGATAACGTCGCGCGATACATATGTTGCCCGCTGTCGTTGTAAAGTAGCATAGAGTATCCGAACAAGCCTGCTTGTAGCCCTAGGTGGAATTATGCTAAAAGTCCGTGATCTAGGACAGGGATGCTAAACCTTTTCCGTACCTTAAGCAATTGTAAGTGGTAGTGCCACGCTGCATAAATTGAAAAAGCTTTGTAATTTATAGTTATATCACCGAAAAAAAAATTATATACATATTTGTAGTTTATTTATTATGCAAAATGAGTGTATAAAAGAAAAGTTTATCAACATGCACAAGTCCTGCGTTAACCCCGCGGTTTAACTCGTATAAAACGTATCCCAAGGAAATCATCTAGGTGTTCTTTCGAATTGGAATATTACAATAAAATTACTTTTACGGATTCTAACGCGGTTTATTTAAATATTGAACTAGCCCGACGTTTCAGAAGATTTACAACAACCATGGTCAGTCCACCCGCGACCATGGTTGCTGTAAAGCTTCTGAAACGTCGGGCTAGTTAAATAATTAAATAAGCCGCGATAGAATCCGTGAAAGTAGTTTTATTGTAGTGAGTAACACTCCCGTAAACTTAAGACATCAATGTGAGATTGAATGTATAATTTATATCTTTGCTCAATTTTATCCAAATTTTTTCAGTGGTTTTTACGCGAAATAATACACAAACTTGTCATATTACATATTAGGATTTTAACTAGCCCCTAGCTGCCGACCTGGAAGGGGGCCGCGGCCCACAAATTGAGAACCACTGATCTATAACATTCCATTGCGGATAAATTTTCACCTTTGGCATACGAACATTGCAAAGGCTTGTTAATTTCAATATTCAAGATATAAAATAGCCGAAGGCGTAGTATTGTCGTACTATCTCTGCCCCGCAGTTTCACCGACGTAAAATCTATTCCAAGAGGGATATAAAACGAGTGCGCTTTAGACCACACGATCGAAGTAAAATTTCTTCAGTTATACAAGAAAGTGTGTATTTACACGTTCTATATCCACTAACTTTGAATGTCCCTCTCAGCTTCCGTTGGCTACACGCATTCACCAGCTTACACCTCTAGACAAGCGTGCGTAATTAAGGTACTTCACACATTAAAGCGTTACGCTTGACACCATTATACTTTTTAAATGTCCTAAATTTACAGAAAAATATTAAATATATTTCCTTTGTCTAGTGCGTGTAGCACAAATCCTTACGGTACTTAGCACGGGGCTAGGCTACGTGGTGTGATAAGTCCACAAGTATTTTTATTATTACTATTGAGGGATATATCGTACATCATATCATATCGTACATCGTACATCTGCATATGCGAATGCTTATTGTTATCGTTCACCATCACAAAATAACTCCGATTGTTCGTTTAATTTAAATAGTAAAAAAATCTAAGATTGTCAGCAAATTCTTAATAATGGATATAAAGCATGCGGTGTGTTTTGTATCAGGTTTGGTGCATGCTTCTGTTAACATTCTGACCGGGATGAGTTTAGTTGGAGCGGCTGCGGCGCGCGGCGCGGCGTAGGCTTGTCCGTCAAGCTTATCAACCTAGATCTCGCCAGCCACCTGTCCTATCGTCCAGAGTGGCAATAGCGTACAGAGTAAGGCCGCGTTCATATGGCTAAGGTAATTAAACTTGTATATGGTGCTCACTGTCTCCGTGTAGCTTGTAAGGAACTGATACTGTATGAACATACATACCATTTACATGCATGTGACGAGCCCATGACTAGGTCTAGCGCAGTATGATTTTAGAGGCGGATGAATTTTAGTAACGAATAAAATTCAAAGGCCAAATGATTAAAATTATCCGAAACAAAAAACCCGAATTCGCCACTGGATGCTTCTTTTCTGTTCGCACACGTCGCCACCTGGCGGAATGCGACGTGCTTACTGTGCTGGTGTGTGTGTCCGCACGATTGCAGGTCAATTTGGATACATTAACAGCCCTCAGTTGATCGCCCATAAAACTCATACATATCATTAAATTTAATTCAATAATACTCGCAAAATGCCAGTGAAAACTAACATACATACATACTAAATTGGAATCAATCATTTTAGTTCCTATTCGGGGCACACGGGCATACATTTTCATAGATGTCAACTACATACCTTGTACGCTCGTATATGACATGGAAAAAGTTACAGTTTCATCAGGTTCACTTGCGCGGTGTACTATTATAATATTAGTACCCTGCGCAGATGAGTAACATTATGCACGCACCCTAATCCACTTAATGTAGCCGCACATTATTTTAATTATAAATACAGCTCCATTACTAACACCGACATGCCGTGACGCCAATAGGAGGAACTATTTAAAAAGAATTATGAAATATTTAAGTCGATAGGTAGCTTAGTTTCATGTCTGTATTGTGAGGTGCCCCCTTCGTGCTGGCCTCATTGGTCATTGCAATGCATGAATGCACTAGCTCTTAAATAAATAATCCATTACAATAAAACTACTTTTACGGATTCTATCGCGGTTTATTTAGTTATTTAACTAGCCCGACGTTTCAGAAGCTTTACAGCAAACATGGTCACAGGTGGACTGAGATGATAAAAGTACCCGAATAATTTTAATTTTAGTTGTTCCAATTAAAGCAAACAATACTTATTAAATCTTGCTGTCTTGAGGTCTTCTGTGTACTTTTTGATTTGATTATGTTTACCACCGGGTCCCAAACAGAGGAAGGAACCCAGCCATCTTCTCTATTGAAATTTGGATATTTTTTAATTACAATAGCTTCACGGTTCATCCTTGGAAGGAGTCGGTGTACTATAGTGAGGATTTGCGCTTTCTCAAGTCTAATTTAATGGCAGGGGGCAACTTCAGCATGCTCGCAGACCGCAGATTTTATAACACGAATCCGTAAAAGTAGTTTTATTGTAATTAGTAACATTCGCGTAAACCTACGACATCAATAAATAATCCAGTTACAGTTTTACAATGATCTCTAGTGCGCCAGTGACCATTCTGAGAGTATTATGCACGCACCCTATTCCACTTAATGTAGCAGATGAATTTAATTATAAATGCAGAGGTAGCCTTCCATTACTTGATGTGCCGAGGTGTCGAGAAGTAAATGGGAGAGACTACTTAAAAATAATTAAGAAAATATCTCGTGAAACAGAAACCTGACGATAGTAACAGTTACCCAGCTCCTACCCACACCTCGATTCTGGGAGTGTTGTAGATCTACCGACTGATTTCTTGGTTCTACAGCTTACATTTTTTTATAGTATAGGGGCACCAACGATAAATATGAGCCCTTCTACGACTACCGAAGCCCATGAACATCAGCATAATTAATATGCCGGTGCTTTGCCCTCCTTCTAGCCCCCACCCTAATGGGCCACCGGCTACTCACAAACCGCACAGCGCTAAAGCGACGTCGTCAATAAGTGTCAATTTACGGCGGTATCAAGTGAGCGGGAGATGTAATGTAACATGGCGCTACTCGTAGCTGTTAATAAACCTTTGGTACCTTTTCGCATTAATAATTTAAATTTAATTCACCTGAAAATGAATGTTATATTTGTCTACTAATTATTCGGTTAAGTTAATAATCCATTACCAAGTCACTTTCTTCTTATAATTCTGTCATGAAGGCAAAGCACCCTAGTTGATAATAAAAATTACTAGTATAGTAATAATATTATATGGCCCACATCGCGATTCAAACCGCCAGGTCTGTGCCAAGTACCGCAAGGAGTTGCGTTGAGAGGTTTTCAAACGGTTTTATTTAGGTCACCCCGTTTGTTTGTTTGGGTTAAATTTAGTAATTGAAATTTAACCCGTTTACCGTTAACCGGTTGATCTGAAATTTTATATCCGTCTTTGATTCCGGTGACAATATAATTATCCATATTCAATGTTATAGTGAATCCAAGATGGCCGCTGCAACAAGATGGCGGACAAGTTAGGTTCTTTCAATCCCATCAACATGGGTATCAAAATAAAGGGCTTGGTAAGTATAATACAGAATACTATACTAAATACAATATGAATCTTCCACCCAAGTCAAGATCTGCTATCCCGTCGAGGACTGTGTGGCGTTAGGGTGGCTAAAAATGATACGTCGCTAGGGGTACACCACCCAAGTTAAGGTAAAAAGTAAGAGCGCACCGAGAACTGTATGGCATTAGGGTCGATGAAAATGATATGTAGTTAGCGTTTTCCCTTCAAGATTCAGGCACATCTTGTACACGCATTCCAGATTCTGAAACAGGCGGAGCTCATTGAACTAGACAATGAAGAAGAAGTTCCATTTTTGCCAACGGATCAAGACCTGTTCATACAGACTAACAGTCTATGAATTGGTATTGCCGGACAAAAGGAAACTTTTACAATGGTTACCCACCCTATACAAAATTAAATGTCAGGTTCCGAAGAACATTTAAAAATATTCTTTACAGGCAGAGCTGGTATGGGCAATACTTTTCTACCGAGGTTACTACGAGACCAAATTAACAGGTGTTACGCGAAAGATGTAGTTATAGTATGTTCACTAACATGAGTTGCAGCCAGATTGATTAATGGAGCTACGATAAACAGTACATTAAAATTTCCTGTACAAAAAGACGGTCGAATAACAGGTATGTCACCACTCTCAGGACACTATTTGCGAATAATGAGGCAACAGTAGCACGAGACAGAATTTCTGACTGTCGACGAAATTTCCATGGTGTCCTACCAAATGTTGTGCATGATGGACGCACGATTAAGATAAATTGAGAACTGTGAAGATGAGTTCTTTGGAGGAGTAAACGTATTACTCTTTGGTGATCTTTTACAACTGCCTCCTATTAAACGATCTGGAACGCCTGTATTAAAACAGCCAGGACATCTCCAACCAGCTACACATCTCTGGCGTTTATTCACACTGTGTGAGCTAACTGGAAATATGCGTCATCACATCAGGTGATCACACGTTTATTTATATGTTAAATGCTTTAACAGTCGGTGAGCTAACTGCCCAACATTTTAGTATTTTAATGGGAAGACTCCTTTAAGGCACAAGTGATGACTTATCAATAGACAAGGCGTCAAGAGTGTACCCCACAAACCAACAAGTCAACGACCACGATTCTGCCGTTTTGAAATTGTTTCGAGCACAAAGGTGCTCGTATTTATAAAATGAACGGACAGGACCAGCTAGTATACGCTGCCCGAAATGCAGCCAATGTGCATTTAGATACTATGATACCAGCTGATATCAATAAGACTGGGGGTTTACCAGCAGAATTTGAAATATTTATGGGAGCAAAAGTCATGTTGCGGTCCAATATTGACGTTTCAAAGGGACAGGATATATCAACGAAATCGTTTGGTTTGCATGATTTTATTTTCGTTTAATCAATGCATATGTTTAAAATTTGTAAATTTAAAAAATTCAATCTTTTGTCATATGTGTTTACATAAATGTATATTGCATTTTTAGGAATTTATGTGACCATAGATATTTCCAGAGAGTGAGTAGGTTACTAGTTGCTTAATTTTGAAAATATTACAATGTATACAAACTGGTACCCGTGAATGTATCCATGAAATTATTTTTTAGCGTTTAGTACATTTATCTGCAATATAAAACCGTTTAACTTAAAAAAGAATTATACTTATTTAAGTCTCTATTATTATAGGGATACATACGCTATACACATATACAGGAGGCCTACGTTCAACAGAGGATGCTTATAATCTGATTTCATGATAACAAAACAGGCCAAAAGAAACGAATATAGGATATGTATGGAACATATCCTATATATCTTTTTTTTTTACTGACGCCTGGTCTTGTGGCGAGCACGTACAACCACAGTCGTGAGGGCCTGGCTTCATGTCCCGGATCGGACCAAAGTGTTATTCAGTAGCAGTTCGAACCCAGGAAATCGGCGGTGTTATATAGCGAGGCACAGGGGGTGCCTCTGAGAGCATGTAAGCCGTCGGTGCTGCGCCCGATTTCTCTCCGGTCGTGTCGACTTGCCCGTCCCGTCGGAATAGGAGAATGACTTGTGGCTACCTACACACTTGTGCACCATAATGTGCTGCGCGGTCGACTAATCTCTATAGAGATGGCCGCCGTGGCCGAACTTCGGCTAAGACGACATTATTATTATTATATGTGTTTTAAGATAAAATAAAAATTACTCGATTCTGATTCCAAATATAAAAATTGATATCTAAAATTATCCGTCTGTCATTTTATATTCTCGCTACGCGGTTATTTAGACCGCAAGGTCACTAATCGCGCCTGTGGTCATTGCCGCGCGAGTATCACATGGTGAACATGTCTTCTGAAAACCAATATTTTCTTATTATTATAGTTATATTGGATAAATGGGACCATTATCGACGTGTTCAAAAAAATCCACGAACCGTAAACACACATCACACGAAACTCAATTAGAAAGCCAATTACTTCTGAAACGGTATCTATCGTTGATCTGAGCAAGATTCGTACCCGTGACCACAACCTCTTACGACAGCAGCTGTCACTTGATGCCGATCTTTACGAGCGAGAGGTACAATCGTGGCGGCGTGTAGCTTCCCCTTATCTCTTATCCCTTAGAATTTAGACTATCACAATAAAATATTCCGTCCAGTTGTCCGTAAGCTAACAGGAGCAGCTGCGCAGTTTAAGATGCAATAAGCGCACAATATAAGTTTACGGCTGCATTTAGCCTGTCCGGGAGCAGGCCGGTCGGAGGACAAAAATTTATTCGCGATAAATTTGTTCAGTGTAGTCGATACTGATTGATGCTTCTGGCTTCTTAAGAGCGATGCGTAAAAGTTACAAGCTGAAGCGTTTAAAAAAAAATTTGGGACAGGTAGGGCCATTAAGGCCTTGTGGGCAGATACCATATCGCGTGAGTGAGATTCCGGTAGCCCTTTGGAGGGACGGGGGGAAGAAGGGCAACGAGTCATCATAAGCTGTCTGCAAATGTTTATTGACGTCGGCAGTCACCATGAGGCCGACTACTCGGGCAAACGAGTAGTCAGCAGCATATGCTATGAAATCATGACAATGGAAACTTCTTTCTTTGGAGTTGAGTCAACATAAGGGTGAAACGAACAGGTCAAAATACGTTCCCCGCCATGGTTGCGGTGGGCCTCAGTAGCCTGGAGTAAATCGAGACACCTTGGACGAAGCCAATTGAACCAAGGAGGGGCTGCTCCTTGTACCCCTATTATAAAAAGAGAAGACAAAAGAGCAAAAGGAGGCGGTGCTTTTGCGCACGAGGCAAGGGGTGACGATGGGAACCTGGGAATCTCACCCCATTTCACTGTCCCAAAGTTGGTACGGGACAACCCCATTTGTGAAGGTAACGTAAACGAAAACGGTAAATGTGTGTCTCATAGGGGGCTGACTAGCCGTCGAGGTGCCCCGATGATTTGTTGTTCCGCGCGCACCTCACCAAGGGTGGCACTGACGGCACTCGCGGTGGTTTTTGTGGGTATTCGGCACTATGATGTACCGCGTACTCCACACACTACTCGACCCCACCCAATGCCGATGAAGGCGCGTGAATGAGTTTTCAGATACGTTTCTGGACTTCGAATTCTGCATTTTTCTATCTCGGCGCAGGAAACCACAAAAAGATCATGGGGACAAGCTGGAGCCTTGGAAGTTAGCCTTTAATATCTATGCGTGAATGCTGGAGATTTCTCGCTGAACGTACCAGCTTCAGGTGCTCGTATAAAAAAATAAGGAACAATTAAAACTAAACTATACGATTGAAGGAAAACCTAATACTAACTAGTAACTTAACTTAATTCAGTGGCTATGAGAGAAAAATAAGGAAATATGTGCTCACTGCTTTTTCTGTGCCTTACGTAGATGTTATTTTTCCGTAAGCGCTAATTTTCCATTTGCAATTTGTATTCACCAGCTTAATCCCCAGGTCAAGCGTCCGTAAAGAAAAATCTATTATAATATTTGATCGACAACAGCTAGCTCCCGTGACCTGTACCACGCAGTTACCAGCAATTGCAGGTCCAAGTAAAGACACGCTCAAGGGGACCCGTACCGACGTGTTCGCAATCACGCTCCGACTACAATTATTACCTATAATCCCCGACTAACTGTCCCGCCATTATATCTCGGACGTATCAAATCCTTATTCAAATTTGACGAGAACATAACAGCTATTAGACCAGAGCTATCATTCTGTTGAGTTTTCTTACGGTTTGCAATGGCGTAGATAATTAAAGTTAACACAACATTGCGTGTTCCCGTAAGATAGATATAATATCATAATGAAGAGAAGTAACAAAGTGATTATAAGTTTCATTTATATTACAGTGTCTGCATGTACCTCAATTGCGATTCTACAAACCTTTCTTGGTGAATTGTGTATATGGCCCCATGACGTAGAGTGCAACGAATTTGCATGTCCATTAACTGTGTGAATTTCAATGAACATTGGCTCCGATGGCTCGTGTGTCTATGCTTTAAAAACAATAAAAATTTCTTGGTATCTAAAATGGATTATACGAGACCATTATAAAGAAATGCCTCTACTTATTAAGAATCCGCGACATATGTAGTTCAAAATGTAATTTATTTATCTGGTTCGATTGCTCAAACATGGTACACAATGAGAGAATATAATTTAGATTGTATGGACCAGCGTCTGATATATTGTGGTGTAGTAAATTAGTCGCAATCGACTCCGAACCAGAGCAGATAGAGATATCTGGACGTTACGCTGAACCTGCGCGCGTGCTGGCACTACCACTGACCATACGAACTACGGCCAATACGCAATTGGCATCAAACGTGCAAGTTAAATCACTAGAGAAAAGATAATAAGGTGTCTGCTTATGAGACATGAGTACTGAAATATTGTAATAGGTTTTGGTTCATTTGGCTTTTAAGAAATTTGGCAATTAAAGTCAGTACCCAGGTTATCTATCGCATTGGTCTACACAAAATTAATCGAGATTGGCTCACTACATTTTCCCACCACTGCTACTCCTGTGTATAAAGAATTGATCGCGGCCTACCACCTGCGACATCCCTACAATTGCCTTGTGACGTGTCTTATGGTAGCCGATGAAGTACTGGACACTTTCGTCAGCATAGAGCAGTCAGTGAAAGGATCCCAGAGGGCCCGAGGTAATGCTAAAACCTGCCTTAGGGACTCGCGGCGAATTTTATCACAAAAAACATGTAGAACAGAAAAAAACATGTAGAACGTTTCTCCTGTTTCCATGCATATAACATGAGTCCCCTAATACGTTACATAATATTGTATTGCATGTACACATAAATACGTAAGATTACATATTACATGTTTATATGTACAAAAATTATTAGAAAATAAAATACACTGAAATATAGCAAAAAAGTGTGAATAGCTACTATATACATGCTCTAGAAGTTTCTTTGGTGTAACAAGATATAAATCTTTAAAAAAATATATCTTTCGCCTTTTTCTTCGTCTGTAGAAAAGCACTTACAACATATAAAAGGTGTTCCGTTAAATGTATAAAAAAATAAAAGAGCCTTATAGTTCCTGATATTAGTTTTACATATTTTAATTATCAGATAGTTTAGTGTACTCTTCACTAACATGACTGGTTTTATTATGAAGTAGAAAAAATAAAATTAGAATTTAAACTAGAACAAACTACGTAATTAGGTGCTTTTTTCAGGAACCCCTCTCAGATGAAGGATTCTGCCAAAGCTTACCCCTTTTTTTTTATAAGGCAATAGTAACTTTTTTTTTGAAAAGGTAAAATATTAACTATAGCTATGCTCAGGGAGTCGGTTTTTCGTGCCGGTGTGGACGCACATCGTAAAAATGTTCTCTCATTATTTACCCTAACGCGTCAAAAGAAGTATAAGGTCAAAATATAATGTTCTCAGTTTAAGTAGTGGAAGCGTACCGATAGTGATGCTCTCAGCTACCCAACCATTAAAGGCAAGATAAGTAACAGTAACCACTAGTTTAAATTAATACCCCGTGTCACGGCGGCATTAGCTTCCACTTACCCGATTAGATACACACACCGACGGACATTTCGTTAATTATATTGCTATACGGATGCGTCTTTGAGCTGGAACGTTTTAGGATATAAACCTTGATATATGGCATTTTAGCGAGGCATTTCTCTGTTCAATTTTCAATTAAGGATTACTAATTAAACTGCTTGTGGTTCGGACTCTTATATTCATGGTCTTTAGCTGTCAATGAGAAGTATTTTTATAAATTACTAGCGATCTGCCCTGGTTTCGCCCGTGAATAACACTTAATATATATAGTATATCTGTACTACCGGGTGGATTAAAAAGTACTCGGCCAAACTCAGATTCATGAGGAAATGCCATATATCAAATATGGCATTTCCTCTAGCTGGACCGATTTAGGGAATACATCTTGCTATATGGATACTTTTTTGGGCTGGAACGTTTTAGGATATAGACCTTCATATAGTATTTGAAATCATAGCTTTGCACTTTTTTGAGATGTGCCTGTTTAGAAAATGCACCTTGCTATACGGGTACTTTTTGAGCTGCACCGTTTTACGATATATAGCAAGCTATACGGATACTTTTTGAGCTGGACCGTTTTAAGTTATAATTCTTGATATATTGTTTTTTAATTTAGTTTATGGGTCTTTATGTATGTACGCTACTTTGAGCTGGAACAGTTTGGATATAGATCTTGAAAGGTCTTCTTGTAGTATCTAATCAATACTAGAAATAAGTCTTCCTAATGTATAACATTGTGTAACGTACAACAATGTGAAAGTTTACACACAGACGGACAATCCGTTTAAGACAGGCCGTCGGCCGGTCTCTCTTGTGTACAGTAAATAAGTGTTCAGTCAGTCGACATCAAGTGATGGCGGCATGTCAGGTGTCCATCAAAGAGTGAGTGAAAGAATAATTGTGAAGTCGACCGTTGAGTCCAAGTAATTACTGCGATTGCCAACTAGCAGATGCCTGCTCTGGGTGCCAATTATCAGGAAATTCCTTTAAAGACACATCGACACATGTCACGCGAAAGTAATTTCATGAAAATTTTAGCGAGGCATTTCTCTGTTCAATTTTCAATTAAGGATTACTAATTAAACTGCTTGTGGTTCGGACTCTTATATTCATGGTCTTTAGCTGTCTATGCTCTTCAATGGGAAGTATTTTTATATATTACTAGCGATCTGCCCTGGTTTCGCCCGTGAATAACACTTAATATATATAGTATATCTGTACTACCGGGTGGATTAAAAAGTACTCGGCCAAACTCAGATTCATTCGATTCTAAAAATCAAATCTACCCACATATTTAGTTCGTTTCAGACTAGTTAATTGTGTGAAGTTCGAAACGTGTGCGATAATTAGTAGTGATTTTATATTTTTTTTAACATAGCGATCCGACATAGTTTCTGCAAATCATTGAGTGCCGTCATTGAGTACTTTCATAAGAATGGTCTATCACCGAAAGCCATCCATGATGATATGGTTAGTACTTTAGGAGACTCTGCTCTGTCTTAATCATTCATCAAAAATTTTATGGCGAAATTAAATCTTGGCAGAGGGAGTGTGTAAGATGAACCCCGCACTGGAAGGCCTTCGACGTCCACTACTGAAGAAAATATTTAAAAAATTACTTGATTTAATTATGGGAGACCGCAGATTAAATGTTAGAGAGATAGCCGAGATTGTAGGTGTCTCTTATCAGTCAGTCCAAGGAGTCAGACTATAAACTCTGATTACTACTGTGTGTTACTGCGTCGTTTACGAGAGGAAATAAAAGAAAAGCGTCCAGGAATTATCAGAAGAGAAGTCCTGTTTCATCCAGATATCGTCCGCGTTCTCACGTCTGTACATTAAATGGCTGAAATCCACACAATTGTGGCTTTGGACTACTACCGCATCCGCTTTATTCACTTGATCTGGGGCCGTCTGACCATTTTCTGTTCCCTAACCTAAAAAAGCACTTGGGAGGTCTAAGACTTTCGACATACGACGAGGTCAAAACAGCAGCAGACGTATATTTTGACTCTAAGGCAGAATCATTTTTTTTCAATGCTATACAGATGGTCGCCAGGGGCGAAATTCGGCTAAGGCGACATTATTATATAGGTATAATATTGATAAATTAAATTTGACCAATGGAATGTCGAAAGAAAAAGCCAGTAATAAATTGTCGTCTCTTTTAAAAAATGTTTGACGACTTCAAAGAGGTTTTAGTGAAAGGTAACGTGCTCAGCATTGCAGCTGAATTAAACCTTCACGAGAGGGGCCTGCCTCTCACTCTCATAATACATGATCACAAAGTGACAGATGTGCTGTAGCGTACGGGCAACGCATTTGCATGACAAACGTGCGGATATTTATAGGCGTTGGTCGTTATCAAAGGCCGATTACTCACTTACCTTCCTGTAAGTACTAAGAGAAACCTATTGAGGGTATGTTTTGATATACTACATAGTACTGGTCAACTCTGGTGTGCGCTGGCCACCGAAGACCATTGCACTTGCGTTAATTAAATACGTGTCGAGCGCTCCGCCCCACTACCTCCTCTGAATACCTACTAACGTACTGGTCACAGAAAAGTCACTATCGTTTAGTAAATTCCAACAATGGAGTCCGTTTGTCATCCATCGAAACTTAAGGCTTAATGGAAAGGACAAAAACATAACTGAGTTTGTTTTGATGGCTAGGTTGGGACTGGTGAATGGTGATAGTGTATTAACTATTTATTAGGCTTTTATTAAAATATGGTGATACTCTTTCATTAGTATATTTTTACATTCGATTATAATGATTGCCTATGTACAATTTTAAGTCACGGTAATTTAAAAATACAAAAACTCTTTTAATAGGAAATTCACACATTAACCCAAATTCTCAGTTTTATATTGGCAATCAAAATAACGTAAGTATTTTAAATAATTGAACGTAGTACCCCATTTAAAGAGAATTGCGCGAACAGAATGAATTGCAATTGTTATAAACAAAAATTATGGCGAGTAGTTAGCATGCATGCGTAATCAAAACAATGAATAAATAAAGCTTGGTTCAATGGTGCATGGTTATAGTATTGTAGTTAGAGCAAACAACACGTGATCATTTATGTCATAAATGACTAGGCAGAAGACATTCAAGCATTGGATATTCTATCAAACTATACATAAAATGGTACATAAAACAATATACAATTATATAAACAAATTGACATCAGTTCGGATTGCTAGTCGACTTCTATTCCCTTTACTATTTTATTTAAGCTTTAATTCACTTAACCACAGAAAAGATAAAACACAGTTGACAAAATAGTCTATCTCTCTTCTCACTACAGCCGGTAAGACTCTCCTCACAAGGCAGACCACTGAGCCCTATCTTCGGCTCTTCTCGATGACTTTGGTGCTCATGCGAATTCCTTCGTTTCGTATTTTCTCCCCGAGGGACACGCCGAGGATTTCAGTCTATACTTTGTGGGAAAATTACTCAATAGTCAATGTTAAATCATTTGAATAACGTTTACATACCATACATTCACTTGTTCATAGCTCGTTAGCGAATGTTAAATGTATTATATTCTGTATTTGCCAACGCTACTTTATAAGGAAATTAAGCTGAATTTGATTGCGACGTCGGCACGTGGCTTCGTTTATGAAATGTCTCCAACGGTGTTAACAGAGAAATTGTAGGCTAAGGGCGCCCACACACAACACAATCAGCTTGTAATTGTATCCAACAAGAACTCCGTCTAAACTAATACAGATTACGATATAAACGTAGAGATAATTTCTTGGAATATTCATAAAGCGGACATTGTTACGACGCCTGTGTTCGAATAATTAACGACATGGCTGCCACTATAGTAGCTACAACTGTTATTGACGTTTCAATTATTTATGTCTCAATTACGTTAAACTATTCATCCAGCCCGGCTTCGCCCATCGTGGGCCCTTGAATAGGGGCTGGATTGCTACCTTAACAAATTTTGCACTAAAACCTTCATTAGACGTCACCGTTCCTCCTCTCCGCATTAGTGAAAACTTTGCAAGGGACGGCTTCACCCACGCCTACTAATGTAGCTGCTACAAAGAAATGGTTGAGTTAAAAAGGAACATAAAAATTAATTATTCTAGATAATGTATATGTGCTTGTGATTACATAATCATTGCAAGACTGTCATTACTGCTGTGCGCTCAAATTGGTGGAGATACGTAGAGCCGGTTCGTCCTCGTACATAATATCAGCGTGCAATGATAGCTTTGCTGTTGTGTTTCCCGTAATTTTGAATACGATGGCCCATTGGAGGCATAGAGTGAAGGAGGGGGCGCATCTACGTCTGGTTGTGTGGACGCCTCGGACTACTCCAATGCATTCTTGGAGTGCAAGTGTCATTCGGATTTACTCACGCATGCGGCGTATTACGAGATATAAAGGAATAAAATATTTTCACAGAGTCGAAACTTATGCCAATAAAACAGCAGACGCAGCTAGTTTTTATATATTTGAACTATCTGCGCCTCGACTTTTCACTAGCGTAATATCTAACCAGGACGAAATAATAAGTTATTACATGTTGTGATGTAGGTATGTGCTAAAGTCCTATCCAAAATTATATAAATCGATAAATAGGATCCATGAAATCGTGTTCATTTCAGAGTAAGAATTATTTGATATTTCCTAGTGGCGCAGGCGAGACGTCATACACATGACATTATGACATTTATTAAATATTAATATAAGAGACTTATACCTTGAGAGACTATAGAAATACCTATAGTAAAACATGTAAGCTTTTTATTTTGTGCATGAAGTAGTATACATGGTTTTACCAAATATTTTATTAACTTATATTATTTTAATGAAGTCTATGTATTATTCTCTATTAGTAGTAATAGTACTTTTGTACAATATAAACATATCCAACCAAGTCCTTGTTGTCGTTCCGGGTGTGAAGGCCTAACAGACATACCTACGTACAAGCTTTCACATTTACATTTTGTAAGAGATAGTGCCATGCTGCATAGGGGGATGTAGTGTCATGCATGGTGCACATCCTCCTATGCAAAGGGATTGGGCCGCCACGATCGCGGAGGTACCTCTCGCTCACTTGATGCCGCCGTAAAGTGACACCTAAGGTGTCGCGTTTCGTGCAGTTTCTGAGTAGCCGGAGGGCAACGTATCGGCATAATTATGCTGATAATCATGGGCCATGCATAATTATGCTGATAATGATGGGTGATTTCCATTTCTTGTTCCTCCCCCTATACAATAAAAAAATTACAATCTTGGTAGGATTTCTAATATTCTGCCAGATTAAAATGACACGCTAGCTCTTGTATAGCTGGCCTTAATCTCACTCGAGACGGACGTCAATCGTAAGATTTATTGTTTTGTTCCAGCGCGGGCTTTTGTCTCTGGATCCGCGGCACCGGCGGCCGCCAGTGCAGTCACGACCGCAACAGGAAGCGGCCAATCTGCGTCGGATTAATTACATTGTTCGGCTCGATACCCGGCCAAAGTATTACGAAATCTTATAGTCGAAAATCGAATTTAAATTTTCAATATCGATTTTGTAATAATGGTATTCTAAAATCGAATTCAAATTTTCAATATCGAATTTGTAATAATAGTATTCTAAAATCGATTTTAAATTTGTATTTGCAGCAACGGTATTCAAAAATTGAATAAAATTTTTGTATATCGTTTTTGTTACAAATTTAAGCGACACGAAAACGAATAAATACAATAGATTTATAATTAAATACATATATACTAACATTATGAATTCAAATACAATTCTAAAGTCTTTTTTTCTAAGTTTAAGAGTATCTCTAAAGTCTATTTGTAATATACCAAATTTTAGCAACGTAAGGTACATGAAATCGGTTAAACACTTTCAATTTTAAATATACATAAGCTAATAGCTATAATCATAAGTTTTGCTGCATAAAACTGATAAGTGATAATTATTGTTTTTGCTTAAACGGACTGGCACCCACATGTGTAAATCCATTATGTGAGCTCCTGACTGACTGTCCCCTGTAGTGGCCCGACTACTACGCAATAGCTTTGCCACTTCCAATAAGTTCAGAAGTGTAATAACCAAGAGTGCTCTCAGGAATTGTATTATAAAGATAAGCAACAAGGGTCAGGGCGGACGGCTGCACCCGGGGCGACGCACCGACAATACCGATAACCGCACTCCGGCGCGAACACCCCGCGGACTCGAGCTCGCGCACACCATAAATATGTTCGCACTCGTATCATCATCATCATGGAAATGGTGAAAGCGCGCAGACGGGACTATCGTATGGGATAACAACATTCGTTTGATGTACGTTATACAATGGGGTGGTTAATGCTTCAAAAAGAAATGAAGTGGCAATGGTGTGACACACTCAGGAGATCAGATGGCAGATGGGCATGTAAAGTTCTGGAGTGGAGGCCGCGTTTAGGAAATCGAAGTGTTGGTCGACCTTTCACCAGGTGGGACGACGATCTCCGTGCAGTAGCTGGTCCGCGATGGATGCGAGTAGCAGGAGATCGGTCGTCTTGGCGTTCATTGAAAGAGGCCGATGTCCAGCAGTCGACCGATAAGGGCTGGGAATGATGATGTTGATGAGCTCGCTGCGCATTGCAGCAGCGTGGAAATTATGCCCTTCCTTTTTTTCGGTTTTAATTATTTTCAGCTTTAGTATTCTTTTCAATCCCCGTTCTCTTACTACGCTCTAATTTTTCATTTGCTCATCTTGACTCATAGCCATACTTTAGGAAGAGGTAGGGCCATGCTGCATAGGAGGTAGCGCCATGCATAGTGCAAGACACTATATCCTCCTGTGCAACGGAATTGAGCCGGCACCACAGGGGAGGTACCTCTCGTTCACAAAATACCGCCGTAAAGTGTCATATTCAGTGTCGCGTTTCGTGCGGTTTTTGTGTAGCATTGGCATAGTGATTATGTGGATGTACATGGGCATATCCACAAAGCTAATAGCTATTAATTTCCTTACTCCTTCCAAGCTCTTAAATTGCCAAATACTGCGATGTAAGTTAAGAGGCTCATTTCTTCTAATGCGGCCATAAAATCTGAGTACTTTTTAAATTTAAGGGGTGCAAAGAAACAACCTGAAAGTAGAAGACTAATACAGAGGACAAAGACGTGTTTTCCTGACTCTCATCTTTCATGTGTAAGCACAAGATACTAATCACTTTAATACAACTCGCAATTTACATATCACTTTGTGTTCACTCCACGTATAAATTACAGCAGCTTATACCAAAGATGCGCTGAATTTAAGACCATTAGAAAATTATGCTGCCTTAGGAACGACGCATAAATAATGCATAAGACATGTGGTTCCTGGCTTAATGATAACATGGCTGCCAGCCTTAACTGATGCTTAAAATTCACAGCACTATTGTTGACTGGTAATGGTGCATTCAGCCGGGTTTATCATCTCAGGTTTATCGGTTCACTTAATCCATAACAATTAATGAATACGAATTTTGTGGTAAAGATACGAGCATAGCGATTTCTATTGGAATGTCTGATGGCCACTGGTTTAAGTAGAGACGTGTCTCCGACGGTGCATCCAGGTTTTAATTTGGAGACCTCGTGGCTTGTAGGGGGTCTTTACTCAAATAAAGGTAGGATTCAGCCAGTGCCTCTTCGAATTTTCACAGGATCACTGGTGAGGTGCTTTAGCACCTAAGATGGTTCTATAAGGTTTCTACCTATTAGGTTAAAGTGATGCATTCAAATTATGTCAACATCTTCTATTGCAACTTTGGAAGCAGTGTTTTAAACATATAATAAGTTACTAGATGTAGATAAAGTATGTAAATGCTATTTTTATTAATTGGGAGCTGGTGCCCTCGACTTCGTTCACAAAAAATTTGAAAATTTCTTTCTCTGAAGTATCTACATCAGATGTTCCAATTTCAAATCCAAAATTGGACTCGCCAAACAGAAAAACACACAAACAGACAGAGAATACAGATACCCCATATTCTCTTATTCCAATAACACGGTTGACCGATCCGACCTGAGAGAATATTATCGTTTATCCCAAAAAAAACAGATTAATAATAAATATTAATATAAATTAGGATAGACGCAGATCAAAGACTACTATTGTATAACCGGAGGCAGATGTAGAACAGCAAATATTAGCACCGTCTAGCACCGTCTAGCACCGTCTAGCTTACCTGCTGGGCAACCTACGACCACGGTAAAAAGTACGTCCGTACGGATTAGTCCATATGTTATTTCCGATGCTAATATAATATATTACTGCCTGTACTTTCAGTAAAAGTGTGTGAGTTTTGCGTGAAAAATTTACAAACAAACATTATTACAATTTTACACAAACTTTCATAGACATACTAAGCAGTGTAATTTAGCTCTCTGAGAGATTTTAGTTTTCTTTTTCTTATCAAAATATTTCATAGTTTGATATCCCATTTACAGAGAAAGACTATAGATTTCATCATCACGCCACGAGCAATAGTAGTGGAGTTCTACGCTGCTAGTTTATAATATCAGTAGAAGATTTGCTATCTTTTCTTTTGTTGTTGACGCGGAGAAAATCATTTACGCTCCTTCGCCATCCCTGGGTGAGGTCCAGTGGTGTGTGGGGCTCGAAGCACATTATAGTGCCGAATACCCACAAAAACCACCGCGAGTGCCATCCGTGCCGCCTTTGGTGATGTGCCCCGGAACAACAAAAGATCTGAGCTCCTCGACGGTAAGTCAGCCCCCGAGGCAACCGATGCCACCTCCACAGATGGAGTTGTCCCGTACCACAGGACAACCTCACCGACTTTGGGACAGTGCAACCGGGTGAGGGTCCCATCCTCGCCCCTTGCCCCGTATGCAAAGGCGCCGCCACCTTTTTCCCTTTCCCTCCTCTTCTTGTAAGAGGGGTACAAAGAGCGGCTCATCCTCCTGCTCTTTATTCTTCTCCTCTTATAAGAGGGTTACAAATATCCGTCACCTCGTCGATTCAATTGGCATCGCCCAAGATGTCTCGGATCACCCCAGGCTACTGAGCCCAGCCGCCACGACAAGGCTTGAACCATGATGGGGAGAAGGTATGCTAGCTTGTGGTCTCGTGGTAAGCATGTTTAACCATCTTGTGGTACGGTGTATTTTATGTCCCGGGTCGGACCAAAGTGTTATTGAGGTTTGTCAATTTCTAATACCACTCCGAATTTAGTAAGTTGGCGATGCCTGTGCCCGATTTCTCTCCGATGTTGCTGGATTACCGTCCCAGTGGAATAGGAGAGCGAGGATACAGTGAGTCGACATGTGCCTGCATATACATTTGTGCACTATAATAATATAAATTGCGCAGTTGGCTAGTCTGTATAAAGATGGTCTAAATTCGGTTAGGACGACATATTATTAGAAGATATCTAACCTAAACCATTTCTACAGCGGGCCCATTGTTGGGATAAGGGCAAATCATCTCCATTACCATGTTCAAACGTTCCGTCTAAAAATAGATCATTGTTAAAAAATTGCTAGAAAAATTACCAAACTTCAGACGCTAATGTATTCCGAAACGAATAATTGAAATGAGCCTAACAGTATCGATACTGGTCCGTATTTCGATAGATTATTGTATTCGAGTAAGCGCGCTCGGGGCCAACACTACATTACAATATGAATCGAATATTGTACCATTTCGATCGCATAATAATTTTCTATTATTCGTATACATCGAATTCGCCGCTGGGTGTGTACAGAGGTACTATTGTCGTGTTATGTCAAGACTCTTTGACTATTATTGACAGTACATTAGAGGCCAGAGACACAGGTATTAAAGTATTAAATATCTTGATATCCTCAGTTTACGCGAATGGCACTAATTACAGTAAAACTACTTTTACTCAAAGATTTTGTCGCGGTTTATTTAATTATTTAACTAGCCCGGCGTTTCAGAAGAGAAGACATTGAATCTTTAACTTACTTCTAATAGGAGCTGAATTTGTATTTTTTTATAGTATAGAGGGCGTTAGGGCGTCGCGCAAACCATTTAGTTTCTAACTAATAGCATCACCACACATCACAAACTGTGGTAGTGTCGTTCTTGGCAGAAGAAGCGTAATGCTTAATAACATTCGAAATGTTACGCGAGTAATTTACTATAGTGACCTCGTGGACAACGTGGAATACTTCAAACAATGTTGTCAACGCAATAAGCCCCAGTTGATAATTAAATATAACGTGTAGTCAATATGTGTCATGCATTTACATCAGAGCAGCGGGTCTTAACGCCTCGATTTACTGTTCAAGTCATTGTAATCCCGTGCTGTCTCCGCTTTGAGTGGGGACGGAGACTGGAAACACTCTCATCTACTCCTCATATTTCCTTCCGATCAATTCTTCTGATCTTCAAATCTGATTGACTACAATAACTTTGTAGTCGTAATTTACCTGTGTCGTATGCCACCTCACCACTCACATACTACACAAAACACGACTACATAACTGCCAAGACAGTATCATGGTGAGAGGCATCACCCAGACCGTGCCAGGCCAATTAGGCTGCGGTTGTGCATGGCACTACCTCTTACAAATAACCATCCGTATACTTGTTGTATCGGTCTGACAGTGTTTAATATCCCTAATACTACACTTTTAAAATATCCTACAAAAAATCCTAAAGTCAGCGCCACTTTTTTTAGTCGCGTTTTTTATTGTCACTTAGCTATTGCGTACACATAGAAAATAAAGACAGCAGCAAAATTAAAAAAAAAAGATTACCTGCAATTTTATTGCACAAGAATAGATAAATGTGATTCGAAACAGGAAACTATCGTAAAATTCAATAATAAGTTTATCTCTGTGTTCGTTATACGGGCATTTTATGAAGCCATTAATAATGATTAACAAGTTATAGGGGCCATTAATAATAATAATGAATTTAGCAACACATGTATGGGTGTAAATCGAATCTAATGTGACAAATAATTTATAACATGCAAATGTGTTATCTCATTCGCGATTCATAAATCTTTATTTGATTAGTGGTTTCGAGAACATTAATGGCGGCCTGAAAATCGATTCGTTCCTCGTAAATTGTGTCCCACGTTGATTTTATTATCGTACGCTATGTTAGATTGCGTTACTATCGGTTCTCGATAGCACGCCAACGTTTATCTAATCGACTTCGTATCCGCTATCCAGGGTATCTAGTTTATTTCGCTTTATCCACATAAACATCAAAATGGCGTGTATACAAGTTGGAAATCCCTTTTTATTTGTTAAAACAATGTAATTATCCAGTTCTTGTGTCCATGGTTGGGATCGGTGATTTACTTTGTCAATGAGATGCATAATACGTGAATTATACTAAAATTCTTTTAGTATAAAATTCTTTTAGTATAATTCACGTATTTATTAAAAAGCAAAAATCACACCGAGACTATTCTTAGTAGATTTATTGTTAATGCGAACATTTTTGGAGATAACGAAAAAGATACTTAGTAGCACCTACTCGTGTACTTACTGATTGTATAATCTACACATGTAAAACTCTTCCGTTAGTGATTGATGCTCTGACAGACAACACAGCCAAAACTACTGTACCTAGAAACTCGAAATTTGGTACTAAAGTCCTTTCAGAATGTATGTTAGCACTAAGAAAGGTCTTTTAGAAAATCAAGGGAGTGAAGTTTATAATATGGCATCTTACTATGTTACACGAGCGTAACCTCAGGGCGCTGCTGGTATTATTAACGAATTAATATAAATTTGTACTTACCTAATGCCTGTAGGTACGCTGTATACCACCCAGCCAAGCAAGACTAAGTTAAATTGAACGCTAGATGTCGCACTTGATGTGGTCAGTGGATAACCCTTTGGTAAGGAGGGCAAATTATTAAATATAAATGGTAACTCACTGAGTTGGTCAATTAGGAGAAAGGTACCTGATGGACAAACTTTTAAATTGTAATTTATATTGAATTAGTACAAATGTGGTTCATGTGTTCTTGAATTTACCCATAACCTTCTTATCATCTGCCTCCCTGCATCTGGCAATCGGCAGGTGAAATCCTTGTTCCAGTATTAATTTACAGAGGCGAAAACCAATAGGTCCGCGGCACGTAGAACAAATTATGAATACTTTTATGGTGATTATTTTAATGGAACTACTTCCTCGCTGAATTACTTTCGACATTTTAATGCCTTAATTTATTAATGTTATTAAATACAGACACTAAAGCAATAATTGTAATTGCGTGTCCAAGTTGCGCGCCGGTTACAATAATTGTCATTCTGATGTTTTATTTAAATAGACACTGTTATTATGGAATTTTAAAATAACGATGGGCGCTTAAAGACTGGCACTTTATATTTTATTGCTGTGTTGTTGGTTATTTGAGTTATGTGGAATATTTTTTTGTAATAACGATTAGTCCGTATGCGAAGAGTGTAGCAGTTTTATTTACGCTACTTAAATATATAACAAATTAGTATATCTGTCATCTTTGTCTGTTAGAAGGAGGATGTGCTCCGTGTCGAAGAAATTGTTGCAATTTACAATTCTAGAAAGAGTCGACAATGGGGGTATTCAAAGGTTTGCTAAACTTTGAGATACATTTATTCAATCACGGTATCTCCACATTCCCAGTCATTAACAATATTAATAATAATAAAAGAAACAAGCAATGGAATCAATACAGTTTTTAATTGGGGTTAGTAAAAAGTGAGGGTTTGAAGTCTTATCTGGCAGCTTTCCGAGACTCCC
>JAFELO010000061.1:447005-497064 GCA_017140195.1 Eumaeus atala | reverse complement strand
TTTTTCGTAACATAAGATATGAAACATGGCGTCGGCAGGAAATCTTGAACATGGTCTGTATGGCTATTAATTCGATAGACCGTATCATTAATATGCTAATTTGAATAGCCACGTGTGAAAGTATTTAACAAAACACTATTTTATATTAACCGAATTTATATATTACCTGATTTTAGTTGGGTGAGGAGGCCAAGAGAACGGGGGAGGGGGGTCTTATTGGTTGTGTGTTCTTTTCAGAGCTCCCCTCCTTATTTTTATTCCCATAATAAAAATTCTTACATCAAGATTTCTTGAATTGATATTAAATGCAACAATTTCTTAGGTTTACGTGAATGTTACACGTTATAACAAAAGTGCTTTAGCAGACATATAGCAGACATTAAACACCGTCGCGATAAAAAATCTGCAGCCTGTGACCACACTGATGTTGGACACAGGCTGCAGATTTTGTCCTGTCATATAATAAATATATTTAAAAGACTATTAAAATAATTTAAAAGAATATTTTTAAATTACATTAGATTTGATAAAGCATAAATCCTCGCGAAGGAATACAGATTCTTTCCTAGGGTGATCCGTGTGGTTTCAATAGAGAAGGTGACTGGGTGCGGCCTGGAGCCACTCCCCCCCGCTCATAGTCAAAGCAAGGGGCCGCAGGTACGTGGCGGCGGTTCGGGGAGAAGCTAGCCCCCCTTCAGGTGTTCGTGGCCGGGGACCTCAATGCCAAGTCCACGGCTTGGGGTAAGCCGGTCACGAGCCCGAAAGGGAGGGAGGTGGAGAAGTGGGCGGTAACTGCCGGACTACCCCTCCGGAGAAGCGGAGGTGGAGACACTCTCGGACCACCGCTACATACGGTTCGGGATGTCTCCGGCTTCCGTTTGTCCGACGTCAACGTCGTTGTCGTCCAGGGGGAAGAGCCGGTTTCCGCATTGAGCGCTCATTAGGCTCAACCGGGAGCTGGCAGATTAGGCCGCCATCGCCAGCCGTTGGAGCCTACCGCCGCTTTCGGAATTACGGGTGGACGGGGCAGCTGGTCGGCTCTGCGACGCGTTCACTGCGGTGTGCAGAGCGGCCATGGCGCCCGCGAAGAGTCCGCCCCAGCGGCGGGCGCTCTATTGTTGGACGGCCGAATTATCCGGCCTCCGGACCGCCTGCAACGGGGCCAGGAGAGAGTACACCCGGAGCAGGCGGAGACGACCCCAGGACGTCGACAGGGACGACAGGCTACGCAGGGTCTACGTAGAAAAGGTGAAGATCCTGCAGCAGGCCATTTGCCGAGCCAAGGAGGAGGCCCGGCTGGAGCTCGCAAGGGATCTCAAGAGGGATCCCTGGGGCCGACCGTACAAATGCGCTCGGAACAAGCTCCGCGCCCCGTCGGCCCCCATCACGGAGATGCTTCAGCCGGACCAACTGGGGAGGATCGTCGGCGAATTGTTCCCCAACACACACGTGGGCTTCACGCCCCCCAGGATGGCTCGGAAGACGTCGGACGTGGAGGAGGGTTTTCCGCCATCCGCCACGGAGGCTGAAATGGAGGCGATTCCGCTGCCTGCGGTCTGGTCAGTTCCCGGGGGTATAGAAGGAGGGTCGGCTCTGCCTGCTTCCAAAGGCAGGGCGGCCAATGGACTCGACGTCGTCGGTTCGACGGGTGGTGCTGCTGAACGGGACTGGGAAGGCCTCAGAACGGATTGTGGCCTACCGTCTCGTTTAGCATCAGGAGGAGGGCGTGGTACCCGGACTTTCGGAGTCACAGTTCGGGTTCCGTGCACGCCGGTCGACGATCGATACCCTCAAACGCCTGCGGGCGGTAACGGGTGAGGCGGAACAAAGGGGAGAGGTGGTTGTCGCGGTGTCGTTTGACATCGCGAACGCTTTCAACAGTCTCTCGCACAGCCTGATACGGGAGGCACTGAAATTCTTCAGGGTGCCGTCCTATTTCGTGAGCATGTTGGAGGCGTATCTCTCCGGTCGCAAAGTGGCTCTCGAGAACCGGTCGGGGTCCTTTGAGTGGCGACGAGTCGGGCGCGGGGTCCCGCAGGGTTCTTGGACCAATCCTGTGGGACGTCGGCTACGACTGGGTCCTGCGAGGCCGTCTCCTCCCCGGGTTGGGTGTCATCTGTTACGTGGCTCATCCTCGTCTATGCCCGGGGAAAGACATACAAAGTGGTGGCTCATCTGGTCGAGGTCGATCTAGACCTCATGATCAGCCGAATAGAGAGGTTGGGGCTTCGGGTAAGGATAGAGATGACCGAAGCCCTCCACTTCCGCGGGACCGGCCACTGGGGCCCGCTCTGCAGATCGGAAAGGAGAAGGTCTGATTGAGCCCCCACATCAAATATCTGGGGCTCACACTTCGCCATGTTGAGTCCGAAGGTCGTGAAGGCGGCGACTGCGCTGGGCAGACTCCTCCCGAACCTTTGAGGAACCAGCGCCGCCTGCAGGCAGCTGTACTCCGGTATCTGTCGGAGTATGGCGACGTACGGTGCTCCGGTTTGGGTGGATCGTCTCACTGCGAGAAGTAAGACCCATCTGTGCTCGGCGCAGAGGGTCTTCGCAGTGAAGTCGATCCGGGGGTACCGTACGATACGGTACTAGGTATGGTACGGGCTGCAACGATAGCCCTAACCGGCGATCCCCCGTAGGAGCTTGAAGGAGGTTCTTGTCGATAGGTGTTCCTATGTCTCGGATAGGAGAGCTCTCGGCCTGAGCCACACGCATGACGAGATCCTACGGATTCGCCGGTTAGAGCATGTGGCGTTAATGCAGAGGTGGGGGAAAGAGAGATAACGGCTGCCTTGCGCCCGGTCCTCGAGCGTTGGATGCGCCGTACTATGGTTGCTTCGGTGAGTATCCGTGGAGGACGGCCCGCAGGGAACCGGCGAATCGTTGTCACGATTGTGGCGCGGCGGTGGACTCGGCCCAGCACACCCTCGAGGTGTGTCCGAGATGGGCGGCGCTGCGTCACGATCTGACATCAGTTGTCGGAGGGGAATTGTCAAAGTCGACGGAAGACCAGAAGGAAGCCGACGAGCGGGTGAGAGAGAAGGCTGCCGACGCGGCCTTCCCCCGCCGACGACGAATGGGGGTACGAAGGAGGCGTTACCTGCAGCGTCTTCAGTAGTGACCCTGTGTTCCGTGTCGGGCCGGGATGGGAACCCACACTTCATCAAAGGCACGGCCTCTTGGGGACTGGTCATAGAGTAGTCGCACCGTCCCCGAGGAGGTGAAGTCTGGCCTTTTCGCCGAGGCCAGGGTCGAGGGGTCCTGTTGCCTGCAGATCCGGGCACATTTTTCGTTGCCACGTTGTATTGACAAAAGGACAGATTGTGCACATAAGCTATGTTTACGCACGTACATCTAAACGCTCAGTAAAAGAAACCGATGACGATAGCCGTCTGGACCACACGCCCTTTCTTTTTTTATAATATAGGGGGACAAACGAGCAATCAGAGCCTTTCAACGACTACCGACGTCCATGAACATCCAGAATATTCATGCCGATGCGTTGCACTCCATTTCACCTCTCCCCCCCCCCCGGGGGGGAGCACCGGTTACTCGATCGCAAGTAACGCGACACCGTCACTTTACGGCGGTATCAAAAGAGCGAGAGCAGCGATTAGCAAGGAACACTCACAAAATTTTATTTATATATTAGTACCCGTAAGAACATGCCCGAAGAGACACTACAGTTACCTAATTCGTTTCAACAGGCGAAGAACTGGTTTTGTGCGTCTCATTAACTATTGTAAAAAAATCCAAGGAGTTTTAAATATTTTCATTTTTTTTTTTTGTATTTTTATTAGTTACATAGCATGTCCTAAAATATACCATCTCTTACGATTAATCACGATGCATATATTCTTACACGTATTCCTCTTCATACAGGTTTAGAAGATAACAAGAGAATTAACCATTGTGGCCTGGGTCTTGGTGGTCTAGTGGGTGTGTTCATTTCTTACTGGCCTGCTAAGTCCCAAGCCACGGTGACGTGGAGCAGCGCCAGAACACGACTTACCGGAATGAAAAACCACAACGACAATGCAAGCATCTATATGTCCAATCTATGTTGAGAATAAAATGTGATGAACTTTTCTTGTAAATAATATAACTGATTTTATACATAATATTAAATATGTACTTGAAATGGTGTGGTTTAACCACAATGCAAGGGGGACTTTTATTTAATTTAAATGCACGTGACAAATATACAGACTGCAAGGCCGGTTAAGGCGGGTGACTGATTGTACCCTAGGTGTAGCTGCGTGTGCTGTGAAACATGAGTCGAATTGACATTATTTTATGGTATATAGGAAAGAACGAATAATGGGAGCCTTCAGATACTACCAACGCCAAAAGACATTTGTGTAATGGAGATGCGTTCAGGAATGAGCAACAAGCCGCACGAAACGCGAGCATAGCCATCACTTTTAATTCGATATGATGTAATTAAGGTGATCCCGGCAGTAGACGTCGTCCGGTTGATTATGATAATCATGATGAAAGTACCATCCTCCCGTCGTTAGGCATCTTTATAAGTTTCGTAGAACAAGCGTTTACATTTTATAATAATTTATAAAAATAAATGAACATCGACACTTAATTTTGTGTTTGTTTAAAATGAAAAAAAAAAAACTATTTTTATACATTATTCAAATAAGATGCATCCAACATATGCGTCCTTATAAATTCACGATCAACAAAACAATAGGCTTGTTTCTGCGGCGACATCAAAGCCTGCAGCCGGCCGCTAATTTAAACTACATTGACAGATATTGAGTACAATTAATATCTGAGCCCTGACAGGGAACAGAGTCCACTAGGGCTTACCTCGAGTATACGCCGCTATTCTTTAATGCCATGTTTAGAAATAAATAATGCATCAAAGTAAATATAAAGGCCGGTTACACGGGTTAGGTACTACAATAAAGTGGTGAGTAACTATAGTGAACTCTTAACTGCCACACATATGCATCATAATAAGAAGTAATATGTAATTATTTTGTAGCTCATGTTATTGTTTCCGTATATTTACGATCCGTTAAATACTAATAATAATGCATAACATTATATGTATATAATGTATTAAATAGTAATAATAATGTTATTAATTATTATTACTATTTAACGGATTTTATCGCGTTTGAACATAATGATCGAATGTATCAAAATCCTCGACGGAGGCGGAGATTCTGTCTATTCCACAAGTAAATCTTGGGAAAGGCGAAGTTCATATCAATCACTTCTAGCCGAAAACTGTAAAGCTTAAATGCGTACATATGAAATTGACCCTTAAAATGCATTTTTTTTTGTCAGTGGGCATAACATTTGTACCTCCTATCACGATGTTAATGAGCATCGGCAGTCATAAGGCCCCGATTACTCGTTTGCCCTAAGTCATATTGTTATGCTATAAGATATAATTTAAATGTAAAATATTTGTTTTTGTCATTGCACAAAGTATCGCTGTATTATTGGGGTTTCTTAGTGGTATGTGCCTTCTAGCATGCAATGCCCTTGGAAATCCCAAACGTACTGGCGACGATCAACTCTGAACAAGATAACTAAGAAGAAAGAGAGGAAATATTTTGTAGAGAAATAAGAAGAAATGCAGAAACAGGTCATGCGTATTTATCTGTATATATTGTATTTGTATAGTAAAAATCTTTATATATAAAATGTATTTGTAATAATATCTTCTCCAATAATACCTGGCCATAATTATTGTAACAAAGAAAAAAATGTTATTTAATTGCAAATCACATTTATTACTTTTACAATGTGTTACTTTAATACACAAGTATAAAACAGTTAAAAGTATAAAAAGCTTATCCAAACCTGTCTCCATTGGCTGGGATACAGTCCCTTGAACGTTGGGGCCAGTTATCAATAGAAGCACGCACTCTTTCCATGGGAAATTCTTCACTATCAATCGTATGGATTGTCTTATTATAGGACTCCAAAAATTCATGGCGTCTAGAGCAAGCTGTATACTCTAACACAGATCATAAATCATAATCCTGCAGATTGAGATCAGGACTAGATGAAGGGTATTCTTCGGCTCTGATCACACCCGGAACGCTCGTTTCAACCAATATTGGGTGGATCGAGCTTCATGTTCTAGTCCCGAGTTTGGCTGGAGGGACCATATTTTGTTATAGAAGATAGTGTTATTATAGGTCTTAACTACCTTTAACACTTTTGCCGATGTTTTGATACCCTTATCACAGAAATATGGTTCAGTGATAGCTAACCCAGCAAACCATCACTGAAGTCGAATAGTGCCCACGTTGCAATCTATCAATCAATTGGGAAGCGTCCTTAGAGCTTCAAGCATAGGTACGTTAATTTTGTTTGTTAAAATGTTGCTCAATTGTAATAAAATTGTCATCCATAAACAAAATTTACCTGTGACCTCCCCTTGCGTACCGCTTCAGTAGTCGTTTCGATTTGACAACACTATTCATCTTTAATTTATCAGCTAAGAAATAACCAGTGCATCTCTTATATGTTGCAAGTCCTATGTTTTTAAAATACGTAACATGGTTCTAGGCGCGATCTTCATTTCCCGAGATCTTATGCATTCGGACCGGATTTCTCCAGTCTTTCCTAACTGCTTTGACCAACTTTTTCGTACGAACATTACGTGGACGGCCAGATCTTTCAGAGACTGTCACAAACAGGGGAAGTGTCATTGTACCCGTTGATAGCCCGCTACATAAACATTTGACTAATATCAAGTGTATGGAGAATATTAAAAATTGTATTTGGCTCCATACCTACTTAGTGTAATGCAATCACAGCGATTCTGTCCTCTTTGCTACACCAATCCATTTTAATTTCACAAAATATTGTGCACTGTGTTGGCGCCCAAATTAGAAACACAATGAACAAACGTATAAAAGTGACAGATTCCAAATTCGAATGTAATATTTTTATATTTTTTATTGTAACAATAATTATGGGCAGTATTAACATATGGCTGAGTATAAAGCTGAAGAGTTTATTTGTTTGAACGCGCTAATCTCAGGAACAAGCTATTATTTAATCTGAAGTGTTTTTCCTAATGTGACAAACCATTTCCCATCTATGATTTTAATTAAGAGATGGTACTGACAGTACCGTAGATAGAAATTCACCCATTTACTGTTACATTAAATTAATTTAAACTGTTACATAAAAAAATTTAACTACATAGTCATTTACTTAATAATCTATATTTGTGCCCAAATGTTCAAATGATAAGTAATATTTGTGTGAAAGAGTAGATAACATAAAGTTTCGCATTTACAAGTGGCAAGTACTCTTTACTTACCTTGTGAATTAATTAAATTATACTTACTCTTAGTAGCCATGTTCACTCATGTTGTATGTCTTCTTAAACCTAGCCTTATCCAGTTTCTATATCAGATGATGTCGGGGTCCGGTACATGATCTAGGGAATTTGAGGAGGGCACCAGTTTTTACACAGAGCAACTGCCATCTGTTAACTCCGCGTTTAGGAAAACAAAGTGTTGGTCGACCGTCCACCAGGTGAGAAGACGATATCCGTGCAGTAGCCGGTCCGGGATGGATGCGAGTTATAAGAGATCGGACGTCATGGCGTTCATTGAAAGAGACCTATGTCCAGCAGTGGACCGATAAGGACTGATAATGATGATGATCTGACCACTGCAACCCAGAAGGGAAACCTGACCCAGTTCTTGATTCGGGAGAATTCGAATACACGAATCCTTGTTTCCTCACTGTTTCCCTTCACCGCAAGAGCAATCAGAAAATTTACTTAAGCTAGAAAAACTTCTTTCGCTTTCTCGCGCCCACATCTTGCGCACATTTCACTTCAGAATCCGTTTCGTTCTTAAGGAGTAGTCTCCACTCCACTCGCGTGTCGGTGTAAGATGCGTTCGATGTGCCTGAGGTGTGTTCAAAAAGTATAACGAATTTTGAATTTTCGCGTTACATATATTTGAATTTAGATTTTTTTGTGGCGTTGTGTTGGTACATATGTCTCTTACATATGCTGAAAAGTTCGGCCATTTTGAATGTTCGGTTAATTGTTGACAGCGACTTTGCTTGAGCGTGTTTTGATTCGTCTTCGGTTTTTGCCTAATTAAAAGAAATGGAACAATGAACCTGTACCAAATATTGTGGGAAAAACGGAATTAAGGGCCCGGGTGCATTCCGAGTGTTGACTGTGGCATACGGAGAAGCTATTTTGCACAAAAACAACGTTTATCGGTGGTACAAAATGTTTCTAGTAGGCCGAGAAGATGTGAACGAAGAGCGTGCCGGAGCTGCTTGCCCGAGCTGCTTTCCCGAGCACTTCAACAACAGACGAAAAAATTGATGAATTGAAGAAAATGGTATTGGGCAATTGTCGAATCATATCTATTGGCTCGTGCCATTCGATATGATATAATTTGGGCACGAGTAGGGTCGCCTCAAAATTCGTACCAAAATTGCTCAATTTCGATCACAGCTTGTACGCGACTTCTTGGCTATTATAACAACACATTAATGATACCGCAGCCACCCTATTCCACAGATCTTTGAAAAGGCCCATGAAAGGACGAGGCCACGCCACGATTAACGAGACAAAGACGGCACACAAGGAGAAGCTGAAGAGGATACAAAAAAAATTGTTTGAAGTGCTCCAAACATTTAAAAAAGCGTAGGCACAAGTGTATAATATCCCAGGGGGATTACTTTGAAGGGGACAAAATAGATATTCACGAATAAATAAATAATTTTTGAAAATACACAAAATTCGCGATAATTTTTGAACACACTACGAACAGTATTCCAAAATGTAAAGTGAAATTACAAGAAACCTATTATGCACCTAAAATTAAACAAAAATAAGAGAAAACAGATCGACGACGTCACAGGCCGCTAAATAAGCTAATTTATCCGTCACACTCTAACTAAAAGTTCCACTGGCTCATAGAACGGGAGCTTTGTTTATCGGACTGCGACACATATCTTTATCACGTAACATATGAGAGTTTTATCTTTTAAAAAGAAATCTTTTTGTTGCATATTTTATTCAATCTTGCTTTATTAGAACTCTTCTAATTACATTAATAAAGCTCATAAATATTTTTTTCTTCTTTCTTTGCTAGCTGTACTTAGTTCTTCATAACAAACATAATTATGACGCAAGTTTTTATTGAAGCTTTCACAACGAGTACGTCGATAGCGGAGGCGTGGCACGCACGCACAGTGTCACAGAGGCGGCGACGTAACACGCGCTCACATTAGCTACCTACGCGCGTGTCTGTAGGGTGTGGTCAGACCGCACAAAGGAAGTGGCGCAGTTGGTAACATAGTGGATTTTACATGTAAAGCAACGGTATTTCTAAACACGCCCAGATTGTGACGTAACGATCGGGCGATAATTCGACAAAATGCCACAGGCCCCGGTCGAAGACGGCCCCGGTCAGAGAACAATGCGCAAAGAATGAATTTAACATTTTTTGTTTGGCTTCTGTATTCTATTATACTGGCCATATTTACGTCATGTGTTTGTAATGATTTATTTTTGTGACGTTTCTTTATCAAAAGTAATAACAATCATTATATAATAACATAAATTAACCCTTTACGAAGTATCTCTCATGTGTGATGGATTCCGAGTAATATTTAGCAAGAATGTCGTCAGCTGATAGCCTACGGAGGGGGTGAGGGGTAAGCACATCAAGCACATTTTTGTATTACGAGCATTAGCTTTAGGAACTCCTCCCAACTGAAGGACAGTTGTACCTCCATTCTCGCTATAGATAACAGGACAAAGGAGCAGTTGCGAGACTCTATAAGAACCGACATAATCCAGCTGACTACTTGCCACCTAAAACTCTCCAACTGCCCGAAACACGAAAACCTTTGTACTTACGGTACCTACGTCCCCACTGCCTCTTGCAACACCTTTGAAAATACACTGGACATCAAGTGGCGCTAAACGGTGGGATGTATTTTCATAAATATTGTACCGTAAAGGCCCTTCTTAAGGCCTTATAAAGGCATGTCTTTAGTTTATGACCGACGAGACATAGAAAAACAAAACTGTCACATCAATATTTTATTGAAATTAATCCCAACTGTCGCTCTCCTTGAAGGCGGCTACGCACTGCGGAGCGCTCTCCTTCTCAACTGCTTCTATCACCTTCTCTTTACTCTTCTCCTTATTTCTAACACATTTATCGCTTTCGCTTAATCTACTACGACCATTTAATTTCTCCGGGGTGTGCCGCTCTTCAGAACGAGATCGGACTACCTCGGACTTTTTCGGCGGAGGCTCGCTTTCTTCAACCTGTTAAATTTTAAATAGTTGTTAACAACTTAAATAATCGAATCTCCTTGTGGTCGTGACATATTTTATTATAAAGGTAGCAAGCGATCAGTCGGAGTCTTTAGAAAACTACCAACGCTCACAAATAGACACTTAATAATTAAGCAGATATATTAGGTGTTGCTTCCCTTGCTCCCCCTGCAATGGGCCACCGAAATTCACAAGTAGCACGAAACGCGAGAGTATAGTTGTCATTTGCACGGCGGTATTATATAAGCTAGAGGCACCTCTTAATACGAGCTAAGAGGCAGCACCTCTTCCGCAGTTATAACTGATATCACAAATCGAAACTCGAAAGCGTCTTCTTCAAAAGGTCTCACACCTATGATAACTATGTTCGTAGCTCTTAGTGAACTACTATTCTTAGTGTACTATCATGATATAAGTCAGCTGTCTAATCTAAATGTATACATGATACACTGAATGTGAATGATTGAAGCGAGAGAGATTTTAGGTATGAAAGAAACTGACTGTGTAAAAATTAGTAGGGGCATGCCCCGTTGGTTCGGTCATGTAGAAAGAATGGCAGGTGAAAGGTTAACAAAACAGACATACAATGCGAATGTGGACCACATAGGTACCGGGGTAGACCAAGACTGATATACCAAGTTCAGATTCATCGGGTCCGAGGGTGGTGTCAAGAGTCTTCTTAACCGGCGTGTTTGTATGAAGAGGGGCATGAATGTGGGCGATGCAAGGCAGGTATGTAAGGATATGTGGCGCTTCATTCTCTCTGTCTACCTACTGAGGAACTGACGTGATGATGTGTTTGTTGTTGTACATGATATACCTGAAATACTCCAGACGATGTCCTTTTCCTAGCCGGCGGCGCTGGCACAGCGCTAGAACTGTTAGAACGTGGTCTTTTGTATTCAGACACAGCGCTGCCATTGGAATTATTTCCAGCGTCTACAGAAAAGATCAGTGTCAAGAACCAATCTCATAGTACTGCATCGAAGTTTGAGAAATAACTTGAACACACATTTTCCAGTTTCATGTTATGTATATTAGCTAAAGTTGTTTCAATATCTAATTATTGATCAAATTGTAAAAATTTTTTCAGTTTTTATTTTATATAATAGTGCTTAAAATTTCAAGATCGCATGAAGCACATAATAAGTCGCAAAAATCTCAAAGAACAAGTCATGCAAACGAAAATACGCAAAAGTAAAGTTTTTACAAGTATTTTAGATATTGTTAACAATGATGTTGTATAAAAAAGAACAAAATAAATAACAGTAAGTTAACTCCCATGTCACAAACACATTTTCTTATTTTTGAGATCATGTTATCAAGCTTTCAAATAATAGTGGTTGAACCCAAGAAGTCAACCAATTCTATTTGCCAGTAAACGTTTCAAAGAATGTGAGATATTCGGCAACCTTGTGGTACACCAATCAATCAATTATTTATTACGCTACTTAAATGTCCCAAATCAGTTCTGTGGTCTTGGGTAGGACAATTATTGTTTGAGTTTACTAATATTCTCAAAAGTGACTGCGCCTTGACAAAAACTTAGCATATGACTCAGAACTGTAAAAGTAGGGGAAGGCTCAGGCCTGGAACTGATTTAACAATTATGCTTATACTCAATATTTCATAAAGAGAAGAGGATGCCACAAATGCGGTTCTTTTACTGAATCTAGGCCAAACTAAAGTTAAGAATCAAAATAAAATTTACTAACTCTGTCAACCATGATTGCTCCACGTGGGTCGGGGCATCATAACCCACAGAGGTGGTAGCAGCGGAAGGCCTAGAACCGAATTAATAATGGTGTCATTATTGAACATACAATAAAAATTAAAAGAAAATAAATTATACCAAAAATAGAAAAAACAAATCAGTTCGTATTTAAGGTATTAACTGAGAAGAGAGTATTTGGATCAGGAGGCATATGTGGAAAAAAAACAAAAAAAAGAACATTAGGGAAGGTGACCATAAAGTTATTTGTTACGTAAAATATAAATAGACAGTTATAATGCAAACCCACGGAAACAGACGTACTGAAACTCAGTACATGTTTTTAGATAAATACAAATTCTTTTCTGTTTTGTATAGTAAAAAATATATTTATAACAGGTATTTAACTATTTTGCGTCATTTTCGTTTCATTTATGGAATTTTTATCGTTAAGTTTCACGAACGCCAAGCAATGTTTAAAATTAACCATTTGCAACTGAGAGCATGTAGGATAACATAGAGGCGTTAACACAACCACACAAGATACCAAAACTTAAAGTACAAACTATATTGTTATGGCTAGTTAAATTAAAAAATTGTCTATATTTATAACTAAATATTGCAAAAACTTACAAAACTAGAGCATTTTGATAAATCGGGCATATAATTATAAAAATTGAAAAATTTGATTAAAAAACGCAAAACGCATAATAATAGGGCGTAAAATTCATGCAATATACTTAAATTATCAATTTTGTTTAGGTCTCTGTACACTACTTTGAAAAAGTGTAATGTTATGATTTACATTATGAAAGAATATAAATTAGTGTTGGCGATTTTTTATGCAGCAGATAAAAGCTTAAAATAGATTAGAATTTATAAACTAAAAAAAATGTTGAGCTGGACTACAACAAATAACATAGTTTCCAGTAGTTCGTAGTATCATATATTGTTTCTTTTTTAATTTATGCTGTGCGAGCGAGAAGCAAGAGCCAGATTCAGAATACAGCTTCAGCGGAAGCCCGTCGGGCGACGAGAGCAGGTACAGAGTCGAAAAATGGACCGACCCAAATGCCGGGGTTGGGAGAAAGGCCCGATTAGACAGTCACAGTTTCAACGCGTTAGGGAGACGTGATAAGATTCAATTTTTATGAGGTGAATCACTCACAAACTCACACTCGCGACACGCTGAATTTAGCTATATTCAACATTTTAATTTTACTCCTGTTACGCCCAGTAAGTATAAATTCGAACGCGTGTACATAAGTAGACTCGTACTCATTAAAATATTTGAAATATTTGTATAAATTTACTAGTATCTTACAGTGTACATAGACCTCGCCGAAACTACATAATATTAGTCCAAAACAGGGCTTCTCAGATTAATTGTTCCAAGTATCTCTTTTAGACTTTCAAGACCACAACGAACTACTTAATAAAATCTGGCTATGGAAAGACATTAAAAAATATACAAAAGAGCTGTAAACAAGTTTAGAATTAGATAGCAAATATATGCTACTTTATATATAAAAAATAAGGCTCTCTAGGTATAGGTATGCCTACCAAAATTTGAGAAACCCTGGTCTAAGAAATGTATTTCTCTCATAACAAGATATTAAATAAACAAGAAAAAATTTACGTACCAGGAAAGAATCGCACAATTGTATTAGGAGGTGTCCTTGTCACACTGCAACAAAAAAAAAAAGAATAATGTCACATAAATGTAATATGCGCACTGATGTATATATTGTTTTCGTATATTTACGCGAATGTTATTCATTAATATTACTATGGAACGGTCGTTTATGACGGACATTGTGTGTAATTATACAAGTAAACCTAGAGGAACGCGATGAAATCCGTTAAATAGCCATAATAACATCTGTATATGACGAATATGAATATTTTTGGTCTTCGATTACTTCGAAACACTTCAAGTCTCTTTAATTTTCAGGGTTCCGTAGCCAAATGACAAAAAAGCGAAATTCCTATAAGTTTGACATGTCCGTCTGTGCGCCCGTGTTACAGACGTTTTACTCAGAGACGATGGGTACTGATGTGCTGGAAATTTGGACGGTAGGGGTATTTTATGGGCCGCTACAAGATGTTATGATATTGAAAAATACAATTATTAAGGGCACATACATGTAACCGACGGAATTTCTATTAGAGAAAGCCTAACGGTATGTCGTCTCATTAAATAGGTACTTCTAAATGTTAAGCATTTCTATAATATGACTGCACCAAAAGGTTCTGCGGAGAGCAGTCAATTGGACTAGACTACCGACGTAGGAGCCAACTGGCTAGTCTATATAGTGATAAAAGCCGACTGGCTAGTCTCAGTAGATTTAGGAGCCAATTAGCTAGTCTATAGTACCAGAGCGGAAATTTTCAAGTCACGAAGTCTACTTTTATGCATGAAGGAATACCCTTTGTATAACACGTAATTGTTAATAACTAACACACAATTGTTAATAGTGATAGCTAAACACGACATGTCATAAAACAACAAAGCATAAACTTGGCGATAATAATGATCTCATAATATGGATATTCATAAATTTAAAGACATAAAAATAATATAGACATGCAATATGTTTAATAGGTCTTGTCATGGCATAACCAAGTGCACTTGACATTTCACTTATTCGGACAGAGAGAACTGATGGCCGCCAACTTATTAATACACGATTAACATTTAGAAATTTGTCTTTTTCTTATTTACTACCAACCTTACGACAAATGTACCGTCAGCAACAATTTAATACACTTGTTTTCATATAAGCCGTACAATAAATAAACATCTGTTTTATAAGATGTATAAAATAAAACTTTGACCTTTTGAAGTGGAATTGAAATAAAAGTATCGTAAAACCGCGAACAGTTATGAAGGTTTTTATTGGTTATGTTATAAGGGAATAATATGCGTTTACGTGAACTTCAGAGGTAAGTAATATAGAAATATTTTTTTACATTGAAAATTTGGCTAGAAAAGCTATCTCTACAGAGCCTCGACGTGTTGTTACATAAGCAATAACAGATTTTTTTATATTATATACTATGTATTTTAGTTTTCAAATTATTTAATTTGATGTCTTAAGTTTACGCGAATGTTATTCATTACAGGAAAAAAAAATCTACGAATCATGGTTTATTTAATTATATACCTAGCTCGACGTTTCAGAAGGTTCACAGCACCATTGTAATATTTAATTTGACTTGTTTTTACGGAAATATATAGTCTACATTTCTCGCTCTCCGTTAATGATATACAACTGCAATTGAACAAAAGTTAAAAAAGAAGAATATAGTTAAATCTAAATGTCATTCACAGCTGTACTGAGAGCAAATGTTATTAAGCTATTAAATATTTACAAAATATTAATAGCCTCAAGAAGGTTTTCATGTTTTTAATGATGTGAATCGACACGCATTTAAGCGGAATACTTATAAACAAACCGTGTCCCAGCTCCCACACAAGAATTACTCCAACGGACATGATTCTGCAGTAAATGTGCACAATAGACTATAGCGACTTAAGCGCGTTAAAGCTTTCCGCTGGAATACTGTTTTTAATCGACTTCGTAAAACGAGGAGGTTATCCAATTCGTCCATATATAATATGCTAGTTTCGCTCAATACTTTTCATATTGCGTAGCTGATATCGTATTTTAACGAGATAACTCCAGTTGTGCGTCGCGCGCAACGATTTACTCTTTCCTCTCAACGTCCAATTTACTCGACTCAAATACATTTTTATGAACATTCTGAAAGTGTTGGAAGTGTAAGAGATAGTGCCATGCTGCATAGGAGGAGGTAGAGTAAGTGACACCTACGGTGTCGCGTTGCATTCGGTTTGTGAGTAGCCGGTGGCCCATTGGGAGGGAGACGAAAAGGAGGGCAACGCATCGGCATGATTATGCTGATGTTCATGGGCTTCGGTAGTCGTTGAAAGGCTTCGATTGTTAGTTTGTCCCCCTGTACCATTAAAAAAAAATACATGAAGCAATTGTCGCCACGTGCTTTTTTCGTTTTCGCGTTCACATAAATCATTAGCACACAGCGCTCCTGCTGATAATTATCGAATTAACATCTACATTGCATATCGCGTGCCGACGGCTTTATTACTACATTAACACCACAAAAGCCACACGGCAGTGTTGGAATGTAATATACAAGTCGACAAAGCTGCATGGTCCTTATGATTTATTTACAGCATACTTTAAATACTCTTTACCTTCTCTCTCTGTTGTAGCGGTAATGCCGCTGCCTTTTTTTCGTATTTATGTTTACGCACACTTTTTTCTATAAGCGGACATTGTTCGATAATAATTGGTACAAAATGCAATGTTTTCATTATTATTATTGCTCGCAGAACCGATGACCGTTGGGGAAGAAAGGTTCTCGAGTAGCGGTTCCGCACCGGAAGACGGAGTGTGGGACGGCCACCCACCCGGTTGACTGACGACTGACCTTAACCAGGTGGCGGGGAGCCACTGGACGCAAGTGGCTCATCACCGTGACCTGTGGTGCTCTATGGGGAGGCCTATGTGCAGCAGTGGACGTCGTCTGGCTGATGATGATGATGATTATTATTATTAGTATTATTATTATTATTATTTTTGTTATTAATATTATTATTGTCATCTCTTTCTTTGGTTTACGCGAAGGTCTACGATAAAAACACTTTAACTAGTAAGTGATATCAGGACATCTGTCATATCCACCCACAAAATGGAAAGGTTCTATTTTATGTTAGCTGTAGAGCTTCTAAAACGCAGAGCTCGTTAAAGAAGTAAATCAGCCGCGATTAAAATCTGTTAAAGTTGTTTTATTGCAATTTGAGTTTTAAATGATTTTTGCTCCCTGTAACGTCCGCACAATCAAAGGCCTTGCAGATGCGTGAGTCTGCTTCATCCCATCATGGGCCACCAGCCAGTGTGTTATAAAAGATTTTTGCTCCCTGCAACGCCCGCACAATTAAAGGTCATACAGATGCGTAAGTCTCCTTCACCCAAACATGGGCCACCAGCCAGTCAGCCGGCTACCTATAGTAAGCACGTTTTATGCCGTTTATGAGTAGCTGGTCGTGCAGTCCCATTCATCATATTTGTTGCTTGTATACTGGCGAATCTCACGAGTTTCCTTACGGAGACTCCTTGATCCCACCGACTTATTCACTTTAAAGATATTTGACACGCGATTCGATATGGTACGCAACCCTTGAATATATTAACAGGGAGGCTCACCGCCATCGATAGCTCCAGTACGTAACGCGAGACCATTGCTTATTGTAACCGTTGGTAAGTCGTTAGCGATAAAATTGTACGTAAAGTAAACTTGGGTAAGGGGCTATCTAACAAATCTTGAGAAACCAATACAATTATCAGCTCATGTCCCGTACATGACCTGATAATTCACCGTTACAAAAATGAGAGCGTATTCCGAAGTGGCAGAAATCACAAAAGTGATACGTAACTTTTATCAATTAGAAGCACAACTCGTGCTCGAGCTACCCTCGACGGCCTAGTTGGGGTATGGTTGACCCCGCGGTCGCTTCTGGCCATAATAATATGCGTCAAATCAGCGATTATAATCATTCTCTTATCGGGATGGCATAGGAGGCTCGTCGCCGGACGAGCACTCCTAGCATATTCATTTCGCTTCCTCAGTTTAGATACGAAAAAAAGAAAAAATAAGTAGAAGCTATAACATGTGCAGTGGTGAACCTTAATTGAGATACGCTATTAAGGCCAAGATTAAGCCCTCAGTTACTCCAGAAAAAAATATTTACGCCTATCGACGTGACATTACACTGTTGATTCGGACTGTAGCACAGATTTAGGGCAATACCAGCGCTAAGAACGAGGTCATAGATTCCCATGAAAATGTTGGCATTTGGCAACTCATCCTTCTCAAGGTTCCGCCATTGCAAGGTTTCCAAAATCCAGCGACGAGACTCGAGTAACCGTTCGCGACGGCATAATGCTTATACCCAAATCGTAGTCCAAAAATATTTAAGTTATAAATAATTCGTCACTATGCAGAAGGTATTCTGGAAATATCCTTTTCACTATAAAAATCCTAGAACCCAACAACTTTTCCATAAAATCGTACTATGCCCTGTAAATTTTGTAAAGTGAAAAAAGACCTCAACAGTAGAAGCAGCGAGGGAGTGCGGGTAAAGGTTGGCGGCCATTTTTTATTCCAACAGAGAATAAATGCTTCCTAACTTGACGGATACATGGGGCTTAATTGGTGCGACGACTAATTGTGTGGTGTGTCGATACTAGCGCCACGGTCGCATTCAGTTGTCTGGATGGCGACACTGGCATGGCTTTTAAGATTCAAATTACGAGAAAGTCACGATCGTGTGACTTCCAAACGATTTAATAAGTTTTGTTTTTTTTTTTTTTGTGGTTGAGCAAATTTTTGTGCGTCTACCGGACCTGGGTCGCGTCAGGACCCGGATATACCAGGACCTTGAGGGATGCTGCTTAAACTAAGTACCGTCGGTTCTGTTGATACAAATCGTATCTCCAACAAGCGACCAAGCGGCTCCGCAAAACATAGAAGTGTCAAAAACTTCATAGTAATTAGTACTACCGATCTGTCCCGGCTTCGCTCGTGAACAACACGGGGCTGATTGCCACCTTTTACAAACTAAATAAAATAATACATTCCTCGGGAATTAGGTGAAAACCGCATGATGTAGATTTTGGGAAAGCCGATCACATATAAACAGACAGCTTTTGAGGACTTTGTTTTGTTATATGCATAGATGTATAGATAAGCTGCACTTAAAGAACGAGTAAGGACGTTGTAACATCGGCACAGCCTACTCGCTGTCTCGTTGAAGTAAGGTCGTCACGGGCCCTGGGCTCCTAGTGCTAAGTACATCAAAAATAAAAACGGAATTCAAACACGATCACCTTGTTGGCCTACTGTCTGTATGACAAGGAAATAAAAAGGGTGTTTTAGGACCTCGAAATTTGGCAAGATGTATGACAAGACAAAGCAGTTATTTAGCTCATTGGGGGGCAAGAGGAAAAGAGGGCGACGCATCGGCATGGACATTATACGGATGTTTATGGGCGTCGGAATCAAAAGATTCCAGCTGCTTGTTTGTCCCCCTTTAATAGAAATTGTATAATATAATTTGTAATATATTGGTGTAACAAGAAAAAACTAAAATGTTGACTATAGCTAACTTCAGTGTGTCAGGTTATCGTGACGGTGAGCGCGCGCGTCGTAAAAATTTACTCTCATTTTTTCCCAAATGCGACAAAAGAATATACTTCAAAAACTGACACTTGATATATTAAGAAGATTCTTCTAGAAGACAACACAGAAAACTGCTTACAAACTTGTATACGTACAGAAGTTTAGTTCACAAGTGATCATGCTTGTACCGTCCGTTGTTCCATAATCCTGTTTTTTATCATTTAATTCAATGCCCTTTATCGGACACATTTCATACACGCAGTCGGCGGTCCTGCTATGTCTCTAAACTCCATATTCAGGGGTTCATAAAGTGTGGTCCGCAGCGCCCTGATGCGCCCTAAGGCTTTCTTTACAAACTGTATATATAGATATTGTTCAATGTCTTAGATCAAAATATAGAGATCTCCTGACTCACAAATCACATTCATCAATTTTGAAAATTCAAACGTTTTCCCGTAATTTTAACCGACTTCGAAAATGAGGTGATCAATTCGTATGTTTATTCGTCTGGGGGTTGCCAAGACGTTAACCGGAAATTTCACATTATATCACTTACTTAAGCCTCAATTGTTAACTTTACTTTAAAACACATTTATAGTCTTTGGTCACTAACCAATTAATAAAACACATTTATAGTCTTTGGTCACTAACCAATTAATTTTACAAAAACATTATCGTCCATGCAGTTATTTTTCCATTACGTTGTGAACACTTTCCTGGCCATCATAAGGATAACATTGATGGAGGAGCCCCAACTAGTCGGATCGACCGGTTGACCGATATGCATGTAGATTAAATGATACCTGTCTAATGACCTCACGGGATAATTTCTTGATAGATGTGAGCTGTTTAGAATCAAACGACCTGGACAGGTTGCACTTCCCTATTTAATTAATTATAACAAGTTATTTATTTGCATGGACACATGGCATTTACACACTGCCATCATTTCTTCGTCCAGGGTATCCTGCGATAGGTGTGGGACTTGCGGATGAACCGCATGCCCAATATGACTAGCGTGCCATCGGCCGCCTATACCGAGGTAAATCGAATCTATCATCAGCTGGCAGACCGGCATCAGTCTCCCATAAGCAACAGGATCACCCACCAGGGAGTCTGACATGTATCTTTAAAATTACATGGATCCCTTATGACGAAGTTTCCGTCTTAATTCTTATGAACAAAGCAAGCAGCGCCCATATATCATATACCCATACCTTCTACACCCATAATGGGAGGGGAACTGATAGCAATTAATGAAGCAATACATTGTATAGGATCTACAAGTTATAGTAACATTGCAATCTTAGACTCGAAGAGGGCTCTACAACATTTGTTGGGAAGTGCTTAGGGCCATAACGTCGGCAGATACGAAGCATACCTCATTATAAAATGTGTCCATAGATTGTATCGATTTGTAACGGTGTGGCAGTTCGGTTACGGTGGATTCCTTCACACGTGGGCGTCAGGGGTAACGAGGTTGCAGACGCACTCGCATCCGAGGCTTTACAGCACGTGATACCCTCGATATGATACCACACTATAGTAATCATGTTTCGAAAGTGAAACCCGACACTTATATCAAATACAAATTATATTTCAATGAATGCTGGAAGAACAAAGATATCTGTTACAATAAAACTACTTTTACGGATTTTATCGGGGTTTATTGAATTACTTATGTAGCCCGACATTTCAGATGCTTTACAGCTACCATAGCCACGGATGGACTGAGATAACAGATGTCCTGATGTACCAAGTTTTTAAAAGTACCCGAATAGTTATAATTATTTGATTGTTCCTATGAAGGAGAACAGTACTTATTATATCTCGCTGCCTTGAGGTGGTGCTTAGTTTTTGATACGATTATGTCCATCACAAGACAGAGGGAGAACACAGCCATCTTCTCGATTGAAATTTGGATGTATTTTAATTTCAATAGCCTCACGGATCATCCTTGGAAGGAATCGGTGTTGTCTAGCGAGGATTTGCGCTTTATCAAATCTATTGTAATGGCTTCTGAAACGTCGGGCTACATAAATAATAAACCGTGATAAAATCCGTAAAAGTAGTTTTATTGTAATGTCTAACATTCGCGTAAACTTAAGACGTCAAGGATGGTATCTGGTATAGGACCAATGTGGACAAACCAACCCCCATACCTCGGTCTACCTCCCGCAACATCAACAGAAAAGATCTGGTTATCTGCTTCCGTACTCGCACTTATCACATTTAATTTAATAATGAAAAAAAAGGGATGATCCAAGCTATACTCGATGTGTGAGAGAAGAGGACCTCCTCCACTTAGTTCTCGAGTGTAATATTAACGAACTACTTAGGCTAGATCTCCTAAAAAAACTCTGTGCCCTCTCTATTCTCTCCTTCCATCAAATTTTAAACACAGACTTCACCAGGGAATGCAGTGGTACATTTTTAAGTTCCATCACTGGAATTTAGATTTGAATATTATGAAGATACCGCTCAAAGAGTGACACAAATTGTCTAAGCAACACTTAATGTTTAAGCCTTTTTATAATATAGATTTTATTGTTATAAATTTACTGCAATTATGTTCCAAAATAACCCATAAATGTTAGTATTCCAAGCTGATTTAATCATATTATGATGTAATGAAACCGCAGGGCGCTGCTAGCTTATAAAAAAAAGCTAGCAGCGCCCTGCGGTTTCATTCGCGTAACCCACATACTCCATTTTTACTTGTCATAGCGAGTTTGTATATAATTCAAAAGTCGTAACCGAAAGAAGTAGAGAGAAGTAAAGTGGTTCCCAACATTAGCGCGTTCAAGCATACAGACTTTTCGGTTGCATAATGTTAACATATAATGATATTTGTGGATTTATCACACGGCGTTAGCCTAGCCCCGTGTTAAGTACCGTAATGACTGGTGCTGCCGGTACCTACTAGACAACAGAAATATATGTTAACATTCCTTATAAATATAAGAAACGTTATATATTTAAGATTTTTATTATAGAAAAACATAGATAAAAATCCACGACCTGGGCGGGATTCGAATCCACGGCCTCTGGCGCAACATGCACGGCTCATCCAAGCTGTTACCACCGTGCCCGCAGCTCATCACATACCGTAGAGATTATGTGTGCTATTTAGCACGATCTAACTCCATGTACAGTGATGTGGGAACAAATCCCATAAACACATCAACACCTGACCTTGCTAGCTTTCTTGTCTCTAATCGTGCGCACTTGCATTTTCTATTGCACAATGTTTAGTACCAGCCGTATAATGGCATTAATATACTTTAATAGGAGATAGTGTCATGCTGCCATCGCAGCAGAATTGGGCCGGCACGACCGGGGAGGCTCTCGCTCACATGATACCGCACTAAAACACGTTTCGTGTGGTTTGAGAGTAGGTGGCCAATATGGGGAATAGAGTGAAGGTGGGCAACTCATCTGCATAACCATTAATCGTGCAGATGTTAATGGGCATTGGTAGTTTCCAAGTTTCTGCGAAATTTCTTTGTTCCTTGCTGTGTTATTTATGCTTTAAAAATATGAGCGTTCTTTAGAATTTGGACCACACGACCTAAGTAAAACTTTGTAACATAAATGGCTATGAGGGAAGGAAAATGTCTCTCTCTCTCTTGCCCTCTTGCCATTCCCTACTCCCGTGTTAACTTTCCACCCTCCCCTCTTTCTAACTTCACTAAATTATATGCATCTAAAATTCTGTTGGTCTCATCTTAGCCCTTACTAGTCACGCCACCAGCTAAGCCCCCAAAAAAGAAACATACATAATATAGATTGGAGGGCATGCATCTAATCTCGCATACGAACGGAATAACAATATGAACGTAGACACGGATCAGTCCATCCATTCGTCTATCCAGAGAGTAAAACGCTGCAACGTCCAAAGGGACGGCAAGTGTAGTTCAGTCTCCCTGTCTGTCTTTTTTTACTCATTGCTCTCTGCGCAATGCGCATGCGAAACGCGGACGGATCCGTACATCATTAGAGGAAAGGATTATTCACTACACTCTAATAACCCCTTATTATAGGAGATCTTGGAGCAGATTGCGCCGGGCGTTCGTGTGCTGTGTTAGATATATTCACCGCTCGGGGGGGCTCCTTTCATGCACCCCAAAATTGACTAGACTCGAAAAGAAGAAGAATGTTCAAAGAAGTTTTACTAAAAAAAAGTGGTGCGGCGAAAGCGTTACATGTAATGGCGTTAATAGCACAACCCTTGTAGGTGTTATGGATTCCATAATTTGACGACGGGACGATGAGAACGAGGCGCTCGCGTGTAGCTGTCACCGCGGACGCTCGTCTACACCGCCCGTGACATACGAACATAAATCAAGCGAAGACAATACTAGCTTTTGACGTATGTTGGTTAATGGCGTATACATTAGAGACAAACTCCATGTTGGGAGAAATTAACGACTTCATATTTCGTAGTGTTTATGTTTGATTATGTCGAAGTACTCGGACATGTCACTCTTAAAAATAACTAGCTTTATATAGAAGGATTTTCAATGTTGTATCAGTGAAAAGTTGCATAAAATGGGAGAAACTAAAAAGTTGTGCATATGAGAATCGGTAGTTACAAAAAAGGCTCCGATTGCTCATTCGCCCTCTTGTGTTATGATAAGCCGGTCAAGTCGCACTAGCAGCATGACAATTTCTAAAAGTTGTTTTATATAGATTAAGGAGCAAACGAATAATCGGAGCCATTTTCGATGAACATCCACATAATTACTATGCCGATGCGTTGCCCTCGTTCACCCCCCTTCCCCTAATGGGCCACCGGCTCCTCACAAACTACACAAACTACTACTCGAAACGCGACACTGAAGATGTCACTACGACGGTATTATATGAGCGAGAGGTGCCTCTCCGATCGTGCCGGCCCAATTCCGCTGCATTGGAGGAGGTAGAGTCATGCACTGTGCATGGCACCTATGCTGCATAGAACCTAAGCAGCAACGATTATAAGTTTCTAATACTTTTTTTCTGTCATAACTTTAAATTACCTAGTTTCGGATTTTTTCTAGATCTGAGTATTCTCGTAGTATTGGTAAGCTTGTTCAACCATAGTCGTGAGGTCCTGGGTTCGAGTCCCGAGTCAGATCAGTGTTATTGGGATTCTTCCATTTCTAATAACAGTATCAGGGAGTTGGTTGTGTGATACTAATGTGCCTCGGAGCACGTTAAGCCATCGGTCGAGTCGGATTGCCGTAAAATCGGAACAGGGGAATGAAGGAACAGGGAGTGCGCTTGTGCAATGTAATGTCCTGCGCAACTGCATACTAGCCAACTGGCTAGTCCCTATACTAGAGCTGGCCGCGGTGGCCAAAATTCTACTAGGACGGAATCATATCTGGGTTGTAATGACAGTTCACGCCAAATTTCGTGATTCTAGTACCTTTCAAGTTCGCTTTAAAGACAGCCAACAAGGTGACCTTATAATTGAAGCATGGAACTCTAAATGTAATTAGTTTTTAAGCACTAAATGGAGGATTCCAATCTGAACACAAACAGCGCGCATCAAACAACACAAATAAATTTCCCGCGCTCCAGGAAGAGCGAGCGCCTGTCTGCTGTAATCCAATACAAACTCGAGCTAAGCGAGAACGTTTACGACGCGTCTGTTAATCTGCTACCAGTATTTATTAGCCGTGCTTGAGCTATTATAAAAATATAGGAAACACTTAAGGAGAACCTGATTCTTTTCTATAATAAAATTGACAATTGTTTACGTGAAACGTCTTTATAACTAATACCAGGTCAGAAAAATGTGCTGTAATGGCCTACAATTAGATCGGACAAGCGTGAGAATCCCAGGGCAAGGGCACTGCGTAGAAGGAATGAAATCGACGTTTCCCTTCAATTTTATTTATGTTCTATAAGAAAAAACAAAGAAAAGTCCGAGACTTTTAGTGACTGCGCCCATAGACTGCTGTCTATAATTGCTATGCAGATGTGCTGAAGGTGACCCATTGGTGGATTTGATCGCGGTTTATTAGATATTTTACAATCCCGACGTTCCAACATACAATAAACGCTTTTTGCGTATATCGGAGCAACAAATAATTATAAAAATCTTCGGGTTTTTAATAGCATGTGTCATCAGGACATCTGTCATCTCTACCCGTAACCATGGTAGCATGGTAGCTGTAAAGCTTCAGATTGACAGATCGTCGGGATTGTAAAATACTTAATAAACCGCGATAAAATCCGTTAAAGTGGTTCTACTATACATTTTTTTGCTGACTCGATGGTGACGCGTAAATACGTTATTTACGCGCCGTCGCCAACATTGAGTGTCTTCACACATTATAGTGCAGCGCGATTACCTATCTAAATACAGTAAAATCACCGCGAGTACCAATAATTCCGCTTTCGGGAGGGGGTGAACCGGAACTACAAATCATCAGACCGGCTCGACGGCTAGTCGGTCTTAGGAACTGACACCTTCGCAGAAGTGTTGCCTCGCACCACAGGTTGAGCTTCCCATCCTCACCCCTTGTCCCGTGCGAAAAAAGCGTCCCCTCCTCCTACTCTTTAGTCCCCTCTTCTTATAGGAGAGGTACAAAGAGCAGCCCCACGGTTCAATTGACTTCGCTCAATGTCTCGGTTCACCCCACGCAACCGAGCCCCACCACCACGATAAGGCTTGAACCATGGTGGGCAATTTATGAATAATTTTGTATCTGTTATAAGGCTTATACACCCGAAATGCTTTATGCTATGCTAATGCTTTTTAAATTCCTCAAATTGTAAAGCATATATGTATTTTATGTGTCATGCAAATAAATTTACTTTTAGCTTGTTTCATACTACGTGTGTCTACAGTCCATATATCAACGCCTTATAGGCAACAGCAGGTTTTCGCGGCAGGTAAATCACACGCAACAGGAGTAAAAGATGGGCCTACATGCCCACTATACCAATTCGGGCGAGATGACCAAACTAATAGAAGGACATATTATTAGAAATATTCCCGCGGCCGGTGATATCTCACGACCAATACGGCCCAACACTGGTCCTTATTGAGCATGCACGCCTTGTTACCATGTAAAATTTATTTATGTGACAGCCCTACACAATGTACAGATGTATATTGGGTTTTACGGAACCCTAAAAAGAGGACTTTCTAGGGTTTCATACTCAAAGGTCCGTCCGTTTGTTTACCCTTTGGGTACCATACGATATTACTAAGATTCCACAGTCCGTCTGTCCCTCTGTCACCAGGTGATTGCTGGAGAATTGAAATTTTTACAGATATATTTCTATTGTCGGTATAACTACAAATACTAAGAACAAAATAATTAATTAAGTGGGGCTCCCATACAATAAATGTGATTTTTGATATATAACGGTTACAGAATCCGGAACGAGCGTGAATCTGACTTGGCCAATTTTTTTTAGTAACTGCCAATTCAGTGCTCCCAGGAAGCGCCAAAACGATGTGCTGGAAATTAAACTAATTTTGAGCAGGCAATGAAGTAATTTCTTATTAATACGAAAAATGTAAAATGTTATGAGTTTACGGGCCGGTTTAAATGAAAATGAAGTTTCGAATAGCTATGCGGGGGTTCTGGATAATTGTTTCATTGTTCTGATTAACGCAAACAGTACTTATTATATCTTGCTGACTTGAGTTGTGTTCAGAGCCTTATTTGATTATGTTCATCTCCCCAAGGGGAGGGAAGGACCCGGCCGTCTTCCCTATTTGTATTTGGATGCTTTTTAATTTTAATTTCTTTAAAAAAGCAACAATCCAAACAGTGGAAAAGATCAGACTCTCCTATACCGAAAAAGGCTAAGGTCGTTTTGTCGACTAACAAAGTCATGGCTTCTGTTTTTTGGGATGTGAAGGGCATTATTTTTGTAGATTATTTACGGAAAGGTCAAACTATAAATTCTAGTTATTATTGTAACCTTTTACGAAGACTCCGGGTAGGAATAAAAGAAAAAAGGCCGGGAATGTTGCGTAAGAAAGTTTTGTTTCATCAAGACAATGCACGTGTTCTCACTTCGGTTGAAACAATGTGTGTAATCCATGATTGTGGCTACGAATTGCTGCCCCACCCACCTTATTCGCCGGATTTAGCCCCCTCGGATTATCACTTATTTCCAAATTTAAAAAAAAACATTTGGGTGGCTCGAAATTTTCGACCAAAGATGAGGTGATAGTCGCAGTAAACGATTATTTCGCCAACCTTCCGGAATCGTTTTTTTTTCGAGGGGATAAACAAGTTGCAGGTCAGGTGGAAGAAGTGTGTTGAATTAGATGGAGACTATGTCGAAAAATAAAAATAAATTTAGATCCATTTTTCTTTCAATTTCGTGGTCGGGCTTAGAACTTTTAGATCCATCCTAGTGATGTTACATACTAGTAATTATAGATTGCTCTAAGTTTCAGTTATGATTGTCCAAGTAATATGGTAGGAACATAATCATAATTTTTAACATAATCACACGTGCCTAGGAAGTACAATAAAACTCGTATCATCACTATCATCATCACTGGACGTGCACTGCTGGACACAGACCTCATTTCATAAGCCGCTTGCCAAGTCTTGCAGCTTCACCAAGTCTTCAGTCCTCCGAGTAGGAGGCCGTCCACCACTCCGTCATCAGGTGCGGGGCGGCCGCTATGTTATAGTTTTAACTAATTCAGCCGTCTATGATTTCTTGCGACTCCGCAACAAAAACTTAAAATGTCTATCGTAACGAGGTAAAAATATTTTACGAGTCGGCTTTTTTATTTAAGGTAATAAAATTATACGGCTTCATTAGTGCGCACCGCATCGCATGCGCCAGATCCCTCTACATCTACCATTTTACTTTTTACTCGAATCTCCATAGAAACCCGCCTCTTTAATGATTTTTACCTTATCCATCAAACTGCTTATTAGAGCGCTCGAAAACGGCAAGGCTTTTTTTCTGAGCGTGATGTCTCTGTCGTATCAATTACCTGTAATTTATGATCACAAGACGACCAGTTTTACGCCGCCATGATCCGAGGGTCGGGGAATCCATAGATTAGCTACCGTGGCGTTCGTCCTGTTCCAGGGAACACAAAAAAGCGGTTAAGTGAGAGACGACTTGGCAAGCCTAGTGTTCTGTACATTTCTGTATATTACTAGCTGGCGTTGTCGGGTCGTAAGAATTCGCTGTCACGGTAACATGTATATGCTGATATATGGGCGAAGTGTCAAAGCCGCTAGCTTACACCGCAATATTGAGAGTTTCCAATCCATTTTTGATGATTTACGTACATTTCTGCAAACGTATTCCTACATAAAAACCTGCACCATGCCACACCGAATGCAAAAATAAAACGATAATCAAATTTTGAATTATATAGCTTATTTGCCCGCGGCCTTGGTCGTGTATGAAAACTATATACTTTCCGTGAAATCTAGCCATAATGGACTCTGAAATGGTGAAATGTAGAGCACTGGTGTATTTAGTAACTTTGTTCACAATTGTTGGAAAAAGCTTGGGGCAGAAACAAGAAAAAAAGGTGTAGCGACACGTGCGAGGGACAGCTAGCCGACATATAAAATAACAGGGCCTGACTCACCGACGGACTTCAGTTAGACTACAACAACCACACTGGACGAAATAATATCTAGAAATTTAAATACATACAGACATTATTACTTAATAAGATGATAGGAGACCTTTTGCTCACATGATACCTACGTAAAGTGACACTTGAGGACTTTGTGAGTTTCCACTGGTCCATATTTACTATTATATGACACGTCTACATAATGACCAATCGACGCTACAACAACCAATCAAAGATATCCCAATTATGCGTATGCTCAATCTGGATTTTAACATTTTTTATAGTGAGAATTTTGCCCCACTAAATAAAAATAAACTCAATATCACAATTAGCCAAGAAGCAAACGAAACTTAAAATATATATATATATATATATAACAGCTAGAAAAGGTCCCACAAAAAGACAAGAAATTCAACGGAACAACACTTAGATACAAAAAAAAATCTGTTTGTCGGCGACACACGACTGAACCTTACTCCTTAATACCGGACATGATACTGAAGCACGTGACACGTAAGCTACGTAAGCGTTTCAGTTTTATAAAAATTTACTCCTCATATTGTTTTCACAAAATTTCTATTTTATAATTTTTTATATAAATGTTATAGAAAAAATCTATTAACAATTATTTATATAAATATGTTAATTTTAAACTTTCATGTTTGGACTCACACTTATATATCTTAAAACTTTTGTCAGAATATGTATTGTTCTTACACCTTTCACAACGGAACCCTAAAGGCGATGTTGTATAAACGGGTCTAAACAGATTACGCGTTAATCCGAACAGGCTTCGTCGCGATACTTTATCACTTCAATCGAATGAAACTTAGTCACTGTACGGTCTATCTGTATCTATTTATAAATCGGAAGTACTTGAGAAAGAGAGAACACAATCTAAAATATGCTTTAAAAAATAAAACAAGTCGAAAGCGAGATCAATGTGTGATTTCTATAAAATTTTAACAAATAGTTAACATTTGAGTAATGAGTCGCTTTAGTCAATTTGGTAATCCTGTTAAACTGGCCCTGAAAACTGTTTCTCGTGGTCACTATAGTGACACTATATTTTTCTTCGCGGGGAAACGCATTTACGCGCCTTCACTAGTCCTTGGTGGGTTTCAGTGGTGTGAGGGGCTCGCGGTACATAATAGTTCCGAATGCACAGAAAAACCACCCCGAGTGCCCTAAGGGATACCACCTCCTCCATATAGGGTTGTCCCGCACCACAGGTTAACCCCACCAACTTTGGTACAGTGCAACGGGGTGATGTTCCCATCCACGCCTCCCGTGCGCAAAAACACCGCCTCCTTTTATCTTTTGTCCCCTCTTCTTACAAGAGGGGCACAAAGCACACCCGCCTTCTCGGTTCAATTGGCTTCGCGCAACGTGTCTGGTTTCCCTCAGGCTACTGAGCCCCACCGCCACGACAAGGCTTGAACCGTGGTGGGGATGGTGACACTATACTAGTACTAGCGAGTCGGTGTCGGTACTTAACTGTTAACTAACACACAAATGCTACGTATAATTTATTTGTAATTCAATATGGTAGGTATCGGGGAACACCAAGCAGATGGAGTTCAGAGTCTTTGCAACCGGTGTGTTTGTATAAAGAGGGTTTTGAATGATGAGGAGGCAAGGCAGGTATTTTATATTATGTATTAATTTGGCGTGTACATGTATTTTTCTTGTTTATAAAAATTACCTCAAACCGAAACCTGTGAAACCGTTGCTGTTAAAAAGCCTACTCAACGGTTTTTTTTATTTCGCGTGAAAATGCATTTACGCACTGCCATCGGGCCAATGTGGAATCCGATGGTCTCGCGGATAAACCGACTACCCACAAAAACCTCGGGCGACGTATATTGAAGCCTCCCAAGGGCTCATCCAATAAGGTTAGGTTCCCAATCCGATCTCTGGCACCAGTAAAAGAGGCGAAAAAAGTTGCACGTAGCACCTTAGCAGCACTCCCATCAGTCATCTGCGGAGCATTGGCCGTTCCTCCTCTTCTCTAGGCCACCCAGCGGCCTCTTTCTGGGACATGACCGTCTCGCGGAAAGAAGGCATCACCTTCCAGGACCTGCCAATCTCGAGCATTGAACAGGTCGAGCGAGCGAGAGGTCTGTCTCTCCCAGCGCCGCTGCCAAGTCATGGCATTGCATAGCCTACATAATATAGCATTCTATATGGCATTGCATAGCCTACATAATATAGCATTCTATATGACATAGGCATCATCATCACATTGATCGAATCGTTTGATTGTCCGTCTGTATGTACGTCTTTCAAGGAAAACTAAAAGATACCTCTCGTTGTCCCAAATCTCCGACCAGAGGCCTGTGAGTACAGGAGGACGGTAACATTAATTGTGGTTCTTTATTTTTCGGATGAAACCATTGGGCTACTGGCGTGAACATGTGTTGTTTTTTTTTTTTTTTTTTTNAGAGTGTAGTAGAGTAGAGGAGATGCAATTAATTTATCACGGACCTCCCCTCGCCAGTCGTGCAGGCCCCATTCGTCCGCTTTACACTTTTAGGCGGTGTTGCTACTTATAGGGAAAATTAAAACAACCATTCACTAGTTTTTTTCGTGCTACTTATTATTTGTTACACTAATATATATCCCAGCCTTACTCGCGTAAAATATATCTGGAAACAATATTTTTTTCGAGAAAACTGGTTCTTTGTTAGTAGCTTTATGGACGATATAATGTTACGTGAGAACGTTTCTCTCTCTAATTGATCTGAAAAAAGATCGCCCGATTAAATGAAAGAGATGACTTGTTACGCTCTCCCTCGCAGGCTCCACTCATTCTTACTTACATACATTACTCGTAGCGTTACTGTAATATCGTACATGCGGCTATCTTTATCAATTTATAGGACGTTGTAACATTAAAAAAAAGTATCTAACACATAATTTAACTTTCCCTTTCAAGCCAAAGAAAAGTTTGATGTAGAATCCATTTATGCGGTTTTAAAGTGACGTTGCTCTGAAGACACTGATCATCTCAAAGCCCATGTACTGTATAAGCATTGCAAACGACCGCAGCTATTAGCACGACCCCGATCCATCGATATATCGCACTCGACAAGGAGCGTCCGACCCGATAGCGTGACACATCACTACACAAATCGACTGAAACATCGATTTCGTCTTGTCGCCCGCCCCTCATCGAGCACCTAACGGGCCGTAATCTTTGCGCGACTGCCGCCGATCCGATCTCGATCTCATTAGTTAATGGCGACCAATTACACTGACTGACGTGTCTGGGCAAATTGTGTATTTCGGTATAACACTATTTACAAACAAAGTAAAACGGTCTCTATGTTATTACGCTACAACCTAATATCGCGTGGCGGATTTTAAACGTGTGTAAAGTAACCATACAGCCCTTTTTGAGCACCACAGTCTCGTTTTGTGGAGTCGTACCGTATAACAACAACATTGAACCGTACATGCCAGCAAAAATCAAGAAGCCATTATCAAAAAACTTGATTCATATAAAAAAAAAATTCATCAATTATTTTATATTAATGTTAATTAAATAAAAAGAATCAGTAGAAATACTTTGCTCATATCGAGTGATTAACTCTATTAAAAGCTGTTGATGCTTTCTTATAGTCTACAGGGCACAAACACAAGCGAAATAGGGTCTCTACCAACGCCCATTAATATCTACACGGTTATGCATTGCCTTTCTCTACCACATCCATCTCGGAGAGTCACCGCAAACGATAGACAAAGATAATATAGCAATGGCACTACTCCTTATAACTCTACAAAATTTATCTCAATAATGTCTCATTTGAACTAAAATAAATGGTCACTCTATGTATCATCTTAGTACAACACTAGGGACGTCAATTAGTCTGTCGGATCGTGTAAACGGAAAGCGTATGTGTCGCAAATTCACAAAAACCCGTGTGTAAAAACGAATGCAACGGCTAGGGAGGGGAGGTACAGGTTAGGTAATCAGTTGAAATGTAAAAGCCGATCGGAAAGTCCGATGTACACCCGTTGGCCTTATAAAGAGATAAGATTTTTACCTAAATATCTCACACTAGTTGTTGACCGCAACACCGCCCTCGTGGACTGCAGGGAACAAACAAAATCACCTACAACTATTCCTATAGAGCGTACGGTTTATTCTGGTACATAAGCAACAACATTGCCTTGTTTCAACAAAATCCATCTATTATCTCTATGATCTAAACACAAGCCCAGCTGGCGCGTCTGTGTCCACTAGTCATACCATGAAGCTTTTGCCAGGTATGTAACAACGAGTAGCCGGTAGCCGGTGATGGGTAGGGTAAAGGAGGGCAACACATCTGGATCCTTATCCGTGTGGATGTTAAAGGGAGTTGGCAGTTTCAGCAAGAGGCAATTCCATACTGTATTGCAGCGGAAATTGGCACGACCGGAGTGGTGCCTGGTGCCTCTCGCTCACATGATACTGACGTAAAGTGTCGCGTTTCGTGCGGTTTGTGGGTAGCCGGTGGCCCATTGGAGGTGAGGAGGAAAGGAGGAGAACGAATTAGCATAACTATTCTGCGAATGTTTATGGGCGTCTGTATTTAACAATCCCCGACGTCTCGTTTGTCCTCTATAACATAAAAATGATTGCTATAAAGGAAATCGCTCAAAGTATAACAGTTAAAAGTAACAAGACGGCTCCGTGATGTATATAAAATACCGTACTACAATGTTCACAGTTAAATATGAGTTTACTTGACAACAAAACGGTTACGTGCACAGCCACCGCGGTTATATTCACTAACTAAACCTCGAGGTAACAAAGACGTGTAATCGTGCGGGGTTATCTCTTTCGAGTACAAATCGCAGGCATCGTCGGGCGGCGGCATTAGTATCACGTCATGGGATAAAGCGGACGGTTAAGCGCGAGCGTGGTTATTTGTGTGCATGGTACGCACGTTCCGTCCTGGCTGCCTCGTAGTAACCATGTTTAATCACAGAACGGGACACCTTGGGATTATTTTTTAATTCCTAATAACAGACCGAATAAATCGGGATATTGGTAATGTTAAATCCTCGTGTTTCAGACAGCACAGTTGAGCCGTCGCCTGACTTCTCTACGGTCGTGTAGAACTGACGTAAAGTCGGAACAGGTTTTCCTATTGGGTATATGAGTAGAAAAAGAGCTCGGGAACGTGCACTTGTATCACACTCGCCCAGCTCAGGTGGCTAGTCTCTATAGGCACGGCCGCCGCGGCCGATGTTCGTGACGGTGTGAGCGCGCATCGTAAAAATTTACTCTCATCACTTTTGGCTAGCGCGCCAAAAGAGTACCTCAACAAAATATCATAATCATAAATCTTCTAAAGTACTATTGCTTACGAGCGACATCTTCCCCTTCCTGGATATTACTCCTTATGTAACGACATTTAATGTGCGCGGTATGATAACATCGCGTGAAAGTTTTGCACTTTGCGTCAACGTTACTCTTTGTTATGTTACAGTACAGTGCACTCTCATATCGGGACACTCTTATGTTGGGATACATCTATCCCATCTGCGGCAGAGAGGGGGAGGGTCGGTCCCTCTTAAGCATAGGTAATATTCCTATATGGAGAAGAAACATCTACTAAAGTGATCAATTAAGCCAACTCTAATAAATAAGTACCTTGGAATATAGAAAACTGTGGGTGCGAGTGAACTGAGGACACGCGACACTTGTACAAGTTTTTAATCCAAGATCTGTATGAAAAAAGCGGCGATAAAATATTTTATCAAACAATTTCATAGTCAGGCTATTTGAAACAACACACATGCAAATCGCGTGTAAAATATCGAGCACGAGAGCGATCACGTAAAAACAATTTATACGAATACCCGCAGACATTGGGGGAATTATTCACACAAACTTCCCCGATAATAATTCTGTACCCAGTGGGACGCAAGACTGAATACCATCTGAGCGTGTTAATCTGATTTGACAGTTCATTCAAAATGTTGTACATTTCTCGCGTGGCTGTGCAACGTACAGACAGCAAACAAATTGCGAATAACGCCGAGGAAGGAATTCGTGATTCCATAAACATTTATTTTCACCGGTCTGCGTCTGGCTGGTGACGTTTTTTGAGGGTTTGTATGTAGATATCTATACTCCTTGCTTGTATGTACGGATCGACGGAGTTTTAGGCTGTAGTTTGAAGACACGTCGTGATAATTGCAAGGTTTTTGGTTTTTCAATTTAACTTGACTCATTTATGTCTTAGAGTCTTTATTCTATGTATAAGATTGGCATATGTTAAATTAAAAGAGTAAAGTTTTCTATTGCATAAAAGTTATTCCAAAAGCAGAGCCTATAAGTGGCTATCAACGGACGTAAACATATTATGCACAATCGCAAACGGCACGAAAAGCGACGGTATAGCAATCATTTGACGCTGGTACATATTGTGCGACTAGATGTTCTTCTCCGACTGACGCGGCGCAATGAAGCAATCGTCATAACTTACATAATTCTCCAAAACATATTGTGTACATGGTTAAAGATATAAGTCATCAATTTGGATACATAAATAAAACAATATTTAAAATATTAAGGAAATGGATAATACAAAAATTGTGTGCGTAAAGTCCGACAAGCGACTGGAGCTTACTAGTTAGTCCGGCTTCACAGCTGCCCGGGTTTCACCCCCACCCCCACCCCCGGTGTCCCGTGTACGGGCACGGGCGAAAAACCGAAGCGGGTCGAGTATGGACAAATACGGGTGGCTATGTAACTATGTCGTGACGCTTATCTCCGTTATGGGAGCTCCTAAATTTTGTACATACGGGACTCCCGGACAGCTGTGAACCAGCTTAATATTGAACATGATTCCGAATTAAAGTGCTTGTAAAACGTAAGAGTAGTAAGCGTGGCAAGCGTTACGTTTCACGCCACTTCTATTTTCATGTCCCAGACTTTCAAACACTTCTTAAGAAATAATCTTTCCTACACTGATTAATAATGATGAAATTTCCGCCACTGTACAGGATATGTTACGTACAATAATTTCGCAGATAGTCATCTCTCGACAAGCAACATGTGTGACATATTTTTTGTATCTGCGAACAATCGGATCATAGCCGGCCCAAGTACGTATTATCTAGTTTCGTGTTCGCTGCTCGATCGAGTACGTGTCCGATAAGTGCGTGGGCGCTCCTACGTGTGTACAGTCAGCAGAATAATTTTAAAATATTGCTAGTAAATACAAGTGACGTATGCACAATTGCGTGCGAATTATGCAGACCCATCAGCAATCTCTATTCCCTCCACTTATACCGATAGGATTCCAGTCCGACACGACCAGATTTAAATCTACAGTCATATTATAAATAAGCAAGATTTTAGTGTTTACAACGGGTCTAACGGCAAATGGTCTAATAAAATATTGCGTTAGATTTTAAAACGGATCAAAGAGGTAATGCCATGCTCAAATGCAGTTGAATTGGCCGGCACGACCAGGGGAGGTTCATAGTGTGGCTCACTTGATCTTGCTTAAAATATGGCTACGCTGTCGCCTTTCCTCCGGTTTATGTGTAGCCGGTAGCCGTTCCGAAGATGGGGTGACAGGGGGCAACGCCTCTATACATGCCCTACGACGATCGCACGCGAGGTGTACCACCCGCCCGTGGTGGAAGGCGGGGGGACGGTTCTCCCATCATGATTGCAAAACGAGCTCCTTCAGTCCCCTCGATAATACAAGGCCAATTTACGTTAGAAACTAGGGTGAGAGGACTGCTGCCCCTCGGCCAAGATAATAATAGTTACTTTAGCTAATCTTAAATAAATATCGGTATGCATCCTTCCCATCTACGGGAAACTCATTTCACCGTATGTCCCCCTGTCAACCACAATCTCACCTAGACCGTCGCCCAACACGTCTTATAGTAACCGATGAAGTTGCACTAGACACTTCCGCCAGCATAGAGCAGTCAAAAAAAATCTATTCATGCGGATGTTGATAGACGCGAGTCACTCTCTCCGATTCCTCGTTTGCCTCTGCGTTTGCCATATGCGGTGAAAGAATAACATTATGATTATAGCAAAGGTGCAAAGGTCATTTTTATCTTCACACATCAGAACAACATGCCTGGACCTTATTCGGTGTAGCCACAAGAGTCTACATGTCGCATTCCACGCCCACACGGCGTTCGTATTACGCGCGATACGACTCGACGACACGAGTCTACAAGCGGACGGTATTTCACACGGCGCATGCGCGTCACGAGCGCTTAAATCAGAAAGTGTACTACCGCAAACAGCTATCGGACGGACCGGAGGCGAGAATCGCGACCCACTTTGTGGCGCGTGCGCACATTAATGCAGTGTAACCGAGATACAGAGTCTAATCTTATGAGGTAATAAACTTTTTAAAAAATACAGCAGCCAGCAACTCTCTCTATAGCTATACTTTGAAAAACACGGCCACGGGACGATTACCTTCGCCCAGGTCTGCTGCAAACCAACATAAACCCCTCGGTGTACGAATATCCACAACAGACACATTCACGCGTTACTGTGGCTATTATACTAGTATTTAATTTTTATTTAAATGTTCATTAGAATCGGTGCAGTAATTTCTTAGTTTACCCGGATTAAACATCGTGACCTGTATACGTCATTTTTTGTCCAAAACATTTTTCAGAGAATTCTGAACAAAGTTAATAAAGATCGTTGCTTTATCCCCTATCGTTTTAGATTTCGTAAAGAACATACAAACGAATACTGATTTTATATATGTATAAAAGATGGATAAATATTCAAGCATTTGAAATTTCAAGAAACTAATTCCTAACATCCTAGACGAATTCGTCGGTAAAAAGCCGATCTTAGCTCTAATGAAGTTAGCCAACCCTGATATAACTACTTTCGTATAACTAATCCATAGCGTATGACTTTGAGCGATAAAAACACGAGTGTGTAGAGCATAATAAATAAAACTACACGACTGAAGTAAAACTTACTACTAAATATAGTAATATTTACTTTAAGCAACTATGAGAAGAGAGAAAGAAAATGTGTGCGCCTCTCTCTCACTTGTCCCTACTAATATATGAGACGTAAATCTCTATCTTTACTGATTTATATTTGCCACCCAACCTCCGTTGGCCTCGCTTTTATAACGCTTTCGTCACTTTCATCATTTATCAGATAACTCTAAGTTAAGAAGTTTTATTCCGACAACTTACCGTCTCAATCAGTACGAAAACAGGGCTCGAGAAACATTCCGAATTTCAAGAAATAGCGTTCGATCATGGAGGATTTAATCGGTAAAAAAGTCGAAGTCAAGCTCTAAAGAAGTTGATTACCCCTGTGAGAACACACGTGTACTCTGTAGACCCATTACTCTGAGCCATAAACAACGTAACTCTCGCCGAGATAACATCGGCACGAGCGATGGCGATGAAACGCGACTTTACGAGCGATCGGACGCGTGCCGTCGCAATTGTTTCTGACTCTAACCGTTCGCTTTATTTATATGCAACGCTAATGCAATGCGGACTACTAATAAATCGCGCAAAGTTCAGCACGACTGTTTTAATGGAACTTTCCCTAAACCCGCCTAGCGGATTGCACAATACGACGGTCTGCTTTTTTATGCGTCCATTGCCGGCGTATCAAGACAGGGCCGGTTTCACAGGTTACTATTAAAGTGTCAAATAACTAGCTGATGCCTATCTCTGAATTATCACATAAATGCTTCATTAATTACATTTACGATGTAGTGCTTGTGATTCGAGCCGAGGCGATACCGCTCAGTTTATACCACCATGATAACTGATAATAATAGTGAAACTACCTGTCATAAACACTTTCGTATTGGGATGCATCGCTCCTATTTGCGGGAAAGTGGGGGTTCGCTGCCCCTTTCGACCTCATATCTCGACTCATCAACCGATGAACACCGGTAACAGTCTAACCAGCTATAAATATCTATCGATATCTACATTGAAGGAACTTTTCAAATCGAGCCCTACTGGTACTCCTGGGATTACAGAGCTTAAATAACCAAATAGTGCAGCATTATAATATAAGTCTAGAAAATAAGTAATCCTAATACACAATGCGACATTCGAATAATAAATATGGGGATTTAGCGAACAATCGGCACTATGGTACGCGCGAAGTAAATGAGAATACAATATGATCGCACGTGTCCGCGCCATGCAAATGCGGACACATTACAATTCAAGATGGCGGAAGCGCGCACGCGAGGTCGCGGGGTCGCGCTCTCCACGCGCCTTTGTCCACGCTACCGGTGCGGATGACCACATTATCACAGCAGAGCAAACCTTGTTTCAACTTTAAATTGAAGACAAAACATTTTTAATACATTTGACACTATAATTTTGACAGCAGCTCCGTCCATGTATATATTGAATCCAACATAGCCTGGGTTACTCAGTGTAGCATTTATATTGGGAAAGATTTTTTAATCCAATAGTTTGTAAAAAATATACAAAAAAATCCAAAGAAATATTATTTTTTTTACTAGCGAAAAGTTTAAACAGTAAATGTAAATTATAATGACTGTCATATTTTGTATTGTTTGTGTCATTGGAATGTATAATATACAATTAAAAATTAAATTTCCATTGTGTACAATAATATCAGATAATTCACTAGTAAAAAAATCATAATCATTTTCGCTTTTACTGATATTATGAAAACCCTTTATACATTTCTTAAATATTTTTCAATGTATTTTTACTATTAATAGGTAGCTATTGTTTAGTTTTATCTGCACATTCCCTCGTCCGAAATAAAGACAGTCCTTCGTTTGACCAGAATAATGGCGACCCCAGCGATATCCTCTCACAATCCGTTAAACCGCGGACAATAGCCGTCCAGCAATAGAAAGCCGAGTGAAACACTAACACAAATGCAACCGAGGCGCTCCTATAAATTATATTACCCTGGTAATTATTAACATTCTAAATCTTTTAGAGGCGGTTTAACAGGTTCCCATTTAAGATGCTGTTGATAATGAACTAAAGTGGTAAATAAGCTACACATTTCAGGTTCCAAGTTTGCGGTAGTATATATGAAGCATTTATGTAGTGCTTAAGAATGTTGACTAGCTAGTCAACACTGATTACTATGTTTAATATGTCCCGTAGCTGACAGATCCGTGGTACCCACAGTACACGCACCGCGCAGTATCACCCGTACACCCAGTCCCATTGGTCGAAGCGTCATAAAATATAGCCTATAACCTTTCACGTGATACATCACAGACAAAAATATTCTTTTCAAGTTCCACTTGTAGTAACAGTGTGTAACGCGTTCCAACAAACAAACAATTTTCTTTTTGTTTGTACACGCTAATCTCTCAATTTTATTGTGATGTTATACAATAGATACATACATAGCACAAATTAACAAATGAAGTCTATGGCCCGGCAACATCCTTCATGCGACACACTTGTAAATATTTAACAGCAATCACAAAAAAATGAGCCATTCCAAACAATAATAGCAGAGTAGTTTCATCGACAGTTAAATAAGAACAAAATAAATTGCGTTCAGTTATTTTAATGTCGTTAATTTTAAGCTTTTAAGTCTGATTGTTTTGTAAAATTTCAATTTATACTCATACCTCAGTGTAAAGTCGGTTTAGTAGTGAGTAAAAATAAGGTTAAAAAAATTTATCACATAAAAAGTACAAATACACATATACATATACGATTTAATAAAAGCTTTCTATTGGTTAGAAAAAAATATATGGCATCGTCAATTCCTGCAGTGAGTTTGACTTGCATAATTCATTGGCAAAAAATATTGGTAAAATAGCCAATATACAGAACCAAAATAACAATATAGTATATAGTACCGCAGCGCAAAATATCAATATGACTCCCAAGAGGTTTTGAAAATAAAACAAGATTTAATTTATGAAAATATATTTTATTGACAGATTATGAAATTTAGTAGATACTCTAACAAAGTAGAAAACTCCTTAAGAATCACATTGCACATGATATAAGCTTAAACAGATAGACGAGGACGTATTTTTTAATTTATACTTTTCTCGAGTTGGTGGTAAATTATCATTTCATTTCTATGGTGTGGGCGCACACCGATATCTAAAACTCATAGATAAGAGACAATGTCGATGTCACTTCTGACAGTGACAACTGATTGTCAAAATGACAGTGAAGTTCATTTACGACCTACTTTTGGTTACGATAAAAAAGTATAACTTCTCACGTGGTTACTCACACATTCGTCCTTTTATACTTAAAGCTGGTGAATGCTATGCTGCGACACTTATTTAATACTATAAAATATTACGTCCTTTTTCATAAAACTAAAAAGCATATTATAGACATATTTAACAATCATTCAATAATTCAGAAAACTACAAAAATTAAAACGTTAAGTACATGATTGTACAAAAAATGGTATAAAAAGCAGTAAGAAATTTGACAACGGCATTTAAAAGGTTTTGTTCTGAAAATAATACAACAATACAACAAATAATTACATACAAACGATCGTGCACATGCAAATATTTTGTACTAACGATATTTTATTTTGACAATCTTTAGTCTCCTAAACTCTTCCCAAGTCAGTCTTTATCGTGTAACGTTATCAACTATTATTGTTTTTTGAGTGTTCTCCATAAGAGACGGTTTGAGGTCGGCGGTATCAAAAAATATAAGGATTCAAATCCTGGCTAACAGTAGGTGACGCGTTAGCGTGAACTGCTTTACTGCGCCTAAGCACCTTCCACTAAAGAAACATATTCTTTAAGCTCAGCTTTTTTAGTGTTGTCCGTAATGAGATCAATAGAAATATATGTATGTAAATGTCATATAGAAATCTCTCAAGATTTCACTTTTCTAATAATGCCCTGTTATATGTGCGTTGAAATAGTACTTAGACGAAACAGCTCGGCTCGACAACACCACCTCGTATCTTAAAAACATCAGTATGCCTAATATACAGATACAACTAAAGTTGCATATTTACCACCACTAATTACAAGATGGCGGCGTCATTATATTCGTCAAAAAATATGTTTGATAACTTTAAAAAACCTACAAACAACATTTAAACAACAGTTAATAGTTTAACTTAAAAATATACAACAATTGATAGCTCAAATATGAATAATCATATTTAAAACGTATTTTCTTCGTTTCTTTTTCACAAATATAACGTAACCTAAATTCGAAGTTAAATCTTAAATAAATGCAATGTATCTTAACAAATGCATAATGAGCAACGGCAACAATACCCAACCAATTATACTTTTCCTGATATAATCATTGTCCTAATATATTCGGAATATTATGTCTTACCCAATTTCAAAATCTTTCAAACCTAACTATAACACTAGCCTTGATCAAGCGTTATGTAAGCTACACACGTAGCGATTTACTTGCGCAAATACATTTGCTCAAGTCTCAATTTGTGCAAGGAAATCGCTAAGCGTATCCATTAGGTTATTAGGCTCAAATCACACCGAGATGGCAGCAGCCGGAAAAGCGGCCAGCAGTTTTTGTGTTGTGCTGGCGCCACACGCCCTGTTAAGTTTCTCAAGCTAAAATATATGATGATCAGTCGATTTCGAATATGGCAGCCATCTCTATAGACCAGCCAACCGCTCAGGACAACTTATATTGCCTGGACAAATACATATGGACTCTGTTCCGCCCATCCATTCCACTAGTCCTATGGGACTGTAGTTCGACGCGACTGAAGACAATACAGGCGCATGACCGGCGGCTAGTCGTGCTCTCCTAAGCACTTGTGACGGGAGTATATGACCGCCAATTCTTTCTGTTGCATATCTGTCAAGATGTTCACATAGTCAGTATTGTGATGACAGCTATGACAGCCGATGCCCGTGTTAGACTCATACAATATCATATTGGGGACACCTCGGGTGCGTACCTCAGTGATGTGTTATGGCTTGCCATCATACGCGTAACACTCGTCACCTAGAGTCCATCTCTTAGGATGGTCACGCAGCCCTCCTGTCATCCTGACGTAACGCATCAACACATAGAAGTATATAACACTTTCCTTTCGGTATTTCTATATTTAATTTAATTTTAATAAAGATAAAATTTAAAATTATCCGATATATGTATGTTAGGAAATATAAAAAGAAAGGTATTTTATTGATTGCTATAATAAATATAAAGTCTAAAATTATAGGACCCCTGACATCTCGTCTGAATTGAGCCTTAGGTTAAATCTAAGCGAGGTTAAAAAATATGTATCCTATTATAATTTGTGTATACTTGAACATGCATATTTCCACATACCTGTCTATCTTATATATAAAATTCTCGTGACAAACTGTCTGTTAAATTACTCCTCCGAAACGGCTTTATCGATTTTTACCAAATTTTATTGCATGTTTATTAGGTCTGAGAATCAGCTACTATCTACTTTTTAGGTCCTTATACATGAAATTGGCGTTTTTCGTACTGGCGACTTCAATCACGACTTTCTCCTCTTTGGTAAGAATTCCAAATTCAAATTTGTACAGATATTTACTCATGTATTTGTGCTTCGATGGCCGTCATTCATTTTTCTTTTCCTCTGTTTTTTTTTTTCAGCTTGCGTCACTCACTTTACAAAATGGAAAATATTGCATTATTTACGAGTACGAGTTCCAACGTGGCACTAGTAGCGCGGAAACGACTCGAAGGGTGAATGTTGTGTATGGCGGTCGTGTTGCAAAAGAAAACACAGTTCGTTTTTGGTTCCAACGTTTTCGTTCTGAAAATTTCGACATGCAGAACAAACCCCGCGGACAACCTGAGACCCAAGTTGATAATGAAGAGTTGAAGGCTATTGTGGAAGCGGATACACCGAAAACCACGTCAAAGTTACCTGCAGGCTGCGATGTTAGTGATAAAACTATATTAATTCAATTGAAGCAAATTGGGCAGATTAAAAAGATTGAAAGGCGGGTACCTCAGTAATTGACTGAAGCAAACCGGCAAACGCGCGTCGACTGCTGCGTTACGTTACTAAAGAAGCACAATATGGAAGGTCTGATAACGACGGTCTAAAGAAGGTGTAAGACAGTGCACAGTATCGTTTAGCAAATCAGTATGTTTTAGCAAATCTGGCCCGACTATTACGGCTGATGTCTATTATCATCAATTGCAAAACCATGATGGAAAAGCTATCAAGCGCTTCACGCCACTGCTACTTCACGACTACGCCAAATTAAAAGAGTTTCAATTGGAAAGTCTAAGATATCCTCCATATTCCCCGGACCTTGCTCCAACAGATTACCTTTTTTTTTTTTTCGAAATTTGGATAATTTCTTTCAAGGGAAAAAACTCAACTCCGATGGGGCGGTCCAAATCGCCTTCAAAGACTTTATTTATTCCCGTCCATCAGGTTTTTTAATAAAGGGATCAAGGAACTTACCTACCAATGAGATAGCAAAACTGCATAGAAAACAATGGTTCATAATTTTCAAGAAGAAATGTGATCTACACAATACTAGTAATAAGAATAAACTCGAGTTCTCAAGTCTCCATAAAATTAATAATTCATCTAAGGGCAATCGTATAAGATATTATAATAAAAGTCCCAGTAATATAACGGATTTGTTGATCAATAAATTTAAAGCATTTGTTAAAGGGAAACTCATATCAATATCCTATTATAATGTAAAGTATTTTATAAATGACAAAAGTGTAATTACTTCAAATTTGAGTACTTTTGAGAAGTAATGATCACAACCAAAAGAATGATGGGTGTCCAGCAGAGTTTATTGTGGGTTCCTTCTCTGACATGGACGCGTTGCAAACCCTCAACTTAGGCGCTAAGACAAGCATAAGTGATCATTAATACATATCCAATGTGTGACATTAAACAGTGAACAATAAACTTTGATTAATTAAATATACTATATTAAAAAATATTCAACATTTTCTTCCTCCCATACAAAACGACAATTTCACATGTAAGGACCTAATATATTTGAAGCAGTCTGGTTTCTGTTTTTAATGTCAATTTCAGATAACCATGCACTTTTATTTTATATATATTACAAAGCTATTATTATCGATAGGAAAACGCGATAAAATTCGTTAAACTTGTTTAATTATGTGTAATAGTCTTGTAAACTTAAAAAATGATTATTAGTAGTTACGTGAAATTTGAGCGTACATATGATATTGATGTCTTAAGTTCACGCGAATGTTACTCATTACAACAAAACTACTGTTACGGACTGACTGACCATCAGTCAGCCAGTCAGTCCGCCCGTGACCAGGGTTGCTGTAAAGCTTCTGAGACGTCGGGCTAGTTAAATAATTAAATAAACCGCGATAGAATCCGGAAAAGTAGACCTACACATGATGTAAGCACGTGCTTAGAAACGACTTTGTGAGAATGGGAAACATCTTGCAGTACTTCTGTCTAATCAATATTGTTCACGAAAGTTAAATATGTATGTAAAGTATAGTCATCATGTGATAAAAAATTTCTCAATAAAATATACAGTTCAAAATCGGCTCATTGATACCTACTCTTTCTTAGAAAAGCGTGTTCAATCTTATTAACTATAACCTCCGCACTTCCTACTAGAATACACTCGCGGTAAAATTACTTAGCACGTTTGAAGTAGCGTTATATTTACGTGTTATTTAATAATAATTTACAAAAAAGATATCATGGCCAGACAATTTTTGGCAACCGCTAGCGTACCGAATAACGACCCACTTCCTAAACAGAGGGAAGGGGATCCCACTAAATATAACATAGTATGCATCCTCTTCGTGACCGCACGAGGCGCACGTTCGCCCCAGCTGGCCCGATGGCCGATTATTGTTTAGGATTTAGCGTTTGGTACAGTGACTATTATAATGGATGTTGCTTTTTTTTTCGTTTCCTATCCACGTTTGGCGACACCGCCGTGTCCCACACACTTGCCACTAACATACTAATCTGTATATATATGGATAGCTGAGACATATGGAAGAATTTGAAAAATATAGACAGCGCCTCGTTATAAGTTCTTTGAATATTAGTAACCAGCAGCAGGCCACTAGCTGCTGTGTGCCCCGCAGTTATACCCGCGATCGATGAGTCCCGAGGCAACCATGATACATTCAAGGGGAAAAATAATGATTTCTTTACAAATTATAATTAATTCTAGATTATCTATGTACATCAATTTTTACCCAAACTGTTAATTTTTTTTGTGGGACACAGTAACAAACATACATACATACTCAGAAGCTTTCGTATTTACAATATTAGTAGGATCGTTCAAGCGTACGTTCTCTAAATCTATATTTTACTTCATTTGTCAGCAATTCGGGCACATCAGTTTGTACAAGTGGAGACAATTGCTACGCCAGTCTCCGCTATCCATTTATAGAGATCAGTGCATTGACTATAGCACGTAGTCAGTAGCTGTACAACTACTGACACAGTGCACCTAGTATAACAGCCAAGAGTACGCACACTTTAGCCGCGGTCGGCTCCGCCCCTTCGCGCAACTGCGGCCGCGAGCTCAGCGTCTGGAAAGAATTACACGTGTTATTGTTACTTGGACTATGGAGCGGAGAGGTATAGAAGGATCAGCTTATGTGGGGGGTTGGGCTGAAGTGTTCGGAGGAAAGTGGTAAATAATAGAGGAGTGGCATGGACCTCTGAAATTAAGTATACAGGGTATCCCAAAAGTCAACGTGCAACCGAAAACCCGAGCTAGGCTAAGTTATGTTGGTTCTTGTAAGAATTAGAAAAAAATCTACCTCATGTAGTTACAAAATGAGAGCGATTTTTTAATTGACACCCTGTGACGAGTTTACGACTACTGTGGCTACAAATCAATTCCTTGCTATTTTTTGTGTGTGGAGTATTCTTAGGTAATGCTTCTAAAAATTCCGATTCATAATTTGCACACAACTTCCATGGAACTGTAGAAAATATCCGTTTTATGCCCAACCATATCCTGAAAATAACTTCATCACTCAACTTTAACAGTCTGTCTAGATTTTTTTTTTTCAAATTATTTATAAGAACCAACGTAACTTAGCCTAGCTCGGGTTTTCGGTTGGACGTTAGCTTTTGGGACACCCCGTATAAGAATAGGGCCTCAAAGTTTTGGTATTTATGATAAAGGTATGTCAGAGGCCATTCGAACTTTTTTAGACGCCTCTGGCGTCTCTCATTTCGTCATATTTAATGATATTATAAGTATTTTCTCGAGCAAGTGTGTACGGTGGCTAACAATTTTTGTGCAATGCAAGTATGGCAAAAGGATCACAGCATCCCCACCATATCTCAAGCCTTGTGGCGGTGGGGCTCAGTAGCCAGGGCTGAATCCTGACAACTTCGGGTCACAAATTGAACTAAGGGGGCTGCTCTTTGCTCCCCTAATAAGAGGTGACTAAAGAGCAGAAGGAGGCACTTTTGCGCACGAGACAAAGGGCAAGGATGGAAACCTCGCCCCTTTTCACTGTCACCAAGATAGTGAGGTTGTCCTGTGGTGCTGGACAAATCATCGGGGAGGTGGAATTGGACGGCACTGATGGCATTCGCTCGCTGGCTTTTAGTTTGTATTCGGTGCTATAATATACCGCGAGCCCCACACTGTCCCTGACCCCCCGTCACCGGTGATGACGCGTAAATGCGTTTCCCCGGGTGTACATCACATACCTATGTCACATAGTGACGCAGACCAAACGCAACAACGCCCACGCTTTACGGGAGTGTCATGTGAGCGACAATACCGCCCGGCTCGTGACATCATCTCTTACTTAAAACTCGTCGTAAGCCCGCATGCCGCACAATACCTTGTGGCCGCTCCTGTAGGTGGCGTACGGCACGAGCTGGACGCGCCTGTTCTTCGCGAAGGCGCGCACTACGGCCTTGGCCAGGTCCCTGCGGGCCAGCGCCACCAGCGCCGACGTCTCGTCCAGGAACTGCACGGTTATCTGACCTGGATCACGTAATGCGACATTATTCTCTTGTCCAATTTGTAGTGCAAACGAGACTTTGGAAGTTTGATGACTACCCACGTAGACGTGCCCAATACGCAGACATGTTGCCGTCCTTGTCTTATTTCCCCCAATGGGTCACAAACTTATTTAAGTTTTAGAGAGTACAGCTTGCTCTTAACGCCATGATAATTTGGAGTCCCTGATACAATCCACACGATTGTCAATAAAGAATTCTCCATGAGAAGAGTGTGTGCTTCTATCGGTAACTGGCCTCATCAACGTTTAAAGGACTGTACTGCAGCCAATGGACACCTCGAGTAAGCTTTTATATTTTAATTAATTGTTTTATATATCTGCATTTGTTACTTTATAACACACTGCAAATGTCACAAATGTTACCTGCAATTAAAAAAATATTTATGGCAATACTAACTAGTGATCGCCCTGAGATTGAAATGCGATCAACAGTTAATTGTAGATGTATGATGATAAAATGTGGAGGAGCCAGGTGTGTAAGGATCGCGATATGCGGCCTACTACTATATATTCACGGCGGTATTATGTGAGCGAAAGGTACCTCCCCGGTCGTGTCGATATAATTCCGCTGCGATGCAGCATGACACTACCACTCGCTAATAATTCGACTGGGACGACACTGCCAGATTTCATGCACCTCCGTCCACGCAACTTTCATGCACCTCCGTCCACGCAACTTTCATGCACCTCCATCCACGCAACTTTCATGCACCTCCGTCCACGCAACTTTCATAAAAATGCGTACAAACTTTTTCATTCACAATAATATTCAAATAATAATGATGACAGTAAACAGGTGGTAAAATATGTAAGATTGAAAGCAAGGAGCAGGAAGAGGTAGTGCCAGGCTGCACGGGAGGAGATAGTGCCATGCACAGTGCATGACACTACATCCTCGTATGCAACTCACTTGGTACCGGCCAAAAGTTACATCTTCAGTGTCGCGTTTCGTGCGGTTTGTGAGTAGCCGGTAGTCCGGTTGTTAAAAAGAGAGGCAAACGCTATCTTACCATAAGCGCTGAACAGCTGGTTGAGATCATTCCTCTGCCACTCCTTCGGGAAGGTGACGTGGAACACGTGGTCGCGCGAAGGCGAAGCTGAAACATACCGGACGAAGTTTACTTCACGTGTTATACGAAGAGAACCTGCCTGGCTACCAGGAAAGGAGAAAATAAATGTGTGTACCTCTTTCTATCTTGGCTAACTTATATCTCCCTCTCGACTTACGTGTAATTCTCCCTTTCTATCTTCACTAAATTATGTCTCACTTTCTAATCGGCCTCATTTTCATGACGGTCTCGTCACATATTCACCAGCGATTCCTGACGGTAAAGGGGTGGAGCGTGGCGCACTTCACGTGTGTGTGTACTCAGTACTCACGGTCGGGCCCAGCCAGGTTGATGTAGGGCGAGTCCTGGTGCGCCGTGCGCGCTAGGTACAGCTTGTCGGTAAATGGGCGGAGCGTGGCGCAGTCGGCACGCACGCGCTCGTCGCCGCCTCGCATGCGCGCGAGGTGCGCGTGCATGGCCAAGAAGCATAGACCTGTGATGTAAGCGTCGTAGCCCGCCTCGTGCTCCTTGGAATCCGTCTGTTTGTAGCCGCGGCCTTCGACGCAGCCTGACATTGTTAGGACAAACTTGGTTAATAACGGTGGAAAATAATAAACGGTCAAGTGCGAGTGGAACTCAACTGCCGGACATGTGTCTCGCTGCCTCGCTGTGTCGTATATGCCGAAGCAGACCAACCTGCGGACAACAACATGAGAGATGTCCGTTGCTCCTGTAGGTAAGGAAAGAGGAACGGCGGTGTCGGAAGACGAGATGTGAGCGCGCGCATCCCGGGTTTCCCCTCGGTCCATCTGGCCAATAATACCTAATTAGTTATAATAACACTACTATCGTAATTCATCTCCCTCGTCTGCGGGGGAGAGGGGAATCCACCTTTTCCTACCTAGTCCTGTTGCCCGGCGAGTACACATATTAACTCGTCACGGTACCGATACTCACAGCTATCCGATAAAGCTTCTGGGCTTCTCTTCACCGAACACACCGATAAAGAATTAGTAGGTTCAAAGCTTCTGGGCTTCTCTTCACCGAACACACCGATAAAGAATTAGTAGGTTCAATTGTAGGTAACATAAGACATACCAGCTCTGGGCAGTAAGAACGGTGGCTCCGACAGTGTAAGCAGCAAGTGCTGCAGCACGCTGGAGTTCACCTTGTCCTTAAACGGCGGCAGGCTGGACATGTACTTT
>JAFELO010000061.1:430779-446486 GCA_017140195.1 Eumaeus atala | reverse complement strand
CAAGTGCGAGTGGAACTCAACTGCCGGACATGTGTCTCGCTGCCTCGCTGTGTCGTATATGCTGAAGCAGACCAACCTGCGGACAACAACATGAGAGATGTCCGTTGCTCCTGTAGGTAAGGAAAGAGGAGACGGTGTCGGAAGACGAGATGTGAGCGCGCGCATCCCGGGTTTCCCCTCGGTCCATCTGGCCAATAATACCTAATTAGTTATAATAACAATACTATCGTAATTCATCTCCCTCGTCTGCGAGGGAGAGGGGAATCCTCCTTTTCCTACCTAGTCCTGTCGCCCGGCGATTACACATATTAACTCGTCACGGTACCGATACTCACAGCTATCCGATAAAGCTTCTGGGCTTCTCTTCACCGAACACACTGATATAGAATTAGTAGGTTCAATTGTAGGTAACATAAGACATACCATCTCTGGGCAGTAAGAACGGTGGCTCCGAAAGTGTAAGCAGCAAGTGCTGCAGCACGCTGGAGTTCACCTTGTCCTTAAACGGCGGCAGGCTGGACATGTACTTTGTGTCCAGTAACCTGGAATATTATTGAAAATCTAATATTATAAAGTTAAAGAGTTTGGTGGAACGCCCTAATCTCAGGAACTAAAACTCCGAGTATGAGAATTATTTCCGTGTTAGGCAGCGTATCTATAGTTGAAGGCTCCTAGGTTATATCACGCTAGGACCGAAAGGAGTCCCCTCCATGGTTCAAGCCTGGAGTATAAGAAGAGGGAGATAAAGGGCAGGAGGAGGAGGCGCCCTTGGTACCCCTCTTATAAGAGGGGACAAACGAGCATAGGAGGAGGCGCTTTTGCGTACGGGGCAAGAGGCGAGGATAGACGAGTTGGTGGAGTTGGCCTGTGGTGCGGAGCAACCCTTCAGTGGAGGAGGCACTGATGGCACTCGCGGTGTTTTTTGTAGGTATTCGGCACTACAATGTGCCACGAGCCCCGTACACTACTGGACCCCACCCAGGGACGGCGTAAACGTTTCCCCTTGTCAACAAGAAATAAGAAAAAGAACATCGGCTTTTGCGGGTGAAATTGCAAGACACTTCCAGTATTCTGTATTGAACTTAACTCAAACGCACGAGAGAAATACATAGGTACATATTGCATTAACTTATTTTTATAGCGCCAGCTGAGGCTAGATCTAAAAAAAGTGAGTTTAAAAAGTACGCACAAACCACAAACCAAACACAATACTAGGTACTTCAACTTTGGGCTCAAACTAAAACACAGTCAATGACGAATGGCTAAGTGTCGCCAGTTCTTGAGTTATAAATAAACTAGCAACGTTCTATGGTTTCAGATGCATAATCGGCACACTCCGCTCCCATTTGTCATAGCGTCGTGTTACACAACTTATAACCTTCCTTGGTTAAGAGGCTGCAAATGGGACCAGTAGTACACTTGAGCTTTATAATGACAGTATTGATTCCCGGAAGTCCGTCGCCGTAAATCATACAAGTAATTTGGTTCTCATAAAACACTCACCTCGGGAACATACAATGTGCGAACTCCTTGAACGAGGGGTAGTCTGTAGGCAGCGGTTGGAAAAAGTGGTTCAATGTATGGAGCAAGTCCAACAACATGTTGTGACCCACGACCAATTTACCCTGAGAAATAAAAAAAATATTAAAAACTGTAAGGCTTTTTAGCCTAGGACACACGAAGCGGTTTCCAGGCGCGACTGCTGCCGCTAGCTCCTGCATAACGTAAATATATATTTTAAAATTAAATCACATTTCACGGTGTATTTTACCCCCGAATTAAAAATAACAGACCTTTATGCAAACTTTAAACCGTTATCTCACCCCCTTGGGTAGAAAATTTACAAAATTCTTTTCTTACTGGATGCCCAGGTCATAAAAGCTTCCTGTGCACCAAATTTCAACTTGAATATTAAAGTGACTAACTAAAGAGATTCATGTTGAAACTTATTGCAAGCGATATTAAGTGCTATGTAAACTATATACAAGTTCTAATTGCTGCGTTGATGCAGCAGACGTGATGTAATGCAACTTGTGTCAGATAGACCAAATTATTTCAGCGCAAAATCCTGGAACTACTCCAATTAAACTTTCTCTCTCTCTTTCTCTGTTGTTGCTGTCCGTCCCTGATGTTAAGTGTAATGCGACATGCGTCAGAGTAAGGAGCATGAAGGTGTCGGTGTAAAAGTTTCGCCTTGCAATGAACTTACAGATTGACTAATCATCCTGGCGACCTTGCTGAAGCCAACTGCCTCCTCAAACTCCTCCCACTCCTTCTCTTTCCTCAAGTTGTCCTTGTCCTTGCCATCTGTCACTGACGTGAGCCTACTAACTTTCAACACTCTGAAAAAAAAAACAAACATAATATTAGTGACTTGGCTGAGACGGCGGGGAGCCGCTGGATGAAAGTGGCTCGTGACTGTGACGTAGGGCGCTCCAAGCGGAAGGCGCCTCCTGGTCCGACTGATGTTTATCAGGGTCTCAAATCTCGCAAAACTTTAAAAAAGTAGTTACCTGTTTTTATTCTCCAATATCTTGGTCTCAACAAAGACAAGGTCCTTAAAACGTGCTCGCACTTCCTGGAACACCAGCCTCCTGATGAAGGCATTGCACCTGTCAATCTCCATCGACTCCTCTTCTTTAGCGTCCAAAAATGTTTGTATAGTTTGGCTAAAACATATGACGCTAATTAAGTTCGTGTTTGAAGTGGTCTTTGAAACTTAAAGATGCACTTTACATTTGATGTCAAAAACTATGACATAATTTTCGTTAGAGATAGTAAGTACCATGCTGCATAGGTGGAGGTAGTGGCATGCACGTTGCATGACACTAGCTCCTCCTATGCAACGGAACTGGGCAGGCACGACCGGGGAGGTACCTCTCGCTCACTTGATACTTGAAAGTGACACCTACGGTGTCGCGTTTCGTGCGGTTTGAGTTGCCGGTGGCCCACTGGGCGGGAGGTGAAAAGGAGGGCAACGCATCGGCATAATTATGGGCGTTGGTAGTCGTTGAATGACTCCCATTTCTCCCATTGTCCCCCTATACCCTAAAAAAATATCTGATATAAGGTGTAAAAGCATCTAAGCTGTTTATTTATTACCACAATAAAAAAAACAATTTACAAAAGAAAAATAAGACAATTTTATGTGGAGGTGCACTCACCTGGTCACGAGGATCTAGTTGAGCTGTAATGTCCCTACCATATAAAACCTCTCTGTAACTATTTGTTCAGTGTATATGACAATAGAACACTGACTTACCAAACACTGTCTATTTGACTTTTGTTCTCCTCGGGTATTGGAATGACATTATCTTTATCTAAAGAATACGTCTTCTGTCTTTCTGTTAGGTTCTCTCTTAGTTTACATTCCATAGGTTCTGTCATGTATGATATGCCTGTGAAACAAAATAATTGGACCTAGAAGTCATGTGTTATGTCGTTTATTTCGAAGTCGCCGGCCTCTCCTGTTTGTAACCAACTATTGTTGTAACGGTCAGGGTGCACTTCCCACCAATCGGTGACTATCACAAGCTGCGCAAAACACCGCAGAATAGTCAGTATCATTGGAGCAAGAAGCCCCCAGTCGTGCCAGCCGAATGTACATATAATGAAACAATAACACTACCTGCCTCATGCAAAAGACCGTGCAAGTTCTTTGCGAGAGACTGCGGGATGGAAGAAAAAGTGAAGATAGAAAAAACAAAATGAAACTAAATCACCACAGCCCAGGCCACTAGGTGCTCCCCAAAATGGTTCAAGCCTTATCGTGGCAGTGGGTCGCAGTAGCCTGGCGAACCCAGGCGAAGCCAATTGAACCGAGGGGGATGTTCTATGCACCCCCCTTATAAGAAGAAGGGGCTAAGGAGCGGGTGGAGGATCGCCCTCTTATAAGAGGAGGGACAAAACAACAATAAGAGAGGCGCTTTTACGCTCGGAGCAAGTTTGTGGGGCTTATTCTACAGGGACAGTAGAATAAGCCCCACAAACTAACTGCCTAGTGTTGCCACATACTCTTAAAATTACAGAATATACACATGTTTCTTAAAATAACGTCAATTATAATCATATTTTGATGATACCCATATTTTATAGACAAAATTGCCATGCAGTAGCTGGTCCGCGTTCATTGAAAGAGGCCTATGTCTAGCAATGGACCGATAAAGGCTCATAATGATGATGATACAAGTCTGTGTCTATTTTTAAATATTTAATACAAAATCGGCCAAGCTGATTTGGGTGAAATTTTGTACTGATATATATTACAACATGAAATACCATAATTGTACTTGTCATTCTGAAAAAATTGGAATGGTTCCCTATCACTAGATATGTCCCATATTAAGTACAATACTTAATTATATAATTATACAATATAAAATTACAATATATTCCATATTTACTAAAATAATTGTAATATATGTCAGTACCAAATTTCATCCAAATTGAGTTCTTGTAGCATTTTTTCAGGTGTGGCCAGCTATAAGGACCAAACCAATTCATCAGCAAATCTCGGATGGTTGAGTTTTGATCCATAAATGTTTTTGCCTGCATTTCATTTAATTCCTATGAAACTAGCGAATTTTCAAGTGAACTGTCAGTGATTAAATTCATGCTTGATATTCCTAGTTTACATGTCAGTAAATGTTTAGAAAAGTATTTTGTCAATGAACTCTGTTTCCTGGTCATAAAAGGACTACTAACTTTTATGTCATAAACAAGTGGCAACTTCTGCAATTTTCTATTAAAGATGTACTTATGTTATGATGTGTCAATAAATATTATGTTCAGAATCATGATAACTTCAAAGGAATTATGTCAAATATGAGTTCAGTAAAGAAAAAACAACCTTAGTCTACAACAATAATGTTGAATTTTCCTAACACAAATCTCAAAAAGTAACAGTACTAAAACATAATTTAAGATCGACATGTTTGGGCTCCAGAAAGTCCTAATAACTTAGTGGGTAGAGTTTAACATGACTGTATGTGGAGCGGCGGCTGGGTTTGGAAAAACCACCAGATGGAAGCCAATCTCAGTGCTGTAGCCAGTCCGGCATGAATGTGTCATCTCGGTCTTCATTAAAAGTCTTATGTCCATCAGTGGACAATGGTACATACAGTGGCAATAATGGCTGATAATCATGATGATGATAATAATGTAGTGTATATAACTGTATGTAGTTGTCACTTTACCAGCTCGCAAATGCCACATATTGCTGTCATATAATTAAAAAAATTAATATCAATATCATAAAATATATGTATGAACATAATTATTTATTTAGGCATATTTATTATTTGTTTTACTATGCCCACCATGCACCTGGCAACTTATAGAAGTTTGGGCTGTTAAAGGGTTAAACAAGTTACTTGTTTTAAACATCCCTTCCTTTGTTACTTTTATGTTAAGCAATGTTAACTTACACTAAGTGATAAGTTTGTGTTATGTCAGTTTAAATGCGGCCGAAACTTTACACTCCCATAATTTACTGGTTAAAAGGAGCCCTATATAACCAACAAACAATTAAAACAACCCTCAGTATTGTTGCATGTGCTAAAATACTTTTTAAAGCCACTGATTGGAACATTAAATAGTTGAATCTGAAATAATAAACCAGAAGTGTATTTTGTAATATATTTACCTTCTCTAATTAATTTATTAAAGTCAAATCTTTGTGCAGCTAAAAAGTCTAAGCTTGAACTTTGACATAAAAATATTTTTTCTGGCCCGGGTCGACCTCTAGGAAACAAATAAAAATTATATGCATCATTCATATAGTGCTTCTTCTCTTCATCCCAGTAGAAAGCACACAATCCAAATTGGATTAACAAAAACTCTGTCGATCCATGTAAAAGGCTCAAGTAATATTCTTCAGGCGAATCAAACATTGAGACCTCTCGTCCACTAGTTAGACCGGTAAATTCAGCGTCTATAACCAGAAAGTCTGATTTTTTTATAGATGATTCTATAATAGGTAATGATTCTTTAAAATCTGGAAAATGAAGAAATTTTTACGAAGAAGTTAATCAATCTACAATAATAATAAATATGGTTGGCTGCATACATCAATAAATTTACTCACTTCTTCGAGTTACCTCCATGGTTGGAAATGAATCAAGATTCTATACTATTTCCCTTAATTAAATAAAAATTTGGTGGCTCTACAAATTACAGTGCAGATTGCAGTTTGTAGAACCAAATTGAAAACTCTTTGAGCAACACCGCACGGCGCACACTGATGAAATTTATTTTGTATTTGTGTTTGACTACAGCTGTTGACACAACAGTAATATTTTTATTTCAAAAAGGCATTAGAAATGCGTATATAGAGTCCTCATTTCAATAAGACTACTTCTTGATTATATTAATTTTAAATTCTAATAATTAAATTAGAACTACACTAAAAGATTAAAAACTCTCTTTTTAGTTACATGGAAATTTAGAATAATCCATTAGGTGTAAATTATCTATTAATTAATATTTAATCTAATAATAATTAATTTTTTCCCAAGACTTTAAATGGGTATTGAGTAGAGAGCACTGACTTAAATAGTTGCAGCCAGCTCTGTTTCTTTTCTATTCAGTTTCGTAATGATATGTGGATTTTTGAGCGGTTAACGTCCTATAAATTGATAAGTGTCGGAATAATGATATTGATAGAAAACTGAAATTATAAGCATGCATCTGGTGGTGAGTATCCGGTTGGTTTATTGGAAAGGAAGATGAGGAATATTTTCCAGTAAGCATAGTGCATACAGTGAAATTAATGAGAAAATTGAATTAGAATATCTATTTGCTTTCTCTTTCGACTTTCCTACTTTATATATATTATGTCAATGATAGGAACTTCTCATTCCTATTAGCTATTATCATAGCTAAATTGGGACAGATAAATTCTTATTTTTTCCACATTTGAGCACAACTGTGTTGACAACACCAAGTGAGTCAGGCGACCGCTCCCACGCAGGTGCGGCCGTCTTGGGGGCGCGCGCGACAGCTGACAAGCAATGACGTCATAATAATACTTGTTTACGTTGCTTCATAGTAGAAACATGCCGAGCCCCAGAGGAGAGAAAAAGTCACCACCACTGCCGAAGCTAGGTATGGAGGGACGAGCCTGCACTACGTCCATATCGTCTACCAGGAGCGAGCCAAGCACCCCAGCAACGGCAGGTATAGGTAAACCTTTTACTAGAGACCAGCACACACTGGCGGGGGCAGCTTACACCGCCACAAAGTCGTTTCAACTGCCACCGCCCCATCGTTTGCGTGCGTTGTGGCGAAAACCACAGCGCCCGCGAATGTACCCGCGCTAGAACCGACACTCCCACCTGTGGGAGCTGTGGAGGGCCGCATCCTGCGAACCACACAGCTTTTCCCGTATTTGCGAGGGAAGCGGAGGTCAAGAGAGCGGGCAAGGTAGCCCGATCGGCTCCCTTCCGCCCCACCGAAATCCCTAAACCCAGCATCGCTCCAAACCAAATACCCGTCCCACCTCCCAGTAGCCAAACTCTCATGAGTGAGTCTAATGACCCTATTCCACGTTCCCAGCACCGAACAACCACCACATCCAAAAATAAGCCCAGGAAGAAAAAGAAGAAAATAGAAATCCAAATTCCTAACCCATTGCAGATCCAAAATCAAGCGGCGCCTGTGATTCCTATTGTACAGACTCCGCAAATTCCACCACAACCCATCGCCATACACAGAAGCAGTAAAAGCCACAGACCAAATACATTACCACTAACACGCATCCTGACAGATGTTCTGGAGATTACTTCAGAAAAACACCTTCCTGCGGCTCTCGCCATAATCACCGAATTATCCTCGCAATGGACTCAGACACACATTTGAAAATAATTTTCTGGAACGCCAGAGGCCTAAAGGGCAAATCAACACTACTCAGACAGACACTCCACGAATACTCCATAGACATACTACTGATCAACGAAACGCACCTTTCTCAAAATTCAAAATTCCAGGGTATCACATCTACCGCAAGGACCACAAAGGCGCTGTGCTGCACATCCGGGGACTGGCGGTCTGTGTGGCGCGCCGGGTTCTACAGATCTCTACAGTGACGTTATCCACGCTGGGTGTAGAGGTCCTATACGGTGGGAGGCCGCATAAAATCTATGCGGCCTACAAACCACCGACGGACCCGCTAGTGGTCTCCGAAATTCACCACCATTTCCAAACAGGGGAACAGGTGGTCATTGCCGGGGACCTTAACTGCAAGCACCCGGCGTGAAATTCGTACACTAGCTGCCCGAATGGAAACCACTTATACAACGATTCTATGTCGAGCGCGTACGCGGTGGTAGGTCCGGACCTCCCGACGCGCTACCCGGCCGCCGGACAACCAAAACACAATCAAAAATGAAATTTCAGAAGCAGACAAATACAGATGGGAGCGGAGGATAGATGCTGCGGCGGATAACTGGGCCTCGCTGCACCAACTATGCCGCCGTCTCTCCAACACTGCCACACCCGTGCGCCCACTACTACATGAGGACGGACAGCTGCGCTATTGCGCACAGAATAGGGCCGATATATTTGCCAGACACCTAGAAGGTCAGTTCTCCCCCTTTTCCACCACGGCCGGCGAGCATGTGGAAAAGGTGGAGCAGCATGTAAGCGAGTTCCACAATAGCTTTTTTGAGGCCGACCCTAGCCTAGTTCTTTCCCTTGGAACAGTCCAGCGTGCCCTGTCACGGCTCAAAATTAACAAGGCCCCAGGCCTTGACAAAACTACCAACCTCATGCTCAAACGCCTACCTCCCAAGGCCATAGAAACTATTACACGGCTTTTCAACGGCATCTTCCGGACAGGGCACCTCCCAGGGATTTGGAAGACTGGCCTAGTCATTATGATTCCAAAACAGGGGAAAGACATAAGAAAAGCAGCCAGTTACAGACCTCTCAGATTACTCCTCGGACTAATGACTCCTTACCTGCCGCAGCGCCCGGAACAGTTTGGCTTTAGACCAGGGCACAGCACCGCCCTTCAGCTCGCCAGAGTGATACACATGTTCACCGGCGCGTTGAATAAAAAGAAACGGCCGGCGCCGTTTTCCTGGATATGGAGAAGGCCTTCGACCATGTCTGGCACGATGGTCTTGTCCACAAGCTGCTTGACCCTCCAGTCCCCCGTCCTCTCGTAAAGGTGGTTACAAGGCCTGCAAGGCAGGACGTTCCGCGTGCGAGTGGAAGACGCCATTTCGGGAGCCCACCCGATATCAGCGGGGGTACCGCAGGGAAGCTGTGTCTCGCCCGCCTTGTACAGCCTGTACGTAGCCGATACCCCGACTACGGTGGACACCACTCTAGCGCTGTATGCGGACGACACAGCCTTCCTTGCGCTATCCATTAACGCGGCCCACATGGTCCAGAAGCTCCAGAGAGCACTAAATCTTTTACCGGACGGGCTCCAGAAATGGCGCCTGTCAGTAAACCCTAGTAAAACTCAAGCCCTGCTAATGTCCAAATCTTTGCGTCCACCACCTCGGCTAACGATCGCCGGCGAAACGATCCCTTGGGTCAACCTACCGCCAAGTACCTGGGTGTCACACTGGATCATGCCATGAACATGCGAGCCCACGTCAAGCACGTCGTAGCCGGCGCAGGGATTGCAACACAACTGTTGCGCCCGGTTATGACTACACACTTACCCATCAACATTAAACTTGCCATTTACAAAACCTACATACGTTCGAGATTCACGTACGCGGCGCCGGCTTGGTACCACTTGGTTGCGGACTCGCTTAAACAACGACTTCGCGCCAAGGAGAACCGAGCCATCAGATTGGTAGCCGGAGCGCCGCGCTACGTGAGGAACGACGTCATACACCGCCACCTACACATCACCACACTAGACCAACACATCCTTCACCTATCCCAGTACCTATACGACAAAGCAGATTCATCCAATCATTACCATATCCAAAATATAGCTCCCTGGCACAGTAGACCACCGGACCAAAAACCGTATCCCAGAACCCCCCTTGGTAACAAGGAGTAAACCATTTTTATCATAATTTTACAGTTCCATTTTTCACTTTTATTATATACATCATTATATTTTATTTTATATTTAATTTGTAATATGTATTGGTATTTTATAAGGACCGTCCTGGGGGGGGGGGGGCTGTAGCGGAACCGCGAAGTTCTCCAATGGGCTGGCCCAATAAACATACCCTCGTTCTCTCCATACTAACTGTCAAAGTGTATTAACACCCCAGCTGGGTAGGACAGGTAAGTCCCGACACTGGGTCGCGATCCAATCCTTGCCGGGACCCCCACCTTTGTGGTTGTACTCGGCAGGGACATGGAGAAACCGTCCCAGTCCCTCGGACCGGCACCCCTACCAACAGCAAGTATCCCTACCCCAAAGACCGGCGTATTGTTATACGCTGCGGTAGCTACCTCACCTCGCGTAGGGAGCAAGTAGCTCCGACCGCGATAAACCGCCCCCTTGCAGGGGCGAGGATATCACTATACCGAGAACTTCTCATTCCATAATAAGTCAGAACCATAGAAACAATTACTGATAGAGAAGGAAGCCACCCTTCACAAAAGTTTTCAAATATATTGCCAAAAAATATTAACATGTGGAAGGAAAATATATCGATATATCGATATTTTGGGTATCATTAACTGTAGCTGACAAAGGAAAGTACGGTTTTTGAATTTTGGAACGCACCAAATAATGTTCCGAGGGAAATGTAATGAAGTATGCAGAACAGAGATAAAAGATGTAAATACCATTCATTTATAATTCAGTCTGTTTATTATTTACCATCGAGGTCTTACGAGTTTATGTTTATTGGCTAAAACAAAATAAAATAGTTAAAATAACAAAAATATTAAATATCATCGAATAACTTATTTGTAAATAAAGTTTTACTTTTATATAAATAGGCTCTGCCTTATTTAAGTAATACATTTAACTAAAGCAGAGAAATTAAAGAATAAATAAATTGTTTTTTATGCATACGATATCTTTAATTGCTAAATGACAACATCTTAAAAAAATATCACTAACATTAGTGTGTGTGTGTACCAGAATACAAAAAGTTGGCGAAATATGAAGCCTCGTATTTCAAGACAATGCTATCTATTAAGTTTATGAATGATCTGATTAATGATTGGCATAACGTCGAACAGAAGGTTAGTGTAATGTGTTAGTTTACCATTAAGCTGGAACATTAATTATCACAAACTTTTTTGAGGTCTAAGTGACACATTTAAACAACATAAAAGAGTACCATAATTTAGACATGATTTAGATTTTGGATTTTAAATTAGTTGATCTTATCGTTTTGACTGACTACTATTACTGGATGAATAGTTATTACTTTTGTGATATTTGTCTTGGAATTACTTAATATTACGGAAATTATGTTTGGATGCATCTCACTTCAGAGAGCATAGACAGTGACATGACCATCAAATGATCCTGGCTCAAGCCATTGTCAATTTCAAATCATTTTTCTTTTACTAATTAGGAAATTATACTTCATTTATGGTATTGCTCTTCATTACTGAGATGAGGTTTAAAGACCCAACATAATGTGTTAGTATACTATAAAAAGTACTTAAGGGACCTCTCTAGTTCCTGCAGAGTCATAACTGTGTTTAACACTATGAACTCCACCTTATAAAAAGGACAGTTCAATTAATCAAAATAATATTTAGAAGGCGATAATTATGATATAAAGTATTTATGTTATTTTCTTTGAATTATACACAGGTTTTCAGGATGAACCCAACAGTGAGACTGGAGAAAATTGTAATATTTCAATGCCGGATATGTAACTATGCAGATAAATGTCCTAAATCATACATGGACCATTACATGACACATGTAAGTTGGTTCTACACACCTCTCCGTATGCTCTAGTTACAGATCACTAATCACATGATTGTGATTTATAATTTCCCTATTGCAAAATTTAACTATAGAACAACGGTCGCCAACTTAATATACTTACCTAGATACCATATTTAAACAACACTATGTAAATAATTGTATACTCATTTAATATTTCAAGATATACGAGATGAATAGATCTCATACCACTTATAACACCTTTCGCTTTTATTGGTAAAGAGTAGATCATAAATCAATTTTAATGAGAGGTTGGTCTTCTTGCTTGCATTATCATGTCACTTGGAGGCTCATTGCTGGGAAGGAGGTAAGGAGAGCAATGCATATGCATAACAAACATATGGACTATGATATAATTAATACTAAAAAAAACCTCTGAAGGCTTGAGGTGCAGTTGTACACACAAAACACTAATTGGGAACCACTGCCTAATGGAAGGAAACAAGCAATTGTAACATTTTGGTGACTAACAATGTCCACAAACTTTCGCATAGTGTGGCTATGCAGACTTGTTGCACTTCCTCACCATTACCTTCTGAAAAGAAAATCATTACACATAACTAGCTTAGGTGTCACTTTGGAGCAGTATCATGTGAGCAAGACAAGCCTGTTTGTGCTGGCACAATTTGGCCACAACGCAATTCATCTTACAAGTAGACAAAAACCAGTTAGTCATGTCATAGTAAGACTTAATTTACTATGGGCATCTGAAGTACACCATATTGTAGAATTTTGTTTGTTATCTTAAGTGGGTTTGCAGTAGCCGTGGTGAGATATTAAGTATAAAATAAGATATATCTAATATAATGTTTGTTTGAAACTTTCAGATTTTTCAGAGTAGGGTGGTGTTATCGAGGACCATTTATGAATGTGATAAATGCAGCAAAGTTTTTGTTGATAAAGGTGATTTGAAAATTCATAAATTAATCCACGTGAGGAATGATGTTAGGTAGGTATAATAGTAAATCGGCATTCTCTCAACTGCTTCATTTAACCTAAAACCAACTATGAAGTAAAAAGTCTAAAGTCTACGAAGGAAGTCAATTACACCACATTAGCCTAGTGCTGTGCTATGTCCAGTAAGGATTTGTGTTACAAGTACTAAACAACGGAAGAGTAATTCATATTCTTATAAATTTTATGCATTAAAATTTTTTATTATAGAAATACATATATATCACTAAATAGAAGTACATATCTAAATATCTATGGCCTAGGAGAGATTCGAACCTGGAACCTCTGGCGTGACATTCGTACTGACCGCCGCAATACCAACTAAGCTAGCTGATCGTCAATTCCTTTTATCATTACCAAAATAGAATCAAAGCAAAATCTATGTTGATAAAAAGGTTAATCTAACATTACAGACTAGTATTATTTCTGATCAATGGAGAGATGTAAAGTTTCTTCCCATACTTAAGTCAGGAAGGGATCCTAGACTGCCCTCATCATTGAGGCCGATCTCACACATGTCTTGCCTGTGCTAGATTTTACATTTTATTATCATTAAAGTGTTAGTGTGGTTTGTGGAAAGTCAGTGTCTCCTTCCTGGCTGATCTACGGGATTTAGACGCTCTCAAATTTGTTTGGATAACCTAGCCACTTCTACATCTGATATACAATTAGGATTCGTTGGTAAAAGTTCAACCACTGCTTGCTTTATCGATATTGATAATGCACATAATAATGTTAATATTCGATCTTTAATTAATATATTGCAATGTATCGGCACAGACGATAGGATATGTAAATCCGATTAAAAAAAACCTTTGAAATTTTTTATGGGATAGAATGTGTAGAATATTTCTAATCTGGACTCTAATTTATGAGCGTGCTTTACAATAGTGTTAAACTAAAATCTTAAGAACAGTTAACAAATGGTATTTCGAGTAAACAATGAACGCACATGTGTCGAAAGTAAGGTCGCTACAAGAGCTCTAAATTAGAAATGTTCTTACTAAATACTTGGGTGTCTTATGTAGATGTTAAATCATGTATTTCGCTTACAGTCGAAGACTTACATGCACCCAATCGTAACTCGCTAGATCGAGAAATGAAAATACATACTTTGAAAGTGATATCACATAATTATTCTCGATTTTATAAGATATATAACGATGGGTCTCAATCTGTACAAGGTGCTGGAGCTGCTCTCTTCGATGCTCAGTGCGACGTGTTCTTCAAGTGGAAGCTGCTCAGTGCGGCGTGTGTGATGCGAGCCGAGCTGGTCGCGATTAAAGAGGCTCTAAGTTACGCAAACAATTTACCGATTCAGCCTCCAGTCGAACTGTCGGACTCGAGGAGTGCCCTCCAGCACCTTACTAGTTGCGTGTCGACTCAGACAGGCATTGCCCATTGCCTTTGAAACTGTTAAGTTAATCCAGGAATTTATCAAAAAAATAAGCTTATAAAAATCCAATGAGTCCCCTCTCACGTTGGCCTTTACGGAAACGAGATGGTGGATAATTATGCAAAAGATGCTGTAATGGATAATGTACTAGACCCCAAACCCTTTGCCAGTGAACTATTTCCTTTTATAAAGAAAAAATGTCTAGAAAAGTGGGAGTATCACTTGGTTGGGGCCTGGTACAGAACCAACCAAGGAAAGCCTCTATGGACTCCATGGTTCGACCGCGCCAATGTCTGTAGGGGACTACTGGTTCCGGCATTCAGACTGCTTTCCCGACATGTTCCACACCAACACTCAGAACAACACCACACACCACACCCCCCGTACCCACCACCAAGCAAACACCCCGGGGCCCCGACGAGCCTATGGATACAGCCCAGCCGTAAAGTCGCTCCTGGTTCAGCACTGGCGAGCTCAGGGAGATGATCGGTGAGATCGTCAGGGAGGAACTCAGGCACGTGATCAGGGAGGAGCTCACTCGTCTGCTCAGGGACCCCACACAGCCACAGCTCAGACGACTTCGACACCGCACACATCCAGCCAAAAAGGGAACCGGTGATGGATCGTAAACAATTGTGAATCATCTACTGGAACCCCGGCGGCATCCGAGGAAAAGTTCAGGACCTCAGACAGCTCGCCCAGAAGTACGACATTCACGTCATACTGTTGGGAGAGACATGGCTGGGGCCTGGACAGGACCTCAAGATGGCGAACTATGCCGTGTATCGCAGGGACGAGGTGTCGCCGAGCGGCAGGACGTACAGATGTACGGCAGCGCTCGTGTGTGTGTGACACATCCCTTGACGCCCTGAACAGACGACTTAGCGGGCCGAAGACCACGATCAGCCCACTCACCGACTCAAACAGCCAACGCCACTACAACGCCCAGACACGAGCAGACATGCACGCCAACGACCTACAAACACAATTCACACCGCACCCAGCAGCTCCAGTCGCCGCCGAGCACCACGAGCACGTAGGGGGCCGCGTCCGAGAGCTCCTTTCGAGCTCGCCTCCGCCGCTGGGCGTGGGGAATTTTATCTCCCCAGCCGTGCTGCGGAAGGTTGCCCTTCGCCTCTCGAGGCGCAAAGCACCAGGCCCCGACAACATCCCCCCCACAGCACTGGCGATGATTCCGTGGCCCACAGCCGTTGCTCTCACCAGGATAGCTAACGGCGTTCTCCACACGTCCTACTTTCTGGATATCTGAAAGGAAGGGAGAATCGTCCTCCCGAAGCGGGGCAAGCCTCGGCACCTGCCCGGAAGCTACCGGCCGATCACGCTGCTGTCGCACGTGGCCAAGCTGTACGTTCCAATAAGGGAGGAGCAGTTCGGTTTCCGGAGCGGCCACTCGACCACACTGCAGTTTGCGCGGGTGCTCCATCACTTGGCCACTGAGATGAC
>JAFELO010000061.1:329264-423077 GCA_017140195.1 Eumaeus atala | reverse complement strand
TATATATATATATAATTGTGGAAAATGTATATAAAGTTCATTTATTTATTTATTCAAGTGTTTATAGGAATATAATCATAGCCGTAACCTTCTCTACTTAACTTTCAATTTCTCTACGTTAATATCTCAAACTCCCAACTGAATTCATAAAACGAAAAACATTCCGAGCAGACCAAAATTGGAAAGCTAGTATGCATGCAATTTTTAATCAATCCAAGTAGCACTTTGCAGCTTTCACTGAACATTTGTAAATACAACACGGTAATGTTGCGACATTCAACTTTAGACCTTAATAATTTTGCATTAAAGCAGGAAATATTTAGGTACGTTGATTATAAGATTAGGGTGTGCTCACTGCGTCGCGCTGCCGCGCCGCTCGATACGTACGGCGCGCGCGTACCGTACGCTCCGTACGTCACCAGTGAGTCAATAAACCCCGACAAAAACACCCCTTTGCCGAAATACAATCACGTATTCAAAAAAAAGGTTTTATGATATAATAAATTGGCGCGTTCTAAATATGTAAGTACTTTCCTATTTATATTAATTATTATGCAAGTGCTTTCAACTGATAGACTTTTGTTGTAGACATAAAAAGTAGCGAGATTATTCGCAATACATGCACATGCTTGATAGCTGTGGTTATTTCTTAACAAATTAATGCACTTGTACAAAAGTATCTTTGTAATAAATGATAATGAAGTTAATAACATTTCAAACCTTAAGCAGGAATAACGAGATCAGATAGTGATTAAACTCATTAGAGACTTATTGTGTGATTTAGATGAGTGTCTTGTTGTTGCTATGCCCACAATATCCGTGAGTTATCCCTCCGCAATACTGTAGGCATGTGGCAACTAATATGCAGCAATACATAGGGGGCATGGTGGTAGAGGTAGGGATGCCTACGATACATCGCATTTCCAAATATCGATGTTTTAACGTCGATATTGAGACTTAGTATCGAATATCTATGTTAAATTGTTATTTCATGAAAGTTATTTTTTCAACGTATTTTTGCACTAATTGACAATCTAACTTGTGGCTTCGTAGCGGACGTAGGGTTAAACTATGATGTTATCTACTTTATGATGGTGGCGTGGGATTTTCAACGTTTCTTTTATGTAATAAAATATAAAAAAAATGTAATTAAAGTATTACATACGATTTAACAAGAAGGAGGTATACTCTTTCTCTTAAATTTAATGGGGGTTGGTGCAAGACAACATGTGGTTATGGATCAAATCGATGTTTTCTTATATTTAAGCAAAGAGAAGAAGGGATATTTTTCTTTATCACAATAATATTCCAGAAAAACATCCATGAAAATAGTAGTAGTAGCCTAAAGCAACATTTATGAAATATAGATAATAGATATATTGATAAGAAACGTCCAAGCTTTCAGTATCGATATTACACTTTCAAAAACATCGATATTTTTCAGAGATGTTTTTTATGAACGATATTGCATCCTTAATAAAGTTGCGCTTTCTATGGCGCACCCCCTTTTACTCACGATGTTAGCGCATCGCAAGCCAACATTTGAATCAAACACAATTCCCTTCTGTGTATTTCGCAAATTCAAACAGAATAGAGTACCGAACAGTATATTATATTAAAAAAAAAAAGTTTTATTTTTCTGTATCCGTGTACCTCCAAATAAAGGAGAAAAGTGGTCCTTTAAGAGGTTTAAAGGACAACTGTTATTGTTATCTGTCTACGTGTTCGTCTGTCACGACTTCCTTCTCAGGAACGCCATGAAGGATCATGCTGAAATTCGTTAAATAATTCATGACGCAATGGAGCAGAGTACGAAAGGAGAGCAACCCCACATGCGTTGCCCTCCATGCGTATATTTATGACAACAATTCATAATCGTCAAAAGGCTTAAATTTTTAGTTTATATTCTGTTAACTGCCATTTCTTGAAGCGCGGAGAATATGTTTATTCCTGAGTGAACACAGTCAAAAGCTTCATGTATAGGCAGGCATATGTTTTATATGCGATCTCACCGCGCACGGTAAATAAAATCTCAGGGGTACCTCCCGTTAACCTAACATCATGAAATTTGGCAATAAGTTTGATCTTATAGTACAATTGATTGAACAAAACGAAAGTTATAATTATATCACAACAAATGGACGTAGGATCGGAGTCTATTTTTAATTATTTTTATAAATTTTTTCAAACCGGAGCTGATGCTGTGGAAGCGAAGGGAAGCCTAACACAGACTCGTCTGTCTGCACATGTGAAGGTAGTGCTCATATTCGGTACAACATTTTGAACGCTGTGCATCTGCCTCTACTTTTATGTGTATGGGCCACAGAAACTACTGACACCCCCATTAAGCGTATATGTCTATACATATATGTCTATACAAATGGTAATGATATGCGTGGAAGCCTCATTAGAGAAAGAATTTATTTACTTTACTTTTTAGTATATTTTGTTGTTATAGCGCCAGTTAAAATTTCAGTTGTCTTGCTATCATGGTTCACGAGATGACCATTCTATCATTTGGGTGTGAAACTCTAAAATTGATATATTTGAAAATATTTTCTAGCTGCTAGCAGAATACAATGAACGAAATAGATTTAATAAAAGAAGTAGAGAAACGTCCGATACTGTACGACAAGGCCGTAAGTGGTTTCAACAAGACGAAGCTCCGGGACGACGCCTGGAAGGAGGTGCAGCATGCTCTCAATGTGTCTGGTGAGCGCTTTCTTGACGCTTGGCTTTAGAAAGTGGTGGCGTGTAGTGTCGCAGCGGAACCGGCCAATGCCGGGGAGGGTTATCTCAGTCACATGATATCATGGTCTTGAACGCAGCTTAGCTTTTCGTGCAAATTGGGAGTATCCCGAGGCCTATTGGAGAGGAAGACATATAGGTGCGGGATGCGGATGTTATTGGTTATCGGTACGCCACGCAGCACCACATAGCGGTGATTTCGCGTTTATCCGTCCATGTTACAAAAATGTGTTTTGTAAGTGATACGGAACGAACAGTCGTAGTCTATTGATAGTTGTTATGCAGATGTTTCGGTCATCTTACCTCTGGACCATCTTTGAAACAAATATTTTAAGTCAATTACGATGTTATTTTAATTCTAAAAACTTATTACACGCCAAGCAAATTGGGGCTTACTAAAGGACGCTCTACCACAGATGCTGGTGTTTAATAGCTTCTATTTTTGAGGTATGGGAGGAGAAGTGGGATGCGCTGGGTGTGTTTTGCGACCTCTCCAAGGCCTTTGACTATGTAGAGCATGAAACATTAATCAGTAAATTACACCATTATGGTATTGGAGGTACGACTCTCGACCTTTTGACTTCTTAATTAAAGAACATAATGCAAAGGGTTTAGATAAATAGCAAGAGTATGAGATAAGTATAAAAATCCAACAAGGCTCCATTCTGGGACCGTTTCTTTTTCTGATATTAATAAATGACCTGCCGTATCTAATTAAATACAATCAAGAGATAGTCCTATTTGATGATGATACGTCTTTAATTTAGGTTAAGTTCAAACCAATGTACTTTTACACATTTTCCTTGGGATAACACTATTCTAAACTGCAGCGGGGACCCCATATCACGAAACTTGCGGATAGACTTATTTCGCAGCATTCGCAATAAGAAAAATCAGTCCAATTTCAGATGAACATACACTAAAATTTAACTTTAGTTACTTCTACAACATGATGTTTTCAGGATTGCTGTTGTGGGGAAACGCTGCTGACGTAAACAATATTTTTGTACTGTAAAATCGAGCTATTCGTGTAATCTACAAACTAGCCTCTTATCCATCACTTAGGGATAAATTGAAGAAAAGAAGTATACGAACCGTCTGTTCTTAATACAATTCATATAATGTCCTGTATGTGCGTAATAATATTAATGAATTTAACATGATAAGTGATAATCACAACAAAAATACCAGAAACAGGCATAAACTAGATGTGCCGGCCTATAGACTTAGAAGAGAAAGCAGTTCCTTTCGGGGGCAATGTATACGACTTAACAGTAGGATCTTAGAAAATGTCCATATACCATCATTTAATAAATTCAAAAAGTTGTTAAGGAACCTTTGTGTGGTAAATGATGTTGTAGGGTAATAGAGTTTATGATAGTATCCACACCGTTCTTCTCAGGCTACTTCAGTGAAATTTTATTGTTTACTGTTGTATAAATGTAATTTTTAATTATTGAATTACATTTGTCATCATTGAGTTAATTGATATAATTCATGACAGACCCGGTGAGTTTATTTCGCCAGTTCTTCTCACGACAGGGTCACACAGGCGAACCTGAATAAAGAGAGCTAAAAAATATTTTTAATTTCGTCCTTCAGCGGGGTGTATCTCCCAAGGCATGTCTTGGAAGTGGCGTTGTTTTGTTTTTTAAGAAGGGTGACAAATCACTTCTTCAAAATTACAAACCAAATTCACTTCTCGGCCATATTTACAAGTTGTTCTCAAGGTTCTTGACGAATCGTCTCTCCACAAAGCTTGATGAATTCCAGCCACCGGAGCAGGCTGGGTTTCGCCGGGAATTTAGCACCATAGTCCACATTTTCACAATAAGACAAGCTTTACAAAAGACACATGATTACAATTATCCGCTGTGGACTATGAGAAAGCTTTTGACTCTTTCGAAACCTGGGCTGTAAGCTTTACAGCGAAGTCAGATCGATTGGTGATACGTCGAAGTACTGAAAACATTGTATGACGCTGCTTTTATGTCCGTTCTGATTCGGGAGGTCAAACAAGGCCAATCGGATTGCATCGAAGAGGGCGACAGGGGGATGTTATTTCCCCGAAGCTGTTCACTAATGCTTTGGAGAACGTCTTTAAGACTTTAAACTGGTCAGAATGCGGCATAAATATTAACAGCGAGTACCTCTAACATCTTCGTTTCGCCAATGATATCGTTGTGTGGGCCGAATCGTTGGAGAGCTCGCAGAAATTATTGCACAGCCTAAATGAATCCTCCCAACGTATTGGCCTTAGGATGAACTTGGACTAGATAGGTCATGTTAAACAAACACGTTTCCCCAGGCCGATAAACGTCGACGGTGCTTTTATCGAAGTCGTAGACGACTACGTCTACCTCGAGCAATTATTGCAATTAGGTAGATATAACTTCAAGAAGGAAACCGATAGCAGGATTCAGTTGGGTTGGACAGCATTCCGGAAGCTTCGTCATATTCTCACGTCGCCAATACCGCAGGGCTTGAAGACGACAGTCTTCAACCAATGCGTTCTCCCCGTGATGACCTATGGAGCCGAAGCATGGCCTCTTAATTCAGGACTGGTCCGCAAGTTTGCGGTAGCTCAACGGGCTATTGAACGTGCTATGTTGGGTGTTTCTCTGTCCGACAGAATTCGTAACGAGGTCATAAGGCAGAGAACTAAAGTGTTCGATATCACGTGACGAATTGGTTCGCTGGAGTGGCAATAGCTGGTCACACACTCAGAAGAACAGATGGCAGATGGGCCAGTAAGGTTTAGGAGTGGAGGCCGCGTTGTGGAAAACGAAGTGTTGTTCGACCGTTCACCAGGTGGGAAGACGATCTCCGTGCTGTAGCCGGTCCGGGATCGATGCGAGTGAAAGGAGATCGGTCGTCCTGGCGTTCATTGAAGGAGACCTATGTCCAGCAGTGGACCGATAAAGTCAGGGGATAATGATCAAGGCCCTTATCAAATGTAACAATTCCTATGTGTGATTTTTACTAGTGGTTCTGTCCTTGTCTTTTTTGCGATCTCTTACACCAGAAACAGGTCTACCATCATCATCGTCATCAGCCGTATGGCGCCTACTGCTCAACGTGGTGAATGATGAATAATGAGAAAAAGAGGGCAACCCTTCTAAACACCAATAACTGTACCCCGTCTAGGGATGCCGGTACTCGCATAGAGACAGAATTGTTTGCATCTTTATGCAATAATAAACCTTGGTCTTTCAGAATCAGAATGCAAGAAACGATGGAGGTCGTTGAGGGATTCCTTCATCAAGCTGCAGCGCACGCACGGTGGGAGAACCCGGTGGCCGTACCACATAGCGATGAGGTTCCTGCTGCCACATGTGGAACCGAAGATAGAGATCATGTAAGTATATGCTGAATAGTACTTCTAGTATATGACTAGGAGTCGTCTCTATAGGGACGAACTACGTAGGGCATACTGTTGTACACTTTCCTATTGTGGTGGAACTACAGTCCGACAGGACCAGGAAGAAATCAAGTGCAGAAACTTCCTCGTTTAGTAACTTCCAAATTCTATACTGTTCTTAGGAACTTTAGGAGTCTGGAGTCTTCACAATATATTTCAGCCCCACATTGTGGCTATTGGTGATATTTTTTAACAATGCGTTGCTGTCTTTACACAACGTAACAGATTAGTCACGCTCCCCATATGTCATTGTCTACTCCTTATATAATGTTTATGAGCAAAATAAATAAATAGTAGTTATAGAATAGTAAGTATCCATAACCCAATGTAATCTTAAATAATTATGCTCCTTAACTGCTTTTTAAGAATGATGCTGAACCAGCATCATTCTTAAAAATACATGTTTAGTTTAATCATTAAAAATATAAAATTTTTCGATCGTTTCCAGTAGAAGAGAAACCTCAGACTCAGAGCCAGAAGAGGAGATGAGGCGACCAGGAAACTCGTTGCCTGATCTATCATTCAACGAGACGAAGTCTTTCGACGAGGACGAAGACTCGCAGGTTTCGAAGAAGCCACGTCTCAACTCAACCGAAGAGGAGCCTTGCCAGTGCAACCGCACAGATCCAGACGAACTGTTCCTGCTGAGCTGCGCGTCAACGCTGAAGAGATTGAACTCCAAACAGAATGCCGTGGCCCGGCTGAAGATACAACAAGTACTGTATGAAGCGGAGTTTGGCTCTAGCATGGATCTACCCTACGTTACACCAACTAATGACTGTTATGACAATGAATCCGTAGAATAATTTGAATACCGCCAGGGCGTTATGTCCGTGCATTTTTTTTTATAGTATAGGAGGTCAAACGAGACATCGGAGACTTTTTAAGGCTACTGGCGCCCATAAACATCAGCATAATTACTGTGCCTCACCTCAATGGGGCACCGGTCACAGACCGCACAAGACGTGACACCGGAGACGTCACTTTACGGCGGTATTATGTGAGTGAGAGTTATCTCCCCGGTCGTGACGGCCCAATTCCGCAGTAATGCAGCATAGAACTAACTCTTACAATTTTTTTCAATCTGCGTCCAGACAAACGAAGTATTGCGACGAAGACTAAAACGAATCTGAAATATATTTCTGAACGTGAACAGATTGTCACCGACGGACTGGCATACGAGGCTGGAAATCGTTTAGTGCCATTTTCATGGCTGGCTTTTGCAGAACTTTAATATTTATTGCTAAAAATCACACAGGTGCATATAAGTAAGAATATTTTAGTTTTTTTTTTTGCTATTTATTATATATAATGGTAACGTGGCGGTTAGACCGCGTGTTACGCCAGAGCTCGCGGGCTTGAACCCCGCCTGGGTCATGGATGTTTATACATGTATTTCTGTAATAAAAATCTTCACTATATAAACTTTCTTATATTTATAAAAAATATTAAATGTGTTTCCGTTAAATATATTTTCTGTTGCCTGTAACACAAGTCCTAACGGTACTTAGCACAGGACTAGGCTAACGTCGGGTGATAAGTCCACAGATGTCCGCAGATATTTATTATTTACTATTTCCTGTGTACCGCGTTTATTTCACTGCAAAAAAAACTCTCCCAAGGGTACCATTGATGCTAATATTCACCCAACTGCGTTCAGTCCTCTTTTGCATAAAAGCATTACAAACATACATACAAATTTTTTCATTGATACTATTAAGTTTAGTTTGGATAGGCCGTGATATGGTTATGGAAAATGGGACCTACAGACCGTTATAAGGTTAGATTGCACTTAAGAGGTTTTCTTATGATTAACCTGATTTTTCAGATGTTTATATGGTTCTTTGACGCTGCTGCCTTTAATCGCTATCATGATCCAGGTTTAGAGCATAAAGAGAAGCGCAAACTAAATGTTTCATGACAAATATCCTGTGGTCAGCTTCCAGTTCCGTAGATGAGACAGGGCATTCTCACCAAGCTTCCATAAATTTAAATACCAAATTCAGCACAATCAAGAATCAAAACGATTTGAAGAATGAGACATGAATGACTTATGAATGGGTTATGGGTACAGTTAAATCGGTACGACGCGGGCCTCGAACCCTGCACCTTATAATGTTCCGTTGAACAGGCTCACTTCGCAACCATAAGGCACAAGGTACATAGTACAAGTTTCAGACTTTATTAAAAAGTTACTAACATAATGCAGGCCACATTTATTGAGAGTACCAATATTTTTTACCAGCTATAACGCAGTAGTGATAATATTTCCTCTCTTCGAGTAAATAAATTGCTTTTTAAGAAAATAAAATCTATTTGTATATCAATGAAGTTTTAATATAGTAGATAAATGAAATGAAATACGGTGTGTGTCAGCAGAGCAATGATATTTCGGTGACCCTTTTCCTAACTTTTTTTTTTTTGATATAAACTCATTTCAGACTTCTTCAAAGTTGATCCTTATTTTAAATACAAAGGGTATTGAAACGACAAAGGGGTATAAAACGTTTGTCTCACAAAACGTATTAATTTTGACCTTGGTGCGTGCATGTACGGGACTGTAGTCCACCGCTCTTCTAAGGCGCACCACTGAGTCCGATCTTCGGCTCTCCTCATCCAGTTGTTTCCCGCCGTCGGCGAACAGACATCGAGGCGAACGTAGCGCGGGAAGCCCTCCCGCTAGGCGGCGAGATGACCTTCGCCGGGCGGCGTGAAATTGAGTGACCGATCAACATAAATTTAAAGCACTGCAAGCAGAGAGTTTTATAGAAGATTCAAATTTAGAATACAATTAGTATTTAGTGTATAAATGAAGGGAAAACAAAAAAATATAGCAATTTCTGTCCAGCTTTCTGATATTCAGTAGATAATTACACTAACTGCATAAGCCACTTTACAAAGTTATATTTTTGAATAAATGAATTTAAATATTGGTAGTATCTACAGGAATCATTGAACCTGTACAAGTAAACTGAGCAAGAATACTCATAAAAATAAATTAATCATGAGCAAACATACTTATAAAATACCTTAATGTTAAAACGTTGTATGGGTTTTCTTAGTGGTGTTTTGTTAAAGCTAACAACATGAGCCCGCTCCGCGGATGCGCCATGATATTGTTGCAAACATCTAACATACGACGAGGAGGGTAAAATATCTGATATGTTTTAGGACCCGGTAGGTAAAGGTTCTGTGTAACCAATAAAATTACAATAAGATGAAACATTTCCCTTTCATTGGACGTTTATTGTCCGACCGAAACTGGTTTTGGCCGAAACCGCAACTTCCTGATAAGAATCATACTTTGAGGAAAATGTTAACGCAACGTTCATAATGCTCTAGTCACGCATTCACCAACCTGTCAACATTCAACACGTCAGGTGTGTGTCAAGAAGTTTTACTTAAAAAATATAATAACAAACTTGACTTGATGATATATATATATATATATATATATATATATCATCAGCACTGGAGGCCGAAGCCTCAAGGTAGTTCTTAATGAATATTCAAATATTCAGGATTGATCAATGTTTGGTAGTGATGCGACTGGTTAGTTGTATATCAGATATATTTAACGGTAGACTCTGGTCATGACATACATTCCATGAATCATAACATTGTGATTTTGGTGCTGATGAGTACCTGCGTATAGAGACTTCATAGGCAATAGGCCACCATCAGCTCTATACGGTACATTTTCACTGCTCTAAAAATATCGAGAGAACAAAAAACACAAAAGACCTATGCCAATTACTAAATGTATTTTTATATATAAATACTTAGAGAACGAAACATACACAAGACTTATGCCAATTAATGACTAAGTGTATTGTTCCATTTAAAAGCATATTCTCATAAGACTAAAGTCGTTGATATAATTTTGGCTATTTATATATTTGGGTGGTTGCCCAAATAGTGACGATTATTCAAATTTATCAAAGATCTATGAGTCAAAGATACTAGATTCATAGCGCGGTTTCGCACGAATAATTATTCAATCCATAGTATATAAGTGAGGATCGCGATATGTGGTGTGTTCTCTCTGCCTACCTCATTGGGGAACTGGTGTGAAGATATGCAGCAACAGGCGGTTGTTTATTTTATAAAATAAATAAATAATAAAAAGAAATTGACTTTAAAAAATGATGAAGCCCCGGTTGCCCAAAACTATAAATCATCTGGTCGCCTTGAGGGCTAGCCAGTCGCCTTAGGGTCCGTCCCACCTACATAGTCTACAGAGGGATTGCCCCGCACCACAGGACAACCCCGCCAACTTGAGGACAGTGCAATGGGATGAGGTTTCCATGCTCGTCCCTCTTTAGTCCTAGTATATCTTAACGGGACTAAAGAGCAGGAACCTCCTCTGTTCAACTGGATTCGCCCAAGGTCCGGGTCTGAAGCACACCGCCACGACAACTACGTTGATTGAATCCGCGTAAACTGCATCATGTCCATAGTAAATTCATATTTTCAATTTCAATGCAAAGAAATTGAAAATGTTAAGAATACAAAGAATAATTATTGAATTGATACTTCTCCTGGCGCGTTAGGGGAAAATGACGGGAGTATTTTTTTACGATGCGCGCGCACAATATCACGAAAAACCGATACCCCGAAGTTAGTTATAGTCATCATTTTAGTTTATCAAAAAATTCACCACAATGCGTTACAGTAAAACTTGCAGGGTATTAAATACCTTTTTCCTATCGTTGGTGTCGTATTCTTCTACAAACGTAAGAAAAGATCTTTCAATATTCTATATATGTTTTTCAAAAGATAAGGAATTATAAATTCTAACGCGTGTACACACACAATGTTTATGTTAGACTATAAAAATAACTCTTTATGTGCCGCTTTTTGCCGTGCGATGTGCCGACGTTTCCTTAGACACTATTTAAGATAGATAAACAAAAAAAATAATGTTCATGAGAATTATATTTGTTGTTTGAATGTACCGCGAGAATTTATGTAAAGTGGCCGTAAAATAAATAAACACATAATAGTAATTGTCGTTTGTATTTGAATGTCGATAATCGATATGCAAATGCAAATTTTCACGACAATCTTTATTACGGCTTACGGGACAAACAAGCAGATAGTAGGTAAATACCGGTGTTCCTAGCTACCCGTGACACCCGAGGTTTTTGGAGGCGCGTTAACGGCCTTAGTTGATAGAGGAGGGAATCTATAGGCAGCCCTATGACTGCGATTGTCCATGTTGGCTAATAGATATGGAAGATGACAATGTATTACTATCTTTGTCTAGCTATTTTCGCATGTGCATTGTGAAGAGAGAAATTAAAGAAAAAAGTGAGACAGAGAGTAAACCATATTTGCTTTCTCTTTCGACTTAGATGGACATGTCTTAGGCTGGCTTCCCTACTCCGTTTTATCTCTATGTCTTTAGCACTTAAACGTAGTGGTGCGTCAAGGAGCAATGCTGGACCAAAGCCGATCGGTTTCCAAGCACTCGCATCCATCCCGGGCCTTTCACTGCATGGACAAACAAAACAAAAATAAAAACCGTCCAAGTGTGAGACTTTGTTTCCGTATCATTTTCGATAAAAATCACCTTTCTTGTACTGGAACCCCCTTAAATATTTATTTTATTATGTTTTGTTAGTATTTGCAACAGCAAACAGCTATAACAATAGCGGAAACAGAAATTCATCATCTGTGAAAATTGTCAAACGAATACGGTTCATGAGGTACAGTCTGGTGACAGACATATGGCGGAATCTTATTAAGAGTGATTAGTTTTTTTACCCTTTGAATAACCCTAAAAACACCATTATATTAGCTCGTTCTCTCTTTCCATTCTCGACTACGCTGGTACTTATTACACGAACTTTACGGAAGAACAGTTAAATAAAGTTGAGCGCCTTCAAAATCAATTGATCAGTTTGATATTTGGTTCGAGAATGTATGACCACATCTCAGAATTTCGCGCAACTTTCAAGTGGCTCCTTGTGCGTCTACGCCGGAGTGTACGTATTCTCGCAACGTTGTACTGTATTATGTACAATCCCAAAATCCCTACATATCTCAAAGAAAAAAATATCTTTCGCACGGTGAACTGCAAAGAACCTCGCTCCACGTAAAGCCTACAACTACAAATTCCTGCCCATCACAGCAAGTATTATAAAATGTCTTTTACAGTTAGAGCTATAACGCTGTGGAATGCACTACCATTAGAGATAAAACGTGCTAAAAACCTTGATTCATTTTAAAAAATTACTAAAACGCCATTAGTTGGAAGTATGAGTCACTGGCCAGTCATAATATTTTACAAATACTAACTACTATAATAAATTCTTATTTATGTATCAATATGTATCTATTTATTATGTACGTCTAGTGTATATAGAACTATATGTATTTTATCATAATGTGTGTATGAAAGATGTATCTATTTGTATTTATTATAATTATATAATATGTATTATGTATGTTAATTTAGTGTCTACCGAATATGACTTTATTATGTGCCGATTGTAGTTATTATTTGTAAACGACTTTCTGTTTGTGCTATCTTGGTACCTACCACCTCTTACGAAGACTATCGTGGAAGATCTCCTTTGTATATTACTTACGAAGTATTTTTCCACTATCGACGTGAATGAACACCCGCATAATTAGGGGAGACTGGGTACAGTTGAAACAATCTGGCTTTTATCGTTTATAATTTTGATGTTTACAAACAAGTTTTTTGTTTTTTCAAACATTTGTTCAGAATCCAAAGGTGACGTTTTAGCTACCATATAGTTTAATAATTGAAGTTACCTGGTTAACATTCTTACTAGTATATGAAGTGGGAGATATCTTTCCGGTCGTTCCGGCCCATTTCCACTGGAATAAACGCAGTGTACTTATGAGATGATATTTAAATGAATGCTGTGTGGCTGTGTGGGGGCGGCCTAAGAATATCCTCACCCTCAATCCAAGCCCAGGGTGACGTAAGAGTCGTCGGGGGGCACTAGTCTCTTAACAACTAAGAGGCTTCAGCGAGCTGCTTGTTTTGTGTCCCGTCTGTTTCATAGTGACGGTGGTACCATCAATCGGATCGGCGATAGGTAACAGTGGCGCCGGTCTGAAACCTAATCTGCGATTGCCCATCCGCCTGCTCAGCGTGGCAATTACGAACATGTTATAGTTTATTATTGATACCTTATATGAAAGTCAAGAATTCGAAAACGAAGCAGAATTCGGCCCCTAGTACCCGGTAGTTCCACTAGTCGCGGTAGCGGCCTTGGTAACAGTGGAACAAGGGGTGTTAAGAATCTCCGGGCCACGGATCACTACCACCGATTTGACCTGGCTACGTGTAATGGACGAACGCTCAGACTAGATTACCACTTGATTGAGCTGGAGGTTCAACTGGAAAAAATCTTTTGCCTCATTCTGGAGCTATGTGAAGTCCGAGGACAGGGTGAGGACACCATAACTCTGCCATCGGGTCACCTATTCTACTTCAGGGAAGTCATGGTGTTTCCTCATTAATAAGTCCCTCGCATGCAATATCGTCTAAATCTCTACTGTGTCGGGTAGGGTGGCGTATCTTATAACCAAAGTGCTACAATTATACGCACCAAACTCGACGCATTCAGATGACGACGTGGAGGCAATGAATGAAGATGTCTCAAAGGCCTCACATAACAACTGTAAGGCCCACTTCAGTTTAGTAAAAGGGGACTTTAATGCCAAGGTTATTATTATTCTCGAGGCCGTAGACGGATACGTCCACCTCGGGCAACTATTGCAATTAGATAAATATAACTTCGAGAATGAAGCCGATAGAAGGGTTCAGTTGGGTTGGTCATCATTCCGGAAGCTACGACACATTCTCACGTCGCCTATACCGCAGAGCTCGAAGACAAAAGTCTTCAATCAATATGTTTCCCCGTGATGGGCTACGGGGCCGAAACATTTATTTTATTCAAAGAGGTACAGAAACAGACAACAGATCAAGTATTACAAGACATATAGTATATAAATAACAGACATAATTTTCAATCTGACGCCCAATTACAAATGTACACGACATTTCAATTTATGGTACATCAAACAAGCTTTACAAGTAACACAGTACACATGCACAATACGTAGACACTAATATAGGTGTTATTTTTCACTGTATTTTTAGGGACTTATAGATCCGATGTGACGATGTAGACAGGTCTGTTATCCAATGAACTAAAACTATAGTAGAATATATCATATTGAATTATAATTGTTACACATTACACATTCTTACGAGTGGATTATTTTGGGAGACATCATTGTTGTTAGGTGCTATAGAAAACAATTGCGTATTACGCATAGACCGCGCTGCAACTTTCAAAATCCACCGTCTTAGTGTGTTATTTTACGCTTTAACCCTAACTTGGAGTGCAGTGCTCGAACAAACCGCCTCAATTCCGTTAATGCGTGTTCTGTATACATGAGTCCATACAGTTGAACAATATTCAAATATACTTCTGACTAGACAGTAATGTAAAGTAATTAAAGAGCCTGTTTAAAAGGATTAGCCTTCCTAAGTACAAAACACAGCACACGTCCAGCCTTTCTGCAGATATAGTCGTAATGAGGTCTGAAAGACATAGCTGAATCTACTCCCAGATCACGAACCAAATTCACCCTGTCCAAAGCCCTTGATCATATACGTGTAGTTGGATTGTCGTTTATTTTTGGTAAATTTTATTACTTGACATTTTTTTAATATTTAGTGACATATCATTTTCATCATACAAATTGGTAATTTTATCTAGATCACTTTGAAGCTTACCGCAGTCACTGCACACAGTGCGTCTGTACACAGATATGCTCCCAATGTCTTTTTATTGTCTGCGTAAGCCAAACAACAACAATAAGTCGCTAATAAATACTACGAATCGAACAGGACCCAAGTTAAAACCTTGCGACACACCTGACGTCACTATAAACGACACTGATTCATACCTGTTAAGTGTAACTAATTGAGGTCTATTCTGTCAGTAAGACGTGAGCCAGCTCTATAATCTTCTCTGGATTCCAACTTGTAGAACTTTGGACAATAGTATAGCATGGTCAACACGATCAAAGGCCTTAGATAATTCCGTGTATATTGCATCTACTTGACAAATTGTTCAAATTATAACCTCAAATATATATATATGTACCTATATAAGAGATTTGTGTTTGATGAACAACCACTCATAAAACCATGCTGCTTTGGGCTTAACAAATGTTTCCATGCTTGTATAAATGATTGTAAAAGCATGGCCTCTTAATTTTGGACTGGTCCGTAAGTTTGCGGTAGATCTATTGGCTATTGAACGTGCTATGTAGGGTGTATCTCTGTACGACAGATTTCGTAACGATTGACTTCGTGCAGATTATGACACGATGCAGCTTACGCGCTACGAATAAGCTTGCTGAAGTGGCAATGGGCTGATCACACACTCAGAAGAACAGATATCAGATAGGCCAGTGAGATTCTGGAGTGGAGGTGGGTAGACGATCTCCGTGCAGTAGCCGATCCGGGGTGGATGTGAGTAGCAGGAGATCACACGTCTTGGCATTCATTGAAAAAGGCCTATAACCAGCAGTGGTCCGATAAGGCCTGATAATGATGAATGATTTAAATGAAATGTTTCATGTAATGCACATGCGTAATATGTATGCACAATTGTTCAATTAATTATAATCAAGCATTCCAGGAAACGCATATCACAACGTAGTACATAGACATTACTCGAACTGATAACTTATTATGTGTCTGTCTTCTTGATCATCAGCTAGTAGTGTCCATTCTTTTTGGAGTGGTAATGCAATGCTGTATTGCAGCCGAATTGGTCCGCTGCCACGCGTGGGCTTCCCCCCTCGCTAGAAAGGGGGGGGGGCATTAAAAAAACTGGAATTGCTTGTATTACACCGCAATATTAATTTAAATGATAACGTAGTGATAATTAATGTGTGGTAGCATGATTATCAGCCTATAATAAACTTCTTAGACTATCTCAGCGACTGATTTTTTTTCTGGTTACACTATTTTTCAATTTCTTATAACCGTCCAGAGTCGGCGCTGTTACACCACTTCGATGAGCAAGTTATGCCGTCGGTGTTGCTCCTGATTTTTTGTCGTGTCAGAGTGCCGTTCCTTCGGAGTAGGAGAATGTGGGAATAGAGAGTGCACAATGTTATGTTCTACGCTGATGGTCTCTACCAAAATAGGGGGCCACCGTGGCTGAAATTCGGCTAGGACGACATAATAACTATAATAATAATAATTATCATTTATTTATTTTCTATCTCAATTTACAAGCAGATAGTTAATCCTAAACAGTGTGTACATGACTGTTTGTACATACGTGTGGGTAAGACTGGAACCCAAACTAGAACTGTAACATGTGATCTTCTCCCAAAGTATGTGTTTCATTGTGTGAAAATTGCTCTTTTGGCCCCTCTTCTCACAAGATGAGTACAAAGGGCAGCTCTCTCCGTTCAATTGCCATCACCCAATAAGTTTGCTTCTACTAAGGCTACTGAGTACCACCGCTACGACAGAGCTTGAACCATGGTTGGGACTCTAAACATGTCATGTCATGATGTGTAGGTAATTTTGCTATACGTGTCCCTGTTATAAAAACTATATCATTAATTGAATGTATAACAATAATGTGCAATATGATACTTATTCATTTATTATTTATTAGCACAAGTGCATCCCCAGCTGACATTACAGTTGCCTAATTCTTCTCAACAGATGACATAAAAGTATAATTCAACATACTTTAGTTTACAATAAAAATACTTTTATAAAAATTAACTATTTTTTTTGTTTCGGAGCTGAATTTATGCTGTGGAAGCGAAGGGAAGCCCAGTACGTCTTCATCATTGCTACGAGTGCTCGTCTGGTGACGAGAGTTTGGGTTTGGGGCGAACGTCTGGCTCGTGGAGAGGATCATTACTGACTGCCAGTGTCTAATGTAACCCTGGCCCACACGAGTACACGCCGTTATGTTAGTCCGCCCCGTCTTCCCACGGATTTTTAACAATAATTGCATAAAATCGTTGATTTACAAATATGATAATGATTACAATAAAAATTTTAATATCGTCCTCATAAACATTACACGTCACGACGGTAAAAAAATATAATTTATGACAGACCCACGTCTGTCGGGGCAGCTAGTCGTCAATAGTTTCTCTAGCGAAATAAGGATTTACTTTGTTTTTTTACACCTTTGGTTACATTAACCAACTTTACATATTGGTTCTATTGCTTAGCCTACATTCATCAGACATAATGTAGGTTTCTGAAGGTAATTTTGTTTTCGAATCGGTCCAGTAGTTTTTTAGCCTATTTAATACGAACAAATAAATAAACAAACAAATGTCTCCTCTTTATAATATTAGTATGAGCTACATAGATAGAGAGATAGAGTTCTGCAGGACAGCGACAGTGACGCGACCATGTGTCGCCCGTGCCATGGGTAAAAAAAATTCTGGGAAAACTGCTTTCCTTTTAATAAGCATGAGATTTTGTTGCAGTTAAGAATGTTCTCTTAAACGTATTCTACTTCAATTTTCTATTAAATAAAACTGTATTCTATTGAAAATTAAAAAACCTGATATTGGTAAGGTCCGGCTGCAATCGTGATAGGAGTTCAATCCTGAGGTCTCAGGAGGGAACCTGGTATGTGGTAATCCTTCCTATCCGCGCCTATCCGTTAGACACGGTTTCGATGCGACAACCATCTTTGCGGTAGTGTAAGCAACCTCGTCCATGATATTCTACAATTGCAGTTAACATTTATTACATTTACTAATTATTAAAGTGTTAGCTTAATGCAAAAATATTAAACAAATTAAAAATAAAAAAAAAGCTTATCCGAAGTGGTATCCGTTGGCTGCAACACAGTTATTTAAACGTTGAGGCCAGTCATCGATAGAAGCACGCACACTTTCCATGTGGAAACTCTTGACTATCAATCGTAAAATAATGTTTTACGATTGATAGTCAAGAGTCACGTCATGACAATTCTGTGTCGCTAAATCAACCCATGTTTTAGGGACACAGAATTGTCATGACGTTTAGAGCTAGCTGTACTCTCTAAAAATGACCATAAATCATAATCCAGCGGATTAAGATCGGGAGTAATACGGGACGGGATAATAGGTGTAGTAATATATACATACACACATATGTTACTACAATTTGCGCGTCCAATAAGCAATAAAGGCCCGTTCATAGTTTACTTGTCAGCACTTTAATATAAGCCACTCAAATTATAACCACAAATGATATATTAACTCTAGATATGTTTTGAAACGTGTTTTTAATCTGCTCAGTGGCGTAACTACACATAGTGATGAGGCCTTTTTCTTCCAACCCGAAGAAGCTCAACTAAGGAATGTTAGTATTCCATTGCGCTTAAGTCCCCTATGACCCGTGGCGTTTTGCGCCTCTATTGCTACGCCTCTACGTCTGCAACTACACATTTCATTCTAAAGACAATTGTGTATCATGTAAACGTTTAACACTGAGCAATATATTCGTGTTTTATACTTCTACAGTGTTTGAGGCTTAATATTTCTCTAAGGTTAGACTACTCTCAGCGCTTACTATAAGTAAAATAGTTGCTAAGCATAATTTAATCATAACAATTTCTAAACGGATATTTTAACAAAAAAAATATTCAAGGAACCTAACAATGATTTTGTAATATTGTTTTATCAACTTCCTTTCCTTTTTTTTGTATAAAATGACTCAGCTCTATTGGTAGTGACCTATCTAAAAACACTCGAATAGTTAAGGTACCTAAATCGTGTATTAAATTTTAACATCTCCTGCAATATCACAAACTGCACGTAAGCTCTTTAAAGTCACATAATCATTAATTCACGTCATGATTTTAAAGGAGTATTCTCCTCTACTCCCTCTCACGATTCCAAAGGCTTTTTAAAGCTTCAATTTCTTATAGTACATCAATTGTAACTGCTCAATTATGAAAATTAATGAAACACTAATTTGTCATTACCAGCAATATCATGTAAATGTATTTTTTGCGACATCATTTTTCCTTATAAACTAACTGCTGCCAGCGACTTCACTTAGAAACCCTTTCAATTTCTATGTAATTTTAATTGGTTGCAACTTGCAATAAATAATTCGGTTGTTTAAATCGTGAATTTGTTAAGTTATTGAAGCGTTTTTAATTTATTTTGTCAAGTAAATGAAAAATGTTGGCCAGGAATAATAACATTAGACAAGGCGTGAGAGCGTTGACTTTATAACCCAAACGTCGATGAGTTTTTTTTTCTCTTTCGGACCTGAACTTTCGCTGTGTGAGCGAAGAGTACCAATACAGTTTCATTGGATTGCTATGAGTGCTCGTCTAGCGACAAGGCTAGATTTGTGGTCGAAATAGGGACCCCCCCTCCCGGAAATGGGAGAAATGCAACAGGATATGAGAGTGTTTGTAAAAGCTAACTTAACTATTATTATTCTTCTCCCCCGACTCTGACGCCGAGGGCAGCTCGCGCGTGGGAGCTGAACAGGACTCGGCGCTGACGTGAACGTTTCACTCATGGCTTTCAACTTCACCTTTTGGCTGGAGAAAAGTCTCAGAATACCTAACCGGTATTTGGGTCGATGAGTGAGATAATTATAACACAGGTAAAACTTTCTTTTTTTTTAAACATTAACTGTTGGGTATTGGTGTGTAAAGTTTACGGTTGCTGTAGAGCTTTTGGCTAGTTAAATAATTAAATACACCGCGATAAAAACCCTAAAATTAGTTTTATTGTAATAAGTAACTGTTGGGATTCTTATAGCTATAAGATAATGTATATATATATATATATATATATATATATATAGACTCACTGATGAGATATTAGATATTCGTATTAATAATAATAAATAATAATATAAGATTTTTTCATGTTGTATACTTACCAATTACCATTAATTGTAATACAATATACAATTAATGGTACCATTAATAGTAATTTAATACAAAATGAGTGCATAATTGTTACGTAGATTTTTTGCCCTCTTCCCTCCTCCACTTCAATAGGCCACCAAAAATTCCCAAACAGAACGAGGCGCATGACTCACTTTGTGTTAGTATCATGTGAACGCGAGGAGCCCGGATAGTTTGGCTGCAATGCAGCAGGTCACTGTTACTAGCATCCTTTTAGCTGGTCAAATGCCATAAGCGTAAGAGGCCCATTGAAAGGGAAGGGGGAAGTTCTCTTTTCCCCATTATATAACAATTTTGCGGGTGTTTATGGGCGTCAGTAGTCATCAGGCTCTGACTGCCCGTTTGTCCCACTGTATTATAGAAAAATAATAATAATAAAAAAGACTCCTATAGGACGAACATACTGTATTGTATATAAGTGCCAAAGATTTACACGTGCCCGATTTCACAATCGCCGCGATTAAGGGGCTGGTATGAGCGAATGACCTTGAGTGTTCGTAAAATGTTGTTGTTGCAGCGCATTGTTTCGATATCCCGCCGCCGTACGGAGGGCCGCGCCAGACGCCGGCATAACGCAGAGACATTTCCCGCGCAATGTATTAGCGCCATCTGTGTGCACGCTTGCATACTTCTTAGTAAAATAATAAACATTCAATACTAACAAAAAGTATTCAGCTTTGTCGATGTTTGAACGTACGATCAAGTTATAACGAGTATTGCATGAAAGCACAAATAAAGTATAATTATAATATCAACTTGAGATGGTCTGGAGTTGCATTTGATTTAGTACCATTGTTGTTTTACCCGACTGTGCGTCGATAAGGAGGGTCATGTGTTTAGCTGTCTGTATGTATGGCAACTATTAAAAATGAAAATCACCGAAGGATGTCACGTGGGGTAATGTTGAATAGATATTTTAAAATCATGATTAGGTTTTTAATAGCAAAAGGACGCAAACGAGCAATCGTTGTAATTGTTGCATTCATTTGATAGCTTTAGTACAAGAGCTTGTTAACATTCTATGCTGCACAATTTGACCTAGGGGACAAATAAGCAGTGGAAGACTTTTGGAGTCAACAGTCCATTCCACAGGTTATTTGGGTCGTTTCACTCCAACCCCCTGGCCGTTCTCTCCCGACCCCGTACGAAACGAGACCACCTCTAAACATGAGTTAGTTATCCATCTTTAACATGAACTACTCATTGCAATTCTGAAGCCTTAAAAAAACTGAACATTCAAGTTGTTAAGCTTTTTTGGATTAATTGTCGTCTAAGGTAAGGAATATTTTTTTTTCTGTTCATTGTATTTATAAGTCTATTTACACATTATATCTGTATCGCCATATAAGTCGAATGACAATAAATATATCTAAAGTTCAGAAGATTTCCCCTTTTTAATAATTCGGCAACAACATCCCTCATATAAATTTCCTGTCTCAGTTTCTTTACTTAACAAGTGCACCGGCTCTCGTGCTACGGTGTATAGTCCACCGGCTCTCGTGCTACGGTGTATAGTCCACCGGCTCTCGTGCTACGGTGTATAGTCCACCGGCTCTCGTGCTACGGTGTATAGTCTCAGTGCAAAAGTGCCTTAAGTCTGCCTTCATATTCTATATAAAAAGGGGCAAACGATGAATCGCAGCTTTATACGATTTGCGGCGCCTTTGGACGTCCGCACTATTACCAAGTTGATGTGCTGCTCTCCTTCCCTGTAATTGGCCACCGGCTACTCACAAAGCGCACGAAACGCGACACAGTGTATGACTCTTTACAACGGTATCAAGTGAGCGAGACATCCTCCCCGGTCGTGCCGGCCCAATTCCGTTGCAATGTAGCACGGCACTACCTCTAACTAAATAATAATAAAAAGGAACTGCTAAAATAGCAAATCAACAAGGTTTAACCTTCTACTCGCTTAAAGTTTTATTGAGTACAAGACTTAAAAAGCGCCCAAGTGTGAGTTGGACTCACATATAGATGATGGTACGGAAACCCTCTGCCGTACCATTATCTATGCAAACCTGCAAAAACACGTATACTGTATAGAATTCCCCTTTTATAATTCATTAAATCAATTTCTTTGTATTTGTTTTAATAGCAGCAACATGAATACATCATCGTGTCGAGCTATTCATGAGATACAGCCTGGTGACAGACAGACTGACATAAGTTTTTACTCTCGGAATACTGAACTCTATAAATGAAAAATGATTTACTTACACAATTTTTTAAATCATATTATATTCATAATCATATTAATGTTATATAGTCTTTCAGCTGGTACATGAAGTGAAAATATCACATTCGTCTTATGAGCTAAATTAATCGCATTATCAAAAGCGGTGCATTTCCCTGTCTGACCATTTTTTACCATTTTATCGTTTTGGAAAAGTTATAATTTTCTATGTCCGCCCGCCCGCTCCTAAAACAATGCTGCCTTGGTCTTCAAGGGTCTAAAAGGAAATCCGCCACTAATTACTAAGTGCCCCCAATGCTATCGAATACGCGACTGTGTATGTGTTTGGGCGTAGATAAAATGTTCTGAAAATTGATCCTAAATATGAAATCCTATAAATAAAATAATATTTAATTGGGGAAGGACATTATGTTCATTTGTATTGTTGTTAATTAAACGCCACTAAGGGTCAGTGTCCCATACATTAACAAATAGCTAATGGTACCTAAACAACTGAACCCTTGTTACACAGTTTCAAATCGAAATAGGCTATAAAAATAAATTAGAATAAACATAGGAACTAAGAATTAAGTTTTTATGAGATTTATCACAATGTATTTGGTAGTACACGTTAGAACTATGACGGTTTCTGAAAGTGATGTTTGGTTGGAATGTCTGTAGCTGGTCGTAAGATTTTTTTTTTATCGGTAGAGTGAGCGTTTTTTTTTTACTATGTAATCTTATCTGTGTAAGTGGGTCTGTTTGTGGCCTGATGACCCTAAAACAGTACGGGTAAATCCGTTTTAGAACTATCTACCAGACTCGAATAGTTTAAATTGATAGAGATGTTCTTGGTTTATGATGTAGAGTAAAATTTATCGAATTTGATCATATTGAAATTCATAAAATTTTACGTTACAATGTAAAAAAATATTTTTTAAACGTAGCTTAATTTAAGATATACTACAAATTAAAAAAGAAACAAGTGTCTAAAATAAATAAATATACTATGATAACTGGAGCACGTGAGGAAAGTGAGACCCCGGTGCTTCGTAGGGGGTTAAATCATGTCCATACGTTTGTAACAACTCTAGCGCAACGCCGTTAGTCCAACCGAAACCGTCCTGCACTGTGTATTCGCCACCACCACCTTGATGGCCAGGCTGCACTGCACTATATTTCTCAAACATCTTCTTCCACTTCGAGTAACCTATAAAGTTAGATCTAATCCATATACCAGCCTGTTCCTTAGCCAATTGTTTTGCTTCGTCGTTGCCACTGAGCGCCAAACCCCCTATTAAGATACTCTGCAGTGGGGGCCACGCGTTCGGATAGTCCCATTGCTCCCCCGAGTGTATTATCGAAGCCGGAATGCCCCCTGGATAGTCCAAACCACCAGAACTACGCAGATACCTCACTAAGAGTTCCCCCTTATTCGGAGCGTCATTTTCATCTACAGCACCAGCCCAGAGTGGAGTGACGCAGCTTGGATAGAAGTGTCGCCTAGGCATCCTGGCTATGGCGTCGTAGTCATACCACACTCCGTCAACCGGATCCCACATGACGGCGTCTATGGCACTCCGCCAATACTTCGCTAAGCTCCACCATTTGTACGCCCTTCGTCTGTCTTTCAGCTGGTCTCGAAAATCGCCGGCCAATTTTAGCGCACCGGCAAATATGGCGTTTAAATCTACGGGTATAATACGTGTAACGTGTACGTCCGTCAAGTTCCCGACGATCTCATTGCCAGCGGTCACGAACCATCTCGACGAGAAGTCCCACCCGCTCTCAGCGGCGCTCCTCATCTCTGTATAGAACTCCTCTCGTCTCTTCTCGTCTGATAGAACTCGTGCGTTTGTATAATCCTCGAAGTATGACTCCGGCCGAGGTCCGGTGCCATGAACATCCGCAGCATATCGTAACAACATATACTTCTGCCCATTCACTTCTACGGTGACTTTCTTCTTATCTAACCAATATTGTAACTCCTTTTCTACAGTCTCAACATGCTCCTCTAACCACGCCAAGTCCTGAGTAGACGTGAAGTAGCTGCCAACCATCGCAGCCAGCAAAGGCGGCTGACTTCTTCCTAGATAGTAAGTTCGGCTTCCATTCGGTATATAGCCAATCCTATCTACAAGGTGGAGAAGATTTTCTATCATTCCTCTGGCTGTGTCCTTCATGTCACTTATGAGCAGTCCACGTATCATCCAGAAGGAATCCCAGTAGTACAATTCTTTAAAACGACCGCCAGGCACGATGAACCCATTCGGTACATATAGAAAACTGTACCGATCAGGATTTGTAGCCACATCAGCAGTCACTTTTCGTCCCAATTTGACCCATATACCAATGACATGCTTGGCGAAGTCTCTCAACTTTGGATCCAAAACTTCTTTTAGTATAGGAGGATCTGGATTGAAATCTGGCGGCGTCCATGCTTCAAGTTCATTGGCGTCCAAGAAATGTTGATCCACGAATATCGCAAGTTCTTCATGCGTCGGATTTTGGTGCGTATCATGCATTAGTTTTGAAAAGTCCGCAAGCGTCTCATTCTGGGAATGCACTAATTTGAGGTCAACGAACGTTTTCGAATCGGGAAATATCCGGGCCAATTGCACTCTACGTAGAAGTTCGCCGCTGCAGTATACAGGTGATTCGCATATCGGTACTATACTATATGTAAACGCCTGCGCACACGCACCCAATAGTCCGAGCACCGGATAGAGAGGCGCGTAACGCCGAATGGTTAACATGTTTTAATTTTTACGTTAGTTGCACATAACCTTTGTAACGCGAGGGAACAGACGCTGGTGACTGCGCGAGCCCGAGTCCCGCAGACGACTGTAAACAAACACGAGCAGCTCGCCAAGTCGCCATTGACGGCGTAATTCTCACTTCGCGCGATCAGGTTCATTTCTCGGACAATATCGTTTATTCATAAATCTGTACGCGCGAGAAACTGCGAGTATTTCTGACAACTGTCAATGTCATAGTAAAATTGTCTATGGTGCCGTATTCTATAAATATCTGTCATAGACCGTGGACAGCGATAACCGTGATAGCACGAATCCTTATCGGTAAATGTATATTTATATAACATATATACGTTAAGTGGTAGGTAAAATATTATTATATTTCTTTTTGAAAAAAAAAAAAATAGCAATGGCTCAATTGTGGTACAAAAGATATTTTGCTATCGTCATCGAAAAAACTGAAGAGTGAAAAGAAGAAATCTCTTTAGGAATCGATTAAAGCGCTTTTAATTTATAGGTATTAAAACAGACAGATAGATAACAAAATAATCCTATCAGGATTCTGTATTTTTGTTTCAAGGTATGGGACTTTAAAAATATGAGGAGTAAATCGTGCAAAACAATAACCAGTGGATCCTTGAGCAGCTTTACAACGCTCACGAGGCTCGTGTCGCTCACGTCGCTCACGTCTCGCACGCTTTAGTCTTCACAATCATATTTGTTCAGTTGCATTACGGAGCGTGACACACACAGTTTTGTTAGGGTTCTGTAGTCAAATGACAAAAGACGTTACCCTTATAATTTCGTCATAACTGTCTTTCCGTCAGTCTGTCTATCCGTATGTCACAGACGTTTTATTCAGCGATATCGGTTACTGGATGTGTGCAATTGTGTAGGTGTATTTTATGAGCCGCTACAAAATGATGTAGTGCGATTTTGAAAAATCAAATGCTTAAGGGTAGCACACCACATGCAACTGAGTGATGAAATTTTTCGAGAGAGCAGAGCCGTGTGTGGTATCATTAAATGAGCTGGATGTCTCTAGAAAACTTCTATGGGGAGGGGGGCCACGTATAGGCACAGTAGTTACACGAATATACAATTATTATACGGATGTAAAGTAACATAGGAAATATACTATATAAAAAATGCTAATACTTTGTGATAGTGAAGTGATAAAAAGTATTCCTCCCTTCTAACTTTTGAACTACTGTGAGGAAAATTGTAAATTGGATTATATTCAATAAAAACTTGCAACGAAAATGGAACAAATTCGAACTTGGGATTTAAGAGATTCAGGGGTTTTTTTTCTGGTACGGAATCCTTCAAGGGCGTGCCCGACTCGCTCTGGGCCTATTTATTTTAATTAATAGTCGGCTACAGTATGGTACACTTCGCAGACCGGAAACCGTAACATAGCTAATTATTTTAGTATGAATCTAGTAATAGTAACGTCGCCCTAGCCGAATTTCGGCCACGTTGGCCATCTCTATAGCGACTAGCCAACTGCACAGAACACATTATAGTGCACAAATGTGTGCGCAGGCAATCCGACTCGACCGGATGGAAATCAGAGGCAGAACCGACGGCTCAACGTGCTCTCCGAGGCACGGGGGTGTTGTAAGAACCCAATAACACTTTAGGGCCGATCCGGGACCCGAAACCAGAACCTCACGATAGTGTTCGGACCAAACACGAGGCAGTTAAAATGAATGTAGTACATAATACGCATGTACCAGTGTAATTATGTGTTCAAGTGTTCATTGCATGGTCGAGTATACAATGTTTCTTTTTGTGAGAGGTGCCATGCAGCATTGCAGCCAATAGGGCCCGGCACGACCGGGTAGGTACCACTCACCCACAAAGTGATAGCTATACTGTTTCGTTTCGTGCGGTTTGTGAGTGGTGACCCACTGGAGGGAAGGGAGAAAGGAGGGTAGTCATATCGAGAGCCTGACTGCTCGTTCGTCCGATAATAATATAAGAGAAATCGCCAATAAGACCCAGTGTTGTAATATTTCAGCTGTTCCACTTGTCGTGACGGTGGTGGCTCGGCAGCCAGGTGAAACTAGCTTGGACGAAGTTGACAGAACTGGGTATACTGGTCTTTGCTGTGGTGTTCTTGTCAGAAGACTATTGACCTGCTCGCGCTAGCACGCACGGGGCAAGGGGCTAGGGTACAACCTTATTGCGTTGTTCTTGTTTTGGTGGAGTTGTTCTGTGAGGGACAACCTGATTAAGGCTATTCAGTGTAATTTGTGTTCTATAGGCGCCAAGAGAGAAAAAAAAATTAGGCTAAGAAGTTTTAGTAAGAAGTAGTATCACGCTGCATTGCTGCGGAATTAGGCCGGCAAGACCGGGGAGGTCGCTCACATATCAAAGTGACACCTTCGGTGTCGCGTTCCATGCGGTTTGTGAGTAGCCGCTGACCCATTGGACTGAAGGAGGGATGGAGGGCAACGCATCGGTATAATAAACATGCGGATGTTCATGGACGTCGGTAGTCGTATAAGGCTTTTGATTATCCCATCATACTAAGAAAAAAAAAAACAAAAAATAAAAATCAAAACAATATTTTATTTAGCATACACAAGTGTAGCTATATATAGATGTGTACAAATGTAGGTAACTGGTTCCATATATCATATTTCAACATTTATTTTATCTAACTGAGTTGAAAGTCTTTTATTTTATTACAATATAACATAGGGCAAAGAACAGGAAAGTTATATTATATGTAATCTATTGCTGTCGATTTTATTTATAATTATGCTAATGTACAGAAATTATAGACGCAACAACGTTGGGGTTGTAAGAGCCACTTGTTTGTTCTGCAACTGCTGCCGACAATCCTCCGGAAAGTGCACCAGCAACGCTTCCAGTATGTTCAAATGTGGCCTTTTCAGTTTCGATAGGCTTGTAACCAACTGAAAAGCTGGTCAGAGGAGAGGTTTGTGGTAATTGAGCCTGTCCGGAAGCTGAGGCACTATTATACGATTCGGAGAATTCAGGTCCGTGGCCTACTGATGATGAGACTTTTTCGGATTGAACAGGCTTATAATCAACAGAGAAACCTGGCAATGGAACAGAGCTTTGTTGAGAGGCACTATGTTCCCAATGAGCTTGACCAGACGCTGAGTTACCAGACGTAGCAAAGCCTAAACCGGAAACTCCACTATCAGAATACGCACCACTGAGGTTTTCTGTTATTGAAAGAGTTGTGACCTTTTCGGCCTGTACTGGCTTATAGTTATCTGATTGATTGATCTGAGGAGAAACCTTTTGTTCTTGTTGAACCTGTCCTAAAGTTATAGAATGATGCTCTGCCTCGGGCTGGGAAACTTGAGTAGCGGGAAGGTATTGTTGCTTCTCACCAAAAGCTGTGCTAAGAATTTTTTGATCAGTACGAGGTAAAGATGAAACGTGTGCTACTGGTTTCTCTGGTATGAAGAAATCTTTTTGGTGAGCAGAAAAATCTTGAACGGAGCCTAAATAAATTTGTTCATGGTTAACAGGTTTAGCTGGAATAACTTCTGACTTAATTACAACAGATGGAACTGGCTCTGGCTTCACTACAATTGATGGAAGAGGGTATGGCTTTAGTACAGCAGACGGCTTCAGTTCTGGCTTAGCTACCTCAGATGGGATTAGCTCTGGCTTAATAACAATCGGGGGGATGACTTGAGGCTTATGTACGATAGTGGGGATCAGTTCTGGAGTAGTTACAACAGATGACACCACCTCTGGTTTAACTACAGTAGTTGGGATAACTTCTGGCCTTACTACCTCAGATGGGATAAGCTCTGGCTTAACTACAGCCTCTTGGTTCACTAGTGCCTTGTGTTCAACATAGGGGATTAGTTCTGGAGTAGGTACAATAGATGAGACCAGCTCTGGCTTAACTACAATCGATGGAATAGGGTATGGTTTTATTACAACAGAGGGCTTCAATTCTGGCTTAGCTACCTCAGATGGGATCAGCTGTGGCTTAACCACAACCGATGGGATCAGGTGCTGCTTATGTTCAGCAGAGGGGATCAGTTCTGGAGTAGGTACAACAGACGGGACCAGCTCTGGCTTAACTACAATTGATGGAAGAGGGTATGGTTTTAGTACAGCAGATGCATTCAGCTCTGGCTTAACTGCAACCGACGAGAGCAGTTGAGGCTTGTGTACAGTAGTGGGGATCAGTTCAGGAGCAGCTACAACAGATGACACCGCCTCTGGCTTAACTACCTCAGATGGGATAAGCTCAGGCCTAACTACAGCCGCTGGGAGCACTTGTGGCTTATGTTCGGCATAGGGGATTAATTCTGGAGTAGGTACAACAGATGAGACCCGCTCGGGCTTAATTACAATAGATGGATGAGAGTATGGCTTTTGTAGAAGCGGTTTTACTTCCGCTGATGGCACCACTTGTGGCTTAGTTTCAGGAGCTAAGACCAGCTCTGGCTTAATTGGAAGTAATGAAAGAAGTTCTGGCTTAAACGTAGTAAACGGAATTAATGTTGGCTTTATTTCAACAGATGGAATAAGCTTAGACGGGACGAGTGGCTCGTGTTTTTGTTGATGTTTAGTGGAATGAATTACCCATGGCTTTTCTACAGTAGATGGTTCTGGTTTAACTATCACAGAAGGAATTAATTCTGGCTTAATTATAGGAGATGGAATTAGTTCTGGTTTAACTACCACAGATGGGATTAGTTTAGGCTTTACCACAATCGATGGGATCAGTTCTGGTTTGACTTCAGCCGATGGCACCAGTGGTCTAACTTCAGCAGTTGCGACGAGTTCTGGTTTAATTGGAACAAATGTGACTAGCTCTGGTTTAAATGTAGTAGAAGGAATCAGGTCTGGCTTAACTTCAACGGATGGAAGGAGCTTAACTGGAAGTAATGGATTGAGCTCTGGTTGATGTGTAGTAGAATATACTATCCATGGTTTTACTCCATCAGATGGAATAAATTCTGGTTTGATTGGATCAGGTCCACCATTTATTCCAATTAATGCTGGCTCGTCTGGCTTAACATTAATAGGTGGGATTGGTTCTACTTGGACAGAAACTTCAGACACATTTTTATGAGTGAAAGTGGATATAAATTGAGAAAATGGTGAAAGCTCTGTTAAAACAGGAGCAGTGTTTGAGGATTCATAATACGAAGGCAAGTATGCAGAAGTAGGGATGTACCAGAATGTTGGGTTTGATTTATATGTATTGAAGTTATAGTAATCATCTTGAGATTTTAAGACATGTCCGTATCTGGCGAGCATCTGTAAAGTTACTCCACTAGTCCATCCGAAACCAGCCTGAATGGCATATTCCTCTTCCTTGCATATCCTTCCAGGTGTTTCCACGTCGTATTTATCAAACAATTGCTTGTAGGCAGTGTATCCAAGCAGGTTAGAACGTACCCAATTTTTCACGACATTAAATGCAAATTTTTCAGATTCTTCCGTTTTTAAAGCTTCCAAAGATCTAACAACCATGCTTACAAGTGGAGCCCAAGCATAGGGGTAGTCCCACTTTTGACCAGTACGAGAGAAAGATGTAGGAACTCCTCCAGGGAATTCGAGACTATGAGTCTTCTTCATATATTCAAGGATTGCCGGAGCATGTTCGTTTACAAATTCTGTGTCAACTATTTCCATCCATAATGGTGCAATATTACTAGGGTAGAAGTATTTACGCTGAATCTTATATGACAAATCCCAGTCGTACCAAATACCATCTTCATCATTCCACATCACTTCTTTGATACTGTTCCTCCATTGCTTAGCAATATGTGCCCAATGTGCTCCTTTACGTGGGTTGTGTAATAAACTATAGTAATAAGCCATATTTTGCATAGCTTTCGTGAACATAGAGTTCAGATCAACTGGAACGATGTTGGATGCGTGAATAGAAGTGAGATTTCCAATGTTGGTTCCATTTTGGTTAATAAACCAACGGGATGAGAAGTCCCATCCACTTTCAGCTGCGCTCTTAATGTCATTGTAGTATTGTTGTTGGCGTTCTTCGGAGTCAAAGGTTTGCGCCTGGGTGTAGTCTTTGTAATACCATTCAGGACGGGGACCTTTGCTTGGTGTGAAGTATCTTAGCAAAGTATATTCCTTACCATCTTTTTCAAAAACCACACTTTGAGTATCGATCCAATATTGCAACTCGCTTTCAAGTGCGTCGATAGTGGATTTCAAAAAGTCAGTGTCGTGAGTCGCTTCAAGATACTTCATCACCATTGCCGACAAAAGCGGTGGCTGACTGCGCTGCTGGAAGTACCATCTGTTTCCGTTAGGAATGTGTCCGAAGATTCTTTGTAAATCAACAAGGTTATTTAACATTCCCTTGACGGTGTCTTTCATTCCACTGACGAGAAGACCCTCAACAATCCAGTAAGTATCCCAATAGTACAATTCATTGAGCTTGACTCCAGGAATGATAAAACCATTTTTAACTGGAATCATACTAAAGTTTTCTGGCTTTTCGTGAACGATAGGTTTTACTTTGCGTCCAAGAACTGGCCAAATGTTGTGGATATTTTTTGCGAAACTACGCATTTCAATGTCCTTAATGTTGGCTAGAAAAGATGGGTCCGATACGAAATCTTCGGGGGTCCAATTTTCCAGTTCATTGAAAGGTTCAAAGTTTTCGCTAACGAACAACTCGAGCTGCTCCTTCGTAGGTCGGTCCTTAGTTTCTTTCAGCAGCTGATCAAAAGCATTCAGTATACTCTTCTCGTCGTTTTTCATGCTGAGATCAACGAAAGTCTTAGAATCGGGGAAGATCCGTGCCATCTGAACATGGTGAAGCAGTTTGCTGTTGCAGTACACAGGCTTGTCGCAAGAAGGTTCCAACTGGAAGGCGCTTACCGCTGACAAGGTCAGCGTCAATATGAGAATCTTCATCTGAAACAAAACATAATTCATGTTAACGTGGGCATAAGATAATTAATAAGTAACCCAAAATTGCGTTCTAGCTTAGATATTTGCTGGTATTCAGAAATATATGAAGTGCTTTGTTTCTTTTTTACTGCAAAAAATTGCAAAGGATTTTTTACTAAAGGGAAGCGAAAATTTGAAATATGTTTAAATTATTTCCTCTGTAAGTCAGATTTCGGGTAACTCTCACAAAGCACACAAAATGTACAAAGAAATTGAAATATACTAATTGTTCTTTTGAAAACACATAAGGAAACTTAACCAAAGTCAAAATATTTTATTCGGAATTGGATTACACACAACTCTCTTAAGCTTCGATATTTTACTAATGCCAGTTCAACTCTGATCTTTTAATATCCGGGGAAAGAAATTCAGCGGGACTAATGACTCGAACAATTACAAATAAGTTGCATAATAATTACATTTTACTACAACAATAACGAAACTGCCTGAAACTCTGCCTGAGTTTAATTCCCAAGGTGTGGAGTATTCCAAATTTTGTTTTGCCATATTATAACCCTTTACCACTCAAGCGCTCTTAATTCACAAAAATAAATTAATCGTCAAGACAACAGAATACGGTCGGACGTTAATAATAAGCTCCCGTTACCATCGGGCGAACCACGTAAAGCATAACGACGTCGGACAACGCGATCGTGATAGGAGCAGCTAAATCCGAAAATGACACAAACACAAACATTTTGATGTCTCAAATTTACGCGAATGTTAGACATTACAAAAAAACTAGTTTTACGGATTTTAACGCGGTTTATTAAATTATTTATGTAGCCCAAACAAACACAAACAACCAAGACACGCGCCCGCAGTAAAAGGCCTATAGGGCCAGCTAACAGGATGAGGCAGGATGGTCCCACAAGCATGGGCAGGGGACCGTCTCCCCTTTTTTGGGTCCTAAAAATTCTATAGGGTACGCCCATAAACAACTTGGTATATCTCTTCCCATCTGTGGGAAAAGAAGGAATGTGAAGATGGAAATGAATTGTAGAGGCGTGAGCAATAGCGCCGCCAACCAGTAGTAGGTCCCTCCGAAAAAAAAAAAAAGATAAAACAAACGCGATGTTTTTAAATTTATAAATTTGTAACACTTTATGGGTTACTACTGTAAAGACGTATACACTACCCCTGAAACGAATTGCTTGATTAGACTAATCTAATCATTGGAACATTTGCTCTGTGTTTATTCCGAGTACTTCAAACATAAATAATTTTATTTACCAAGTTTCTTGATCTTTTTGCGGACATATGTTACCTAAAATGTAGTGCGAATGAACAGTCAGAATTCCAATTTCTATAAACTTATCTACTAGTGACCTCCTACTAGGGGCTGGCTCTATTCCTTCACGCTCCTGTTCCGATGGGACGGTAGTACGACTCGACTGGAGAGAAATCAGGCGCAAGAACGATGGTCTATAACGCCGCCTACTTCCGAACTCAAGACTGTTATTAGAAATTCTAAAAAGACATTTTCGTTTGTCCCTACCCGGGGATTCGAACCCGAGACCCAATGTTTATAGTTGAAAGTTACCACTTGACCACCTGGGTATAAACTTTAAATAAAATCACTAACCTTGACTTCTATCACCACCTCGTCTTCAGGATGGCTGGTGCAAGACTGGATGCATACTCGTGTTCAGCCATGTCCTTATATACCTCCGATTGAAAATATTAAAACTATAATAAATAACAAGTTTGATGTGATTCGTTTTTAATTTGGCTGGGAGAAAATAATACCTACCGATCATGCAACCTTCATTAGTTTATTTGACACTGCAATGTCACTTGTAACAAGTTTCGAATACTTGATGATGAAGGTGCCAAAAATGCGGGTCTCTTAGAGTTATGATTGGAAGTAAAGTATTTACTAATGCCAGCGCATAACAGTCGAAATACGCTGGCACGGCCGTAGTGCTACATGTCGCATTTCATGCAGTTTGTGAGCAGCTGGTTGCTTATTGGGTGGGGGGGATTTAGTGAAGGTGGGCAACGCACCTTTACTAAAATAAAATAGAAATCCGATAAAAGTAGGAATCGTTCTATCCTATAAGGATTAAGACTTTTCCTTTAATTTTTATTACAAGTCTGTGTGTCAATAAACCTAGAAGCATGAAATTTGGCTGCAAATGAGTTAATAAAACTATGGTAATTTGGTTATATCTGTCTTTATAAAGCTAGAAATATTGAAAAAATGAAGACAAGAGTATTGAATCAAAGAGGCGTATAATGACCCATTATCCGCCTCTTTGACAAGTTTTAGTTCGCAATTTTAACACTTGTGGCGCTGTTTGACATAACAAGAACAATGTCGTCAAATATGTATACTCTCGCTCGCAGGCTCCACCCATTTGGAACATTATTATGACGTCCTACTATATCGTGCATGCAGCAAACGTTTTCTATTGACAACACGATATCACGTTGAAAATTTGACGAGCGTAGCCATCTGCACTGCGAATACGTCTCCTTCGTACCTTCCACTTCTATACCACATTTGTTTTTTAAGAAGTAAACTAAAGTCAAAATATGAAAATATGAAAAGAAGTAAAAATATGAACAACATTGTCTTATATTCTTCAGGCTCGTGCATACGCACGCAAAATACAACTAAAAACTACTACTCGTATTAACTTACGCCAAATTTAATGATCCTAGGTCATTTAGGAGTAGAGTCGCCACACGTACTCTTTTTTAGAGAATTGTCCTCTTTTTCTTTAAGGCATACTTTGTAATCTACGCCACCAATAAAGTAAGCTAAAATACTTAATCTACGTTAAACTAAAAAGAACTTAAATAGTTATATGAATTGTAAAATATATATTTGAGTCGTTATACTCATAACACGAGATATCCACAGCTAAATAATTTGGCCGTCTGATAACATTGAACTATAGGTTCAGTTAATTGTAAAATTTCATGTAACATTCATTACTTTCACATTTGAATTTAAATTTCGATTGCAAAAAGGCTGTAAATATTTTCAAGAATAGCAAACATTTGTTAAATGTCGCAAAGAGCAACAAAAATACGCTTCAAGGGCGAATAAGTATTTTTCAAGCTGTGTGCTAAATGTTTTGTGGTACTAAATGTAAGTTTCCTTTTTGTCCTAAAATAAGGTAGCAGCCAAACCTACTTAAAGGTACCCCTTAAGCTTCCACTGACATACCGATAATAAACTGATCCTATTAGAGCACCGTTTTTACTTTTGAGGTCTGGGGTCAGAATAAAGTAGTAAAACAACAAATATAAAAAGTAATAATTTATTTCTTTGAAAAAGGAAATTAAACAGATTATTAAATAAATAAACTTTTTAAAGCATTTTTTTGTATCGCCACAATAATTCAAGGAGGCCGTTGGACAAACAAAGTCTGATGGTGATGAATTAATAATATCAACTTGAAAAATATTTTGCATACCCTCACGGTAGACAGCCATTCACTGTACCAATATAATTGAAACCTGAGTTAGATTTTGCCCTGTCACCATTTGTGCTGAAATAAATTTTGTTTCATTTGAAATACACTGATGAAATTTAACATTCAATTGTAGAGTATGTGCATACAACTAATCGTACATAGTGACGAAGCAATAGATGTGAGTTTCCTATATAATCCTATATAATTTTTATAGAATAGGGGGATATCAGTGCCTTTTTACGTCTACCGACGCACGAGAAAATCCACATAATTACTATGGGGATGCGTTGCTCTCCCTCCCCGCACAAACCGCACGAAACGCGACATTGAAGATATCACTTTACGACGGTACCAAGTGAGCAAGAGGTACCTCCTCGGCCGTGCATATTCCGTTGCATACGAGAATATAGTGTCATGCATGGTACTACCTCTACGTTTGCTGTTGAAAGAGGGCCCGTCCCCGTCCCGCAGATGGAAGAGATGTATACCGATATGAGTGTGTTTGTAACCGCTAATTTTACAATAATTATTGTGTATAGAGGGACCGAGAGGTCCCTCCTTCCCTGGCTCTGACATCCGCGGCAGCTCCTCACCTTTTTACAAGACTGTTGCTCATCCCCACTGCACGTGCATGCTAATTGTCATCTAAATGTCAACATCAAAAAATATAACTTTATTTCAATATTATGTGTACAAAGATATGGACCTGTTTTATTGCAGACCAGAAAGAAAGAAATTTCGTTCCGTGTGAATAAAAAAACAACCGAGACTAGTCAGCCGACCCCCGATGTTTTTCAAACGATTTTAATAATCATTGGGTATACTTTTATGAAGTTCAAATACTAGGGCTGATTGATAACTGGCCGAAACGACGAACTTAAAAAGAGGTGGGCAAACCAAATTTATTCCATTATATTCTATCATCTTTTCGAATAGAACGCCAAATTTGAATTTATTCGAACTGATAGAATTTGTATGACCTAGAACTTACTCTGCCGTAAATTTTCATAACAACGGAAAGAAATGAAAATCGTGGGATGATAAAGTTCTACGTATAAAATCGGTTAAACAGCGACCCAGATTAAAGTCAAGCTAGACAGTGTTTTAGGTAATACTGCAGCTGCGTTGAGTATAATTCACACCTGGGTATCTGATTTTAAACGTTTGAGACAGAGCTGCGAAGGTGCCAACAGATCTGGCCATCCAAATGAAGTCACGAATCCGGACATGATCCAAATTTGTTTTGAATGATAATTAATTTTAATTTTAATTTTTAACTTTTTACACCAACAATTTCGAATGGAGAAGCTTTGCACGCGATGGGTGCCGCGTTTGCTCACTGTTAAACAAAAGCAATGTCGTTTGCGGTGTTATGTGACAATAGATGAAACATGGATACATCATTACACTCCTGAAATGGAAGAAGAGTCTAAGCAGAGGGCTGAGCGTAAAACCTGCGCCGAAGAAAGCAAAAACGGTTTTGTGAAAACGGTTTTTTTAAAAACAATAAATGGAAAGTTGCAAGCGTGCTGCAAAAATTTTGTGACGAAATCCGAGAGAAACGGTTTCATTTACCCAAAAATAAAGTTTTATTCCACCACGACAATGCAGCTGTGCACTCGCCAAGGGTTGCAGTTGCCTAGCTCCATGAATTGCGGTTTGAATTGTTACCGCATCCTCCCTATTCCTCAGATCTAGCCCCGTGCGACTTCCCCTTATTCCCGAATCTCAAGAAATGGTTAAGTGGCCGAAGATTTGCATCAAATGGTGAAGTCATTGACACCGTAGACGAACACTTTGAGGGATTAGAGAAAACATTTAACAAACTGGTGTAACGGCATTGGAGAAGCGCTGGTCTAAATGCACCGTACAACGGGCGAATCTTCGGGCCAGCATGTTTCCTCGAACCGCCTTCGCCATGTCCATTTCCACGTCCTCATCATCTCTAAGGTCGCAGAGAATGTAATGATCGCTTTAGATTTTTCCAATTCGGAATTCATAACGGACACCCGCCAGCGGTACACGCTACGGGCAGCTAGTGGACAGACATAACCCAGGTGCCGCGACGTGTCGCTCGCTGATGGAAGTGTGTGATGGGATTATTACCTGCACCAGCAGTAACAATATATTATCATCTTCATCAGTTGGACGACGTCCACCTTTGAGCCCCATAGCAAAAATATATACGGGCAAGCAAATGGTACCACGTTTTAGTATGCTCGAAGACGGACGGAGCGCTCGCTTCGGGGCGTGTTAATAGCGAAGATGGATCCTCTGCATCCATCGCTAGGAGTTACCTCTCGCCCACATCACGCTGTAATGCAAGCTATATTAAATTGCGTATTTCGAATTCAGTAAGAGGCAGTGCCATGCTGCATTGTAGTGGAATTTGGCCGAAGCGGTACGGTCCCGGGACCCGTCGTAAAGTTTCTGAGTAGCTAGCCCATTTCAGGTGAGGAGGAAAGGAGGGCAACGCATCGACATAGTAATTATGCGTATGTTTATGTGAGTGAGATGTAGTCGTGCCGGCCCGATTGCATAGGAGGATGTAGGGTCATGCACTGTGCATGGCACCACCTCCTCCTATGCAGCATGGCACTACCTCTTCCTACATTATACAATAAACAAAGCTATAAATTAACGAATATCGCAAACAAAAAAAAACATTAATGGGACTCGTTGCTAAGTATCTTAATGTTAAACGCAAACCATAATAATACCAAATGTCCGAGGCAATAACAAACGAATGTCATTTAAAATGTTTAGAGAAATAATTAATCTTAATTATAAAAACTAGTATTTGTTGTTGTAGACAATTCGCTTCGACTATTATCTAATCTTAACAAGAAGCGTTTATTGTATCATATGATGAGCTCCTGTGTATGACTGCTTCGGGATGATTTTGGACGTAAATGTATGAACAAGTGATGTATATTTTTTAATAGTACAATAAAATATAGAGGGCAAGAGAGAATTCGTCATAATGCGTCATTTTTCTTCCTCTCCTCCAATGGGCCACCGGCTACTCACAAGCTGCACGTAACACGATCTGTCGCTTCACGGGCGGTGTTATGTGGCGAGAACTGCCTCGTGGTCTAGTGGGAAGCATGTTCAGCCACAGACGTGAGGTCCCGTGTTCGAATCACGGAACCACACAAAAGGCTATTGGGGTTAGACCGAAGTTAGGCAGTTGGCGGTGTTACACCCGCATGCCTCGGAGATCACGTTAGGCCGTCGGTCCTGCGCCTGATTTCTCTCCGGTCGTGTCGGATTGCCGTCCCAACGGAATATCATAATGAGGGAATAGAGAGTGCACTTGTGTCTGCGCAAACACTTGTACACTATAACATGTCCCGCGCAGGCTCTCTGAATAGAGATGGCCGCTGTAGCAGAAATTCGGCTAGGACGACATTATTATTATGTGAGCGAGACTAACGTCGTGCCGGGCCAATTCGGTTGCAATGCAGCATAGCACTATCACTTGCTAACATTATATTCGTGTATTATGTAACAGGACAGTAAGAGACAGTCATGTCGTTGCTTTTCGTGCCATTTGGGAATAGCCGGTGGCCCATTAAAGAGGACGAGGAATAGAGGCAAGTGTCAATACTCGTCAGAAAACTCGTTTGTTCCCTTGAACAATAAAAAGGCTGCTACCGTAACAATTTATACATTTAAAATTTTCTCGGGAATCGTTTTGTGCATAGGTGAGAAACGCATGAAAATTTGCTCGGTCGATTTTCAGAAAATCTATTTTCAATATAATAAAACTACTTTTACGGATTCCGTCGCGGTTTATTTAATTATTTAACTAGCCCGACGTTTCAGAAGCTTTACAGCAACCACGGTTATTGTTATGAGTAACATACGTGTACCGCAGAGCTTGAAGACTAAACTCTGGTCCGCAAGTTTGCGGTAGCTCAGCGGGCTATTGAACGTGCTATGATACCCAACATATCGTCTCTCTGACCGACAGAATTCGTAATGAAGTCGTCAGATAGAGAACTAAAGTGTCCGATATCACGCGACGTATAAGATCGCTGAAGTGGCAATGGGCTGGTCACACACTCAGAAGGACAGATGGCAGATGGGCCAGTAAGGTTCTGGAGTAGAGGCCACGTTTAGGGAAATAAGTTTTGGTCGACCGTTCACCAGGTGGGAGGACAGAAAAGCAGACAGTCTTCGTATGACTACCGACGCCCATAATTGTTATGCGGATGTGATCCTTCACTTTTTCTTTTGGAATAGAGGGGCAAAACAGCCAATCGGAGTCTTTTTACGACTACCAATGCCCACGAACATCCACATAATTACTATGCCGATGCTTTGAATGGGCCACCGGCTACTCCCAAACCGCGCGAAACACGACACTGAAGATGACACTCTACGGCGTTATTACGTGAGCGAGATGTACCTCCCCGGTTGTGCCGGCCCAATTCCGTTGCATAGGAGGATGTAGTGTCATGTAATATGCATGGCACTACATCCTCCCATAAAGCATGGCACTATCATTTTCTATAAATTTAGAGCCTCAAATGCACACAACCACTCCTCACTTTCTCTTCACCTCGCTGTAGCTTTCTATCAATGCCGCCCGACTATATTTTTGCTGCATTACAACCGAATTGGGCCGGCACGACCGCAGAGGTAATTCTCGCTCGCCGTAAAAAAAAAAAGCTGTACAGTTTTGTGCGGTTTTTGGGTAGTCGGTGGCCCATTGGTATTTGACGGTCTAAGGTGGAATTAAGGACAACTCACCTGCATGGTTGCGCGGATATCTGTGGGCGCCAGGATCCGGATACTCGCGAATCCTACAATGTTTTTCATCTTTACATTTATACCTGATTCGATAAAAACGTGTGTCTGCATATGTGTAGAGCTAAACGGCATCTGAAGGTGTCCTTGACTGGACTGGCATACCGACTGCACGAAAATAAAATTTATGAAAAACGCGAAAAAAAAAGTGCGATTTGGACACGAACACGGGGGTTCTGTACCTTCAACTTTTTATTATAGGAGGACAAACGATAAGTTGGAGCATTTTCATGATTACCTTCGCCCGTAGACATTTATATCCCTATCCTTATGCAGATGCATCGCCCTCCTTCCCTCCTCCTCTAATGGACCGGCTACTCACCGGTGTCATGTGAGCGAGAGATATCTCCCAAGTCGTGTCGGCCCAATTCAGCTGTAATTCAGCATTTACGACTAAAGCTCCTTATAAAAGTTTAGGCTTACATTTTGTATGACATGAAACATATATACACGTTAACGTTGGTAATGGGTAATTCTTCTGCGATTAATCCGTAAATTATCAAAAGTGTTGACAGCAACACACACAGACGGACAACTAAGATATCCTATAGGAGTTCCGTTTTTAGCTTTTGCGACAGGGAAGCTGATTCTTATTTAGACTACAGAAAAAGTAAAATTTCAATGAGCAAGAATAAACTGAGAGTAGACTAATTAATATTCAACATGTTAAATGTCCTTCCGCGGAATATCCCACGACGTCGGCCATCTCTATTGAGATAAACCAAATGCACAAGTTACAGTATAAACAAGTGTAATCTGTATTTGCTCATTCTGCGATTAATAATATTCTGATCAGTCAATATATAAATGCTTTGAAGCTTGACGCATACGTTTTAACATTATATTTAGAAGTTGTGTCTTCAGTGAGTAAATAGTCTTAACTTTTTTTTCTGTAGATATGTATTCATAGGGCAAAGTGTTTCCATAATGATGGTCATAAGAAAACACCGTCCACGACATTCAAGCGCCGAGTAGTACGAGCAACAGTGGCAGAGGCATGAGAGGTAGACTGCATTCTGCCCGCCCACTGTCTTGCCAACTTCGCTGCTCACTTCGAGAATGAATGATGAATATGATTCTATGATGCTGGCATGCGCATAATTTAGGCATAAACAGAGGACAAATGAACAAATGCAATATATTTACGATAAAATGTATCTTTATTCACAAAATATAGTGTACGTATTTTAACAAGAAAAACAATTATTCATAAAAACAATTATATAAAAGACGTAAATAATATTAGGGAATTCACTGGAACAGCATATTATGGAATATTATCAGATGGAAGTTATGAAGTTATTTCATGTTGGGACAATCCGGAGAGTCTTTATGTTCATACGTAGTGCAAGAAGGGGTAAGACGCTGGTTTGACTGTCGTTGGTTTGATGTTCTTGTACAGGCCCGAATTGTATTGACCTAAATTGTATTGTGTTTGATATTGTCCTGGAGTATGATAATGTTGGTACTGTCCAGAGTTGACGTTGAAGGATGTGTGTCTGTTTAGGTTGGAGTAGTAACCATGGAGTGGCTTTACGTGGCTTGAACCTGACCAATTGTCATGCACATATTGCCCACTTTGTGGCCACTTTTGAGCAGATTTCACGGGGGCGCTAGTGGCACCTATAGATGTGGAAACAATACTGGGCGATGCAGTCTTATTGTACGAGAAACCTAAGCTCGATGCTCCGAACGAAAATTCGGGCTTAGCTAAGACGGAATGGCTGTGCTTGTTTATTGAAAAAACAGAACTTGCGCTTGTTGTATTTAGGGCGAACTGGGAAGTAAATCCTTTTTGTTCTGTTGGCTTGAGGCTTGCTTGGGCTATCTCGGGTTTAACTGAAAGTACAAATGGCTTAACTTCACTTACACTAGGTTGAATAGGGGCTGGGATATAAGAGAAGTGAGATTGTTGCAATATTGTGGCTTTTTGTTCTGATGATGGCAGGTTTGTGGCAACTAGCTCCTCCTCGGGCTTACCCTGGACCAGAACACCAATGGTAGGCTTGACTTCACTAAAGCTTGGGATATCGATGGGGGCTGATGTAGCAACAACAACATCTGGTTTGTTGTGTTCCGGAAAATAAGAAAAGTGAGATTGTTGCAGTATTGTGGCTTTTTGTTCTGATGATGGCAGGTTTGCAGTAACTGGCGCTTCTTCGGGATCAGCCTGGATTAGGACACCAATGGTAGGCTTGACCTCACTAAAGGTCGGGACCTTAGCGGGGGCTGATATCGTGACAATATCAGCGGGTTTGTTATGTTCCGGGAAATAAGAAAAGTGAGATTGTTCCAATATTGTAGCTTTTTGTTCTGACGATGGCAGGTTTGTAGCAACTGGCTCCTCCTCGGGCTTACTCTGGACCAGAACATCAATGATAGGCTTGACTTCACTTAAGCTTGGGAGCTCTGCGGGGGCCGATATAGCTTCAACAACAGCTGGTTTGTTGTGTTCCGGGAAATAAGAGTAGTGAGATTGTTGCAATATTATGGCTTTTTGTTCTGACAATGGCAGGTTTGTAGCAACTGGCTCCTCCTCGGGCTTACCCTGGACCAGAACATCAATGATAGGCTTGACTTCACTTAAGCTTGGGAGCTCTGCGGGGGCCAATAAAGCTTCAGCAACAGCTGGTTTGTTTTGTTCCGGGAAATAAGAAAAGTGAGATTGTTCCAATATTGTAGCTTTTTGTTCTGACGATGGCAGGTTTGTAGCAACTGGCTCCTCCTCGGGCTTACCCTGGACCAGAACATCAATAGTAGGCTTGACTTCACTAAAGCTTGGGACCTCTGTGGGGGCTGATGTAGCGACAGCAACAGCTGGTTTTTTGTGTTCAGGTATAATAGAGAAATGTGAATGGTGCAATATTGTTGCTTTTTGTTCTGATGATGGAGGGATAGCAGAAAATTCTTCTGGTTTAGCTTGAATCAGCACGTCGATAATAGGCTTAACTTCACTTACATGTGAGAACTCTGTAGGGCTTGATGTAGTAACAACAACTTCAGCTTTATTGTGTTCCGGGGTGTAAGAAATATGAGATTGTTGTACTGGGACTATTTCGGGCTTAGCTGACACCAACAAATTGAAAAAAGGCTTTACTTCGCTCACGATAGGGAGTTTAGTAGGAGCGACAATAAATGCTGGTTTGTTATGTTCTGGAACATGAGAAAAATGAGATTCTTCTAATACCGTAGCTTGTTGCTCTGATGATACCTGGTTTGCAGAAGCTTGTGCCACCTCGAATTTTGCTGAAGTTAATACATTGAAGGTTGGTTTGACTTCAGCTATGCTAGGGAATTTAGGAGTAGTCGACTCAAAATCACTATACACTGTAGTGTAGTGTGGTTTTGAAGTGGAAGGCGAGTAATATACACCATGAGGAACCTTTTCTGGTATAGCTTCTGTAACCAAGTGTCCATGCCCAGGTTTAACTGGCACTTTGTTAGTTGGTCCTACGGGAGAGAGCGTCGTATCCAGGTATTGAGATTCAGGAGTGGAATAGACTAACTCATTTTCAGTTGTTGAAATGTATTCTTGTTGTGATAACGTGGTATATTCTGATTTGTGTGGTGAAGGCGTGGGATATTCAGCGGATGCCAAAGTGGTGTATTCCGACTCTATAACTGTTGTGCTTTCATACTCAGTTGAAACTGGGTACGGTGTAGTATACTTGGTTTCGGAAGAGTAGGAAGGCTTGTGATAAGATTCTGCAATGTAAGAGCTTTGAGGAGCAGCCGTATTAAGAGGAACTCCAGAAACTAGAGCTGGCTTATTAGAGGTAAAGGGCTTAAAAACAATTGTAGGTTTCGTTGGCACCGACTGAATGTACACTTCCTTGGTAGGTAGTTGCTCAACGTTTTCAGGGATGTACTCTGACTTCGGTTCTTCAGATTGTTGAAGTTTTACTTGAAATTGCAAATTCTGAGGCTTTACCTCGGGTTTAAGTGTATATGAAATGTACTCAGTCTTAATTGGTGTAGCTGCAGGTTCAGGTTTCACAGAAGATACATATTGTGGTTTATGTTCATCGTGTGAAATGTATGTAGGCTTGGCTGGATGTGATGTAAAGTGCTCAGGCTTTAGTGTAGTAGTTAAGGCATCTTCAGGTACAGAAGTCGTAGGAATATTGCTGGGCTTAGTAAAAGCGGCAGCGGTCCACTCAGGCAATACTGGAGGAGATGTGATATAGGTAGGTGCAGCTGGGGAGAGGTTTTGTTTCTTGATTTCAAATGATGAAACATGCACAGGTTTGGTTGGATATGATGTGACATACTCAGGCTTAACTGAGGTAGTCGGTACAGATTCAAATTCTGATGGAGTAGACAGATCAAACTCAGGTTTAGATAGCTCATGTGAAACATAACCAGGCTTAGCATAACCTACAGAGACTGATGCGGGCTTAGCTTCAACTGAAGCGACGTACAAAGGCTTTGCTGGTATAGTTACAACATAGGAAGGCTTATAGTACTCAGCTGACACTGATGTGGGCTTAGTATCGAATGATGGAGAGTATTCGGGCTTAAGTGAAACTGGTGCAATATATGTAGGTTTTGCTGAGGGAATATCATACTGGGGCTTGGTTTCATAGGAGGAATCAAACGCCGGCTTAGTTGGGTATGATGTGACATATTCAGGCTTAGCTGAAGTATTTGGTACGGATACAAATTCGGGTTTTATTTTTTCTTGAGAAATGTACACAGGCTTGACATATCCTCCGAGGACTGACTCAGGCTTAGCTACATAACTTGGCTTTACTGGAGCATCATTGGAGTATTCAGGTTTAATTGTAGAGATATGATCAGCCTTCGTCTCAATATGTGAAATATATGAAGGTTTGGCTGGGTCAGTTGTTGCAGTTGAGACTTCGGGTTTCGATTGTGCAATATAGTCAGGCTTGAATGGTGCTAACGTAACGTATTCAGGTTTAGCTGATAATACGTAGCTGGGTTTTGGGTATGCGGGTAAATACGTGGACTGAGCAAAGTGAGGAGCATGCTTAGCTGGAGGCAACCCAAAGTTAACAGGCATTACGGGTTTCAATGGTTTCACATGGAACGATGCGTCATAATGTTGATTATATACAAATTCTTGTGGTTTTTGAACGTTAGTTAGGGTTGAAAAATGCGGGAATTTTGTTTCTTTGCCATTGACATATGTGAACAATGCTCCATATTTAGCAAGCACTTCTGTAATTACACTAACCGTCCAACCGTATCCTTCCTGATCATATCTACCTCCGTTTCCGAGTTTTCCAGGTGATTCTACGTCATATTTCTCATAAAATTGCTTGTTATCCAAATACCCCTTATAAACAGAGCGTACCATGGTGGCTGCGACTTCAAAAGCCATTTTAGATGACTCTTCAGTCGCCATAACTTCTAAAGCAGTTATTAATACATTTCCTTGAGAGGGCCAAGAATTAGGTAGGTCCCATGGAAGCCTAGTCTTAGTCATAGATACAGGGACACCACCAGGGAATTCGAGAACGCGGTTCTTCCTAAGATATGCCATTATATTTTGAGACTTGGCCTTTATAAATTCCGGCTCAACAACTCCCATCCACAGAGGAGAAAGGTTACTAACATAGAAATATTTACGATGGCGAGAATTGGGTAAATCCCAGTCGTACCAAATACCATCATTTTCGTTCCACATAACTTCTTTTATGCTCTTGACCCATCTTTTCCTAATTTGCTCCCAGTGTACTCCTTTGCGGGCATCACCCAACAGTGTGTGGAAAACTTGGATATTTTGTAAAGCATTAGCAAATATAGCGTTCAAGTCGACAGGTATGATATCCGTAGTTCTTATGTCAGTAAATTCACCGACATTGGATCCGTTTTTGCTCATGAGCCAACGAGACGAGAATATCCAACCGCTTTCGGAAGCACTCTTAACATCAGTATAGTACTGATGCTGGCGCTGTTCGCTTTCAAATAATTGAGCTTTGGAATAATCTGAAGAGTACCCCTCTGGGCGAGGACTAGAAGAGCGGGCAGCATATCTAAGTAGAGAGTATTCTCTACCATTTACATTGAAAGCAACGCTATGAGTAACAAGCCAATATTCTAATTCACTCTCCAGAGCATCTATATTAGCTCTAAGGAATTCCATGTCAGATGTCTCTTGGACATATATCGCCATCATCGCAGACAACATCGGTGGACCACTGCGTTCCAAGTAGTAATATCTGTTGCCACTAGGTATGTGACCAAATTCTCTTTGGAGGTCAATGAAATTGCTGATCATGCCCTTTGCAGTTTGCTTCATACCACTGATTAGCAAGCCTAAGATCATCCAGTAAGCGTCTCTGTAGTACATTTCCTTGAAGCTACCTCCAGGTACGATAAAACCGTTCTGAACGGGGATCATACTGAACTGCTCCGGGTGTTCAAAGACTGTCGGTTTCATTTTCCTTCCTAGGGTGGCCCAGACGCTGTTCAAATTTTTGGCGAATTCCCTAAGCTGGGGATCCTTAATGTCGGCAATGTACGCTGGTTCAGCGACGAAGTCAGTAGGTGTCCATAGATCAAGCTCAGATTCGGAATCGAAGTATCGGTTAACGAACTCCAATAAGTTTTCTTTGGTGGGTGTGTTGTGCGTCTTCGTCAAAAGTTCGTTAAAAGCTGTCATGATAATTTTCTCGTCGTACTTCATGTGAAGATCTACGAAAGCCTTAGAGCTTGGAAAGATCCCTGCCATCTGTACATGGTGCAGAAGTTTGCTTTCGTACAATTGACACTTTTTCTCTACCGGTTTAAAATTTATGCTTGCGTAGAAGGATTCTGCGCACACCGCTGACACGGCCAGCGCAAACAATAACAGCTTCATCTAGAATATAAAATTAGTATTTTTTACACATTGCCAATTATAATTTTAGAATGGATAGATGCCAGTAATACATGGCACATACTTGGATGGGAGAGTACCTCTCGCTCACATAGGAACGATGTGATGGATGTTCGCCCGTTCGTGTTGGTTTAGATTACTTCTTATAAACTTCCAACACCTTCATTTCAGTCTCTTAGGTCCCGTTTGCATGAGCGCTTTTTTAACGCGTGTTAAACATACATAAATCGTGTGCCCGATATTTTGTTCACACGATGGCGTTCTTACGCCGTTTCTAAACGGGGTGATTTAAAAAGTTCCTTTCTTAGCGGATCTATTAAACCTTGGACATAATTACTATAAAATTGCAGATAGATTGGTCCAGTATATAGTCTACGCATATGTATACGTATACGTGTTATAGATCAGTCAGTATATAGTCTACGCATATGTATACGTATACGTGTTATAGATCAGTCAGTATATAATCTACGCATATGTATACGTATACGTGTTATAGATCAGGCAGTATATAGTCTACGCATATGTATACGTATACGTGTTATAGATCAGTCAGTATATAGTCTACGCATATGTATACGTATACGTGTTATAGATCAGTCAGTATATAGTCTACGCATATGTATACGTATACGTGTTATAGATCAGTCAGTGAGTCAATTATTTTTATGTAATGTTTCTGCATTGTACACATCTTACAATTGACACTTTTTTCGATTTCACCTACAATTGTGCTCTTATTTAAAACTCTTGTACTCACTGATATTATAAAGTTCGTATGGATGTTTGGATGTTTACTGTTTGTTATTCGATCACGTAAGAGCTACTGAACCGATTCTGATGAAACTTGGCAATATTCTAGCCAATGTACCAAAAATAACACAGTGGAGGAATGGATATATAAAATTTTGTCGTGGCTTTGTTTGTAGCCTCCGCAGACGAAGTCACGGGCAACAGCCAGTTCATCGTACATCAAAAATTTCCACTGGCAACTCATATGCATATGCATATAACTAAATATGATAAACTGTACATACGGTTTTAAGTAGATGTCAAATACTTGACGGTTGATTCATAATAACTCAGATGTACACGTATAACTCTTATTGTTTTATATATAAGTCTCTAAAAAGTCCACTAACCTTATCTCCTTATATATCACTCATATTCAGAAATAGGCCAGCACAGACTGCCTTAGTATAATTAAGGAGTATGTAAAAGATGATGAGAGCTGACACAAATAGTTTATATGTTCAAAAATTAACGGAATTAATAAGTACGATCATCTTTTTCACAATGAACCAAAAGGGAATCGAGGTTACATCTTATTTGGACATTAATATGTTTATATTATAAATATCCATTCTATTTTTAATGATTTCTCTAATTATAAGTTAGTATTTCCATAAAAAATATTTGGAACGGGCACGGGAAGACGAGGGACGGAGAATGAGTATTTCTAGTAAAAGTACACAAAAGCGACGACTACAGATCAGAGATAAATAGTTTATTACGCATGAAATATTTTAAAACCAAGTAACCAAAAATTGTTTGAACATATGTGATCGATTTTCCCAAAGCCTTAAAAACGGATTTTGATGCGGATTTGGCTAATCTAAATTAGTCTTAAAATTTTATAGGGAAATTTATATTTCAGAACTGTCAGCCTGCTCCTAACAAATCTCAGTTTAGAGCAAATATGTGTCTCTTTGTCTCCTTTCCTTCAATGGGCCATATTCTACACAATTCAAATGCTATTTTGTCTAATTTTCTTATCGCCATGTATTAGCGCATCCTACTAATGTTTGCAAATGCGAAGGTTTGTATGTTTTTTACTATTTAACGCATAAAGTACTCAACGTATTTAGCAGAAAATTGAAAGATATAATAGATTACAATGCAAAATTCATAAAAATTCTGTCTTAACTTGAAATAATGAACAGTTCCCTTTATATATTTTATGTGGGGTTGCATGGCACAGCTTGTAACTTTGTATCAATTATTGCAAACTAAAAAAAAAAGAAATCTGATTCTTTTGAATATTTACACTTGAAGGTGGACCTACCTTAATATCTTCACCACCACTTCAGTTCGAATTCCGATGCCTGACTCGATGGTGATGAAGGTGTTCTAAGCGTTTTTACATACGCCATCCCCACCACTGGACAGGGATGAGCAAATGCCACGACACCTGATAACTAGTTCTGCAGGACGATCGATACCTACTTTAGAAATTGAACATCTTTTGTTTTTTTTTAACTGAACGAATGTTATACATCAAATATGTAAATTGGCTCTTAACAGGTTGCTATGAATTGCTTAATAGAATGCAAAAAAGTGACAAGATACACTCTTATCACTTTTTTTACCGCTCATCTGTTGTTAACATTATTATGATACACAGATTTTATGTAGGAATGTTCATGATCAAATTATTACACATTTTTATAGCATGAGGGAGATGAACGAGAAATCTGAGCGTTTTGAGGACTAACGATGCCCATTAACACCCCCGTATGCCGATTCGTTACTTGTTCAACCCATGCCCCCAATACCTACCTACAAAACGCACGTTCTGTCACAGACTCTTTTTAAACACTATCATCCATACGAACCCAGACTGTTATTAAGGTACGACATTTCTTTGTCGGAAGGAAAACGCACGCACCATCAGACCTCCCCTGGGTGAGGCTTCTGCATCTAGTGAGACATCCTTCTAGATGTATCCGACTCGGCAACAGTGTGAGCCAACCGCACTGCCTCTAGTACGTGGTACCGAGCTAGGAGAGCCTCCAGCTGGCGTGGTGGGCCGTCCCAGATCACCAACCAAGCAAATAGCCTTGCCACTTAGCCGTAACTAGATTTGAATTTCGTCTACGGTGGACTATTTAACGACAGTAGAACATGTTAAAATGCACAAGTGTTTGCGCAGACCCAAGTGCACTCTCTATTACCTCATTCCGCCATTCCGATAGGACGGCGGTCGGCCACGACCAGAGATAAATCAGTCACGGGACCGCCAGGTTAACGTGTTCACTGATGCACGCGGGTGTAACACTTCCAACTTCGTGATTGTTTCAATATTTGAACTGTCAAACATAAAAGCACCTACTCAAAATTTTTGTAACTTCTAATTGCATTATAGATTCTCTATAGATTGAATTTATTCGTGTTCAATGGTATTAACTTATCTTTGTCTTAATCAAGAATCATCAGTATGTATATTTTATTGTGTACAGAAGCCGTTATACCAGGTTTCGCCGACGACGCCATCGTGATGAACAGCAGGAGGATTTGTGAGGAGGTCTACGCCGCATATCGCGAAGCAAAAAAAGCACTTAAAATAAAAATATGGAGCACTAAGATGAAGGCTCGTGAAGAGCTTTTGGCGACACTCGATACGGATGTGTCGGGGAGGCCCTACAGAATGGCATTGGAAAAATGTTGGCCTTGGGCGCATCCACTAACGCAAACGCTCCAACCAGCTCTTCCTGACAGAGTAGTGACAGCTTCTTACATCTCAGATTTGGGTGATATTCCACACGTTACGAACGTTGAGTTCAGTGCTGTATGGCGGCATCAATCTAAAAACACGGCTCCTGGACTTGATGGTATAACGAGTTTTGAACATTTCGATGAAGTGGTTAGGATTAAGACTTCGAAAATCATTCTCTTCCTGTTTACGTGAGGGAGCTTTTCCAAAGAAATGGAAAACTGAAAAGCTAATCTTGTTGCCTGAAGACGGGCGTCCAGTTGATTCTCCATCGGGTTACCGTCCTATAGTGCTACTAAATGAGATTGCCAAACTATTCGAGCGGATAATTGCAGGGCGATTATTTAAACACATGGAGGACATAGGACCTAACTAATCTGATCGACAGTTTGAATTCAGGATACAGCGTTCGTCAATTCAAGCTATACTACATATCAAAACAGGGAACAAGGAGAAAACGCACAAGGAGACGTTGTTTTGGCGGTATCATTCGACATTAGCCAACGCTTATAACAGTCTTCCATGGGCGAATATTATGGAAGCGTTGCGCTATCACCCTAACAAAATGCGTGCTAAATACCCGTACCAGATGATTGAATCATATCTCACACAACGATTTGTAGAGTATCCAGGCAAGGTCGGCTGGCAGCGGCAAGCAATATCGTCCATGTTTGTAGTCCAATTTGTAGTCGAGGGAGTACCGATTGCTGTCAAAACGACGCTAAAATATCTTGGCCTCGTATTCGATGTTAGATAGAATTTTCGCGCCCATTTTGGGAGTTTATCACCGAAGCTGTAGCGTACTTACTGCGGCTGCTCTTATCTGAGAGGACCAAACTTATTATGTAGGCAACCGTCCGGCCAATGGCTCTGTACGGAGCTCCAGTCTGGTCCGACTCGTTTAGCAGTCCAAATATGATCATATTACGCAGATCACGGAGGGTGATGCTGCGAGCGTACCACACTGTCTGTTATGACGCCGCGTGCGTACTTGCAAGGACTGTACCCTGGGGCTTAAATGCGAAAGTTCTCTCGTCATTATTTCATTGACGAGAAGAAGTGCATGTCAAACGAGGCTTCCAGCTGGCGCCTCAAGAACGAGGCTTAATAAAGTAGAAATAAAAACTTGGGCGAGGCGACTAACTGATGCCAATTGGGGTCTCCGAACCATTTGAGCTGTTCTACCAATCTTGGAAAAATGGTTAGTGAGACCACACGGCGTTCTCTCCTTCCGTCTGACACAGATACTGACAGGCCGGGGTTGCTCTGAAAAGTACTTGTGCCTGATTAAAGTGGTACCAAATCCCATCTGCCATCATTGTGGCAATCAGGAAAATTCGGCGGAGCATACGCTAGAAGTAAGCCCAGCTGGGCTGGAAGAACGTGGCGTACTATGAGATATCGTTGGCCGTGATCTATCGCTTCCAACCTCTGTGCGATGCATGGTTGAAAGCGAGAGCGCCTGAAGAGCGGTACATTTTTTATGTGACATTGTGATGTCTCGAAAGGAATAGGCCGAACGCGATAGGGATCGCGAAAATCCGACCCATCGCAGAATACGCCGCAGGGGCAGCCGAGACCAGCGTTGACGAACGAGGTCTGTAACTCCCTAATCTTGAGTTGAGCCGCATTGGGGGCAACGCGCTTTAGGGCACCGTGTGAGATCCTCCCTGGAGATCCCGGGGCCTTAAAAAAAGTCACTGAAGATGGTCATCGTGGGGTTTTAGTCGGTAGGAGTCCGACATAATCGGTCTTCCCTATTTAGGGATCTGCTGGTGTCCTATGAGGATTTCCCCACGTACCACGACCGGGGTCTCCCTCATATGATACCGGTGTAAAATGATATCTTTGATGTCGCGTTTCGTACTGTTTGTGAGTAGCCGGAGGCTCATTGGGTGGAGGAGGAAAGGCGGGCGACGCTTCGGCACAGTAACTATTTGATGTTCATGGGTGTCAGTAGTTTGTAATATTGCTCCGATTTATTGTTTGCCCCCAATACTATAAAAAAATCTAGTAAATAGGTTTGGTCAGACGGACAATAAATGATCATAGTACAGTTCAGTTTCCAAGGCAGAACCCTAAAAACTCAAAGTGTGTTGTTGTTCAATGAAATGAGGCAATTGTTTTATAAAATGACATGTGACTATTTTGTAAAATGCATAGAGATCTGACACACAAGTGTCAAGGCCAGGTAAAATCAGTCTTCCCTGGTAGTCGTTATTCTATTTCTTGAATAGTTGGTTTTATTAATAATAGATATATCAAAGCTTTTTTGCGTTTCGTACGTCTAAGAAAAAACGGAATATCTGGGTTCCTTAGATATCTTATAGGTTCAATTTAATGTCCTTCTGTCTATATGCATGTCTGTCCTACAGCTTTCTCAGCGACATGTGGATGGAACAAGATGAAACTCATCCAAATACTAAGGTCCACAATCTCTTGAAGCACAAATAAGAGAGACAATATATATATTCAATTCCTCAATGGTACCAGCTGTGTTTGCGCATAGTTTGATCACTAAAACCTGTAGGGAACTTGACCTCTCGTTGACCCAAAATCATTAAAATTGTGTAAGAAGGAAGGGTTCGCGGCACAAATAAACGTAAATATATAAATATATTACCGAAAAGAAAACTTATACATGTTTGTTTTATATAATATTAACAGTCCGTCCCGTTTTCGCATGCATATTTCACGAAATGTGACAAAAAATCATTGTGATGTCACTCGTCAATCCACCCGTGACCATAGCTGCTGTAAAGCATCTGAAACGTCGGGCTAGTTAAATAATATAAATATAAACCGCGATAAAATCTGTAAAAGTAGTTTCATTGTAAAAATTCATTGATTTAAAAATTATAAATATTATTAATTTAATTTCGGGCTCGTAACGCGTTTTTACACGTTACCATGATAAAAATTTCAATTCATGACAGAACAACGTCTGTTGTAACAGCTAGTTGTCACTTGAAAATAATTTAGGAATGGATGAATCCCAAGTGCTTTATTAGGTTAGGTAGCAGAAAGAATTCTAACGCTGCCAGATCAGGCGAACAAGGCGGATGCGGTAATAGTTCAAGGTCACAATTGTGGATTTCAGGCGTTGATTGCACAGACATGAACATGGCTTTTCTTCTGAGCATTCCTGGACACATTTCCTTTATTTCCTTTCGTTAACGACTTAGTAATTACATTAACAAAAGTAATCTGAGTCTATATATAATATAGTCCGACCCCTATAATACATCTTTCGAGTCCCAGAATACTGAAGCCATTACCTTATTTGCTGACAAAATCGCCTTAGCCTTTTTAGGGGGTGGTAAACTAGGTCCATTCTACTGTTTCGGTTGTTGTCTTGTTCCTGGCGTGCAGTAATGAACCCATGTTTCGTCCATTATAACAAACCGATTAAGAGAATCATCTTCAAATAATTACAAACAGTCACATGAAATAGTCAATCGCGTCCTTTTCTGTTCAACAGACGTTAACGTAGTCGTGGAACCCACAGCGCAGACAGCTTGTGAAACCCCAAGACTATGATGTTTTGAATTCGCTTATAAGAGATGCATATAATCTCGGACAGCTCCCTAATTTTTAATCTGCGGTCTCCCATAATTCCCATAATCAATTGAATTTTTAATATTTTCGTCAGTAGAAGAGCGGTGTTCATCTTTCACACTCCGCTTATATTCTGTTATCCACTTTTTGATAAGTGGATAAGACAGAGCAGAATCTCCTACAGTATTGACCATTCATCATAGATGGTTTTCTGTGATAGTCCCTTCTTATAGAGGTATTTAATTAATGTCGGCACGCTGTACGATTTACTCCATTTGCAGAAAATATGTCCGATTGCTTTGTTAAAAAAATAATATATTCACAAATAATTATCGCACACGTTTCGAACTTCACACAATTGACTAATCTGAACTAAACTGAATAATGTAGGTAGATTTGATTTTTTGAATTGAATGAATCTGTGAAAACTGATAATGAAGACGATATACTAATAAATAGGTAATCTAAATTTTGTAGCCTGTGGTGCTATTACGTAGTCATTACTGGCCATGTGGAAGGAAAATAAAGCAGACGACGTTTGCCTATAAGATGGTCGGACGCTGTAAAGGTAGCAACTGGAGCGCCGGTGCAGACCAGCATACACTTTGCTCAAGACCGAGCGGCGTGGAAAGGTGGCGTAAATAATTTAACCCATCGCGGGTTAAACTATTAATTTACGTGTCTCAGCTATGAGCTACGAGTAAGAAGAAATGCTATTGCACGAGGTGGGCGGTGCCGCTTGGTGCACGGTCAGGCCTTTGTTCAAAAATGAGTGTCCTATGGCAGAGAGAAAGGAAGGAAGGATTACCGCATCACACTCGGAAGCCATTGCCACTTCAGCATAACGACTATCTGAACTCTTTAATTACTAAGTAACGGTAGGCATATTTTAATCTAAAATACCGTAGAACAAAAAGTCGCAAGTTTTCAATGAAACCAGTGATGATATAAGAACCCAAGACATACCTGTTAAATTTTTAAAGCTCAAAAGTCACTAAGTCGTGATATGGAGATGCAGGTGTTTCTTTTTTTACGAAAATCGTGGTCTAGTGGTAAACATGTCCAACCGCAGTCGTGAGGACCCGGGTTCGAGTCCCAGGTTGGACTAAAGTGTTATTGGGATTTTTCAACTAATAACAGTCCAAACTCAGGCTTTGGCGGTGGTGCACATCCGTGCCTCGGAGAACACGTTCAACGGGTGGTCCTACACCGGATTTATCTCTGGTCGTGTCGCATTGTGCTGTCCCATCGGAATAGGAGAATGAGTTTGTGCACTTGTGCACAAGATTTGCATTATGCACACTGCCGTATGTCCTGCGCAATTGGCCAGTCTCTAAAGCCGCCATGGCCGTAACTCGGCTTTTACGAAATTATTATTATTATCTTCCAGTATTCATGCTCTGAAATTCGGAGACCGCATTATAACGACACCAATATAAAAATAGGCTATGGACAGGCCACATTGCTCACCGAACTTACAATAGCGGGAGAAAAAGTTTTTCGAGTAGAGACACCGCACCCTTAGGCGCAGTGTTGGACGGCTTCTCATGAGGTGGCCCGGGAAGCCGCCTGTGAGTGTGACTTTTGCTGCTCTCTAGAAAATGCTATGTTTAGCAGCGGACGTCCTCTGACTGATGCTGATGATGACAGTATAATTACTTCACGTAACCATGGTATTCATGTAACACATGAATATCGAACACCATCGAATTGCCCTTCGACGAGACTATAGAACTATCAAATTTCATAAAAGCTATTGTAGTCACTTCATCAGTAGCATTTTTTTCTTTATAGCAACCGAATCGGTACACAACAAAGCTTGACACTATACCTGCTGGCGTCCACCCCCATGTAGTGTGTATTGTCAGTGATGACATATGGAACCGAGACTTGGCCGCTAAATGTGGGCTTCTTAAACAAGCTCTGAGTCACTCGTGCATTGGAAAGAGCTATGCTTGGTACTTCTCTGCGAGATATAGTCCGAAATTCGGAAATCCGAACGAATAGTAGGGTAACCGACATAGCTCAGAGAATCACCAAACTGAAGTGGCTCTGGTGGAGTGACGGCTTGGCTAAGGTATCCGGGAGACCCCTAAGGTAGGGGGAGGTATGTGGGAGCCATATGCTCAGCAGTGGACGTCATCCAAGAATCCAGGCTGGTGATGATGATGAAAACTTCTTGTCACCGGTATATGAGTGACAGATATGTAGACGTGCCGGCCCAATCCAAATGCTGAGTAGCAATGACACAACATCTTACTGTGATGACGATGTTGATACATACTATTACTGAAACTTATGAAATGCATAGAAAACAAACGACATTCCATATCAATCGGATCAAATCTCCATGAACTATATTAAAATGTACGTGTTTTTTTCTTCTTTTTTTTTACTATCACTTTTTATAGCTCTTCTGTCTGTTACAAAAAGGAAAAATACAAATATGATCTGCTCATTTAATGATATTTTTATATCAACCCATTTCGGAATGGTATATTGGATACATGTTATGAAGGGACGAAGCAAATTAAGTTTTTGTATCGTATGATGGTAAAAAACTTGGTCTTGTCTCTTCTTAGTGAAGCGAAAATAAGGCCAAAGGAAGCCAAAATATTGGATAGTGAAGTTAGATAAAGAGAGAGAGAGTTCGAGTGTATTCCGTTTGTAGGATGCGAGGATTAAGTCTCTTTCTGCTCTCCTAGCTAGAGCATGAAATAAAGTTAACTTAACATTAATTTTTACTTCGGTCGTGTGGTCAAGGCGCACTCATCTAGCTGTCCTCATCATAATTCAGCGGATTATAGTCGGGACTAAGTAAGGGTAGTCTTCTAGCTATGGTCAAGTCCGGAACGTTCGTTTTAACAAAGGTTGGTCGAGTCGCAATCGGGTCCCGAGTATTGCTGGGTTTATTGAATATAGTGTCTTCAGGGGGCTCAACTGCCTTCTAAAAATGGTACCTTCATACACTTGTACCGGTGTTTTGACACCTTTTTCACAAAAGTATGGCACAGTCACAACTTCCTAGCTTACCTCACCAAAACACCACTAAAGTCGGATAATGTCCTCCGTCGACTAATAGGGAAGATTCCTTAGAGCTTTCCCCACCATGGTTCAAGCCTTGTCGTGGCGGTGGGGCTTAGTAGTATTTTTTTAACGCGGGGAAACACATTTACGCGCCTTCACTGGTCCTGGGTGGAGTCCAGTGGTGTGTGGGACTCGCGGCACATGATAGTGCCAAATACCCTCAAAAACACTACGAGTACCATCAGTGCCGCCCTTGGTGAGGTGTCCCGGAACACCTGATGATGATACCTGCTCGGTCATAGCCTAATTCAGCTGCAATGCAGTATAGCTAACCAATGCTGCTCGCTCCATATTATAGCCTAGGACATAATTGTCAACCTGGTCGTGGTTCTAGAAATTTCCATGCTCTTCTAGAGACTCATTTGCAATAACATATGTCGCCATTGAATAGATTTATTAGTAGCCATTAAGTTAATGTAGACTCGCACAGGGCTGCCAGGTTTTTATTGGTAAAATTTCGCAAAATATTTAAAAAAACCAGCCATATATTTTTTAAATTAAGATTGTGACAATCTTATACTTTTTAACTTAAGATTGTGACAATCTTAAGTTAAAAAATATATGGCTGGTATATTCAGCATTATACCATATACAATCAAAATTAGGAAAGCTAAATGCGTCATGTAAAATTCATAGTAAATTTTTTATTTTTATTCAAACGTTTAACGATAAGATGTATTAAAACTCCACACCATAAAGGGGTGAAGTGTTAAGAACCGCGTGCCAAACGTCCTTACAGATTTCTTTTATTCTGATTCTTAAATCAAAATCTTATGAAAAGCGACAATTTGTCACTCATCGTGAACGTGTAAAATTTAAGAGCGTAAAAGTGAAGAAAATCTCATAGCGCGATGAATCACACAGTCTGGCAGCCCTGGATACACCTTGAACTCGTGTGACATAACATCAGCAACATAGGTTTTATAAGCGCAAACCAGTTTGGAGTTAAAGCGTCAATTTCACCTCTACACATTAAACTTTTAAAGTGTGTTTTTGTTTTTGTTCTAAACACATTTGAATAAGTTTAATAAATAAAAATATTTTAAAATGCGAATCGATTCGTTGCCAAGCCAGCTTTGGACGTCTCTGGAATTAATAATGATCTGATTATTATCAAAATGTGGAGTTCTGTATTAGGATTTACGATAGTCAATGTTTATTTGTTTCGCGGTACACTTTTGCTAATAGCCTAGGGTTAGTTCCAGCTTATACGTAGCACTCGTAGCGAATAGACTTTCCCTGCCTAATGTAAGCGACATTTCAAAAACCCGTCCTCGGCGCGGTGCTTTGTATTTTGGTACGGCAGTGTGGTGTGGTTCCCACAGACTGGTAACGAGTGCAAATGTGCCGGACTTTGTCCATCATCAGATGTAGACAGATCAGATATCAATAGCGGTTTAATTGAATTTAGTAAACTGCCTATTCCCTCCTTAACCGAGTCACCAATCCACCGACTTGGTTAAGGTGGCGGGGTTCCGCTGGAAGCAAGTGGCACGTGACAGTGCTCTGTGGTGCGCTATGGAGGCGGCCCATGTCCAGCTGTGATCGTCGCTCCGCTGATGATGTTGATTATGAGATAAGTTTAGAGCACGCACGAGTCGCTTTAGAGCACACGAAGTGGAGCTTTACATAACGTAACTGGAAAAGAAAGAAAGAAAATTTATCTCTCACTTCTCTCTTTTGCCCATACAATAATATGCGGAACCTAACTCTGTTTCTATTTTCACAAATGTATATCTCCCTCTCAACTTCTGTTGGCTTCGTTTTCATAACGCATTCGCCAGCTTACTCCCCAAGTCAGGCGTGCGTGAAGACGTTTTATTTGAATAAGCACCATGTGATAATTGGTCCGTCATCAGCGTGAGGATATCCGTCCAGTTGCGTATTAGACCTGAAGCGAGAGTCTGCCACCCGCATTCAAGGCACTCGCAAGCACTCGCAAGCAATAGTAGCGGACGGATAATGGATGATGATGATGTGAAGGACAACAGGCGAAGGCACCAAGGCTTAAATATCTGTGTCGCGGGATCCCTCCAATAACACGGCTCCTTCAGCTCAAGGAGGATGCCACCAGGTACGTTTACATCTTTATTTTCCTGCTAACGCCGAAAACAGTTTCGGCTCTCCAACGCCTCTTAATGTATTTTATACTAATAATATAAAGCTAAAGAGTTTGCTTGAACGCGTTAATATGCTGCTGGCCCGAATTGAAAAATTATTAAGTGAAAATGTTGAAATTGATCGAGGCAGGCTATAGACTATATCATTATTCTACGACTAACATGACCGGAGTTACGCGGGTGATGCTATTATTAATCTCTTGGCTTCGTCTCTTGATATTTGTCCGGGCTAATCTGCGAAAGTACTGGCATAAATAAGTACGTAACTTTATCAACTATAAAATTTGGGTATACTTCAAGTTGTTTTTACAGAGTGCGTGATTTGACTTATTCAGTACATGTTTCACGGCCTGTTTTCTGACTCTGACTGTATATCTTGGTATTTTTATGAATCAATGAGATATTATAATATTATCTTTTATATTTATTTGTGTACGAGAAGTAAGTCCGGGAGCGTACTGCAACGTGACGATTTAATAATGGTGTAGAGATTGCGCAATATTAATTTTCTTTTGACACTACCTAATTGCACCGTCAACCTCACTAGCATCAATTAAAGATTCATACACTTTAGTACGTACTTAGTCCTTCTAATGTTATAAATATAAATGTATTTTATTTTAAGTTGCTAAAAGGATTAAACGAAATAATGGCTCATTTGGTAACGTGGTGGCTAATCCGTGTCCTATGCCAGAGTTCGAATCCCGCCTAGGTCATGGATGTTTATGTGTGTATTACATGTATTTCTATAACAAAAAACTTTAAAATATACAATTACTGAAATTTATAAAAGAAATATTAAATATATTCCTGTTGCTTAGTACCATTAGTACACGCTTACGGTACTTAGCATAGGACTTGGCTAACGTGGTGTGACAATTCCACAGATATCTGTGGACTTGTCACACCACGTTAGCCTAGTAAGGATTTTATGCGGCTTGTTACCCATCCGTTAGTGAGAGCGTGGGTGTATTGCTGTCATTGATTCTGATGTGTTCGTAGCCGTACCAGTTGACTACGCCGTAGCCGTTCCGAATATGAAAGGCGTCGTTCAGAATATGATAACGAGATATTAATTAATTACAACTTATTTATTCTCTGTTAGTCGACAAAGTATATGTTATATTATATTCACTCCATATAGCTTAAAAATCATAAGTTATTTTTTTGTATTTTCATACTAGCTCAAATTAGGGCTTACACAAAAATGTAAAATATGATAAATATTTTTACTGATAATTTATTTGGACTGATTTCTGTACATTTCTGAAATTTACAAATCTTTCATTAACTAAAATATCTTATTGCATAATAATATAATAAAATAATAAGCCTAGATTTAACTTCACCATCATCATTATCAGCCCTTATCGGTCCACTGCTGGATATAGGCCTCTCTCAATGGACGCCAAGACGACCGATCTCCCACTACTCGTATACATCTCGGACCGGCCACTGCACGGAGATCGTACTTAGAGATTTAACTTAGAATGATTTAATTTTTACAATATTGTTATACTTTAAAGTTAATATATGTTCTATAAAGTAAGCATTTATTATACATTCTATAGGAAAAAAAAATTAAGGGGAAACATTAACATAAGAGGATGAACGTGTAGCTGAAGCCATGTAATGACTACCGACTCATAATTATTATGTAGATGTGTTGCCCTCCCTTTCGCCTCTCCTCCAATGGGCCCCAGGTAACTCACAAACCGCACGTAAGGCAATAGCATGACTATCACTTTGATGTATTATGTGAGCGAGAGGTACCTCTCCGGACTCGCCTATACAATTCATCATGGCGCATCTCTTACAAAATCTACAATATGGTATACAAAATCTACAGTGACTGCTAAAATCTAATAGATCATGTCCAATGTTTTGTTACCTGCAAGTTCTTCCGTACTTTGCTGACATTTCTAAAACAACACCATTGGACCAGCCAAATCCAAGATGTGCATTACATTATCCACCAGCTCTAATCTTCCCAGGGCTTTCTGCGTGATATTTCTGGGACTTTGCTTTAGTCGTTTGGAATCTCTCATAATTAGTAAGTAGATATATACTTGGAGCGTAATATCCGAGTAAAGTGTATTCTTTCGCATTCACTTGAAAGGATTTAAAATGTTTCATACCAATATTCAGTTTCATTTTTAAGAGAATCAATGTTTACTCTCAAAAATAAAGTGTCCTTTGTAGCTCGTAAGCGAAGCATTATCATAGCTGACAGAAGTGGTGGCTGACTCTTTCTTGATGATACCATCTCGCTCCATTATCATAGCTGACAGAAGTGGTGGCTGACTCTTTCTTGATGATACCATCTCGCTCCATTATCATAGCTGACAGAAGTGGTGGCTGACTCCTTCTTGATGATACCATCTCGCTCCATTAGGAATATGTCCAAACTTCCTTTGCAATTCCACGAGATTACAGATAATTCCTTTGAATGTGTCTTTCGTGCCGCTAATTAGGAAACTTTTAATAATCCAATAAGTATCCCAATAATAGAGCTCTCTGAATCTACCACCAGGTATAATACAACTATGATGGACTGGTATAGTACTGAATAGTTCGGGGTTTTTGGGGACAAGTAAATTCACCTTGCGTCCGAGAGTTGGCCAAATTTCCTTGGTTTTTTATCTTTGACGTTGGATTTGTTTTTTAATCAGTTGGCTTTTAAGTTCAGTTGTATTGTCAAAGTGTGTAATTTATAAACGCCTTAAGTTGTTCATCTGATGATTTGTTACTAGTTATGATAAGTAATAAGACAAAGTCTGATAGTGTAGTATTCTCGTCAACAAACAAAAATTTATAAAGATTCTAAAATCTTTATAAATTCTTGCCATCTGTACATGGTGCAGTAGCTTACTGTTGCAATACACAGATCTCTCACACGACAGCAGCAGCTTATCTGAGACGACGCCAAACACTGACGAGCTTGATCATTCTGAAAACAAATTATTCTTTTATATTATCGATTGAAATAGAAGTGTTATTAATATATTAGGGAGAGAAATGCCAAGGCCTGCGGAGTCGATGAATAAAGGTCGGTGAAAATGATAAAGTTTTATCTTTCATAATTATACAAATTAGGTAAGGAAAAATATGTGAAGTTCGGAACTTGGAGGCAGTGCTTTGCTGCATTGCACCCTAATTGGGCTGGCACGACTGGGGAGGTATCTTTGGTTACAGGATACTTATTTCGTGCGGTTTGTGAGTAGCTGGAGGCATATTAGAGGGGCGGAGCATACGAGGGCAACCCATCGACATAATAATTGTGCGTATGTTCCATGGGCGTTGGTATTCGTAAAAAGTTGTCTAATTTCTCGTTTGCCTATATTTTACTAAAAGAAAAATTTTATTTCGATATTTTGATCATTTTGGTTCTTAAAATAAATATGTTACTATGCTTCAGAGTAAGGGCAAAATTTTCAGCCATCAATGGAATTTCTATAAACATTAAATTTGAATATGTTATATGTTTAAGAGCTATGAGAAATGTTATGTAGTTCACTTAAGTGAACTTTTTCACTTATGAACACAGAAATGGTAATACTGATAACATTTAATGATAGTTAAATAAAGCATTTATAAACTAAACAACTGCTTCTGACTATTCTTAAAGGACTAGCAGGACCAGCATCACCCCGATGTTTCACCGGCGCACCTCAGGTCCTCTTTGTCGTAGCGACATAGTACATAGTACATAGTACATAGTCCATAGTACATAGTACAAAGTCCATAGTACATAGTACATAGTACATAGTACATAGTACATAGTACATAGTACATAGTACATAGTACATAGTACATAGTACATAGTACATAGTACATAGTACATAGTCCATAGTACATAGTACATACTACATAGTACATAGTACATAGTACATACTACATACTACATAGTACATAGTACATAGTACATAGTACATAGTACATACTACATAGTACATAGTACATAGTACATAGTACATAGTACATAGTACATAGTACATAGTCCATAGTACATAGTACATAGTCCATAGTACATAGTACATAGTACATAGTACATAGTCCATAGTACATAGTACATAGTACATAGTAAATAGTCCATAGTACATAGTACATAGTACATAGTACATAGTACATAGTACATAGTACATAGTACATAGTACATAGTACATAGTACATAGTACATAGTACATAGTACATAATACATAGTACATAGTACATAGTACACAGCCCGACTCCATAAACACAAAAATGTTTTTACTGCTCAACACAAATATGTTTCTTCGTGTTGTTTATCTTCTATCCTCAAGTAATACTCCAGATAAATATTTTTGAAGGTGTACTTCTTTTGGCGCGTTAGGGAAAAATGTGAGTAATTTTTTACGATGCACGCGCACACCGTCCAGAAAAACCTACTGCCTGAAGTTAGCTATTGTTAATATTTTCGTTTTAATCTTGTTGCGCGAGAGAAGTATAAATTCTAGTACACACACACTTTAAAAAAATGGTAGCCAGTAGTACTTAATGAAACCACAATTTACCATATCCTTGGTATTAAATAACCATAGTGAATGTTTAAGGTTAAACATTTATTTTTGGGGTTCCGCACCCAAAAGAGTGTAGGCGATTCCCTATTAAAAGGACTCCGCGGTCCGTCTGTCTGTCACCAGGCTGTATACCATAAATCACGATTTCGGTTCGAAAATACGAATACAAAGAATGGAATAAATAATTTATTTAATGGGGATCCCGACCTTTTATGCCGTTTTTAATAGATCACTTCTAGCGCGAGTTCAATTCGCTTGGCCGATTTTTGTAATACGTATTTTTGTGTCAACGATTCATTATCGTCCTCATACGTCCGTCCACTCCTGGATATCCACCTCTTTGAAAGAATGGCCAGATAGACCGTACCACCCAGCAGAATTTGCGTCTACTCAGACAGAATGAACTCATTCAATGGTGGACATCGACATCTTCAGTAATACAGCAAATTCACTAATAAAAAAAACCAAACACAAAAAATATTATGCGCCTGGACAAGTTGTATAGCAATCATGCATAATTGAACTCATAGGAAATATGCTACAGGAACACAAATTATTCAAAAGTATTGAAATTGACAGGGAAAGGAAAGTCGAGATAGCCAGGTCCCTATCCCTTTTCATAGATATATCTCCAAACAAGTTGTATTATCACATTAAAAGAGATAGGATTTGCTACCACGTCTTTCTAGAACTTAGGTTAGAATATTGGCGGATTAAGGCTCAATTAATTCGGGACGGACGCGCCACGCATCCTGGAGACGTCCTCCAAAGCATTAGTGAACAGTTAGGCCTTGTTTGACCTCCCGGAATCGGAACGGACATAAAGGCAGCGTCTTACAATGCTCTCAATACTTTGACGTATCGCCATTCGATTAGATTTTTGATTTTGACGATTCAGCAAGACTCTTGAGAAAAACTTGTAACTTTTTCGATAAAAATAAATTTCGATCTCAGATAAGATCCCAGGCTTAGAAGAAACGGTAACCCCAGAATCAGTCATTTGTCAGATGACTTCTTCCAAGCTTTTTCACAAGAACCTTCGACCCTGTTATTCTGTTCAATTTATTCTATATCGCTTCGGTAACCCGTTGCGTATTTGAGCTGCGAAGGTCTCGGCGTATTAGTTTGCGGGCTCGCCTTGACGGAAGCTTAACTTCGGCAGGCGTAACGTCTTCGTGTGCTGTGCGTTCCCTTATAGGTCAAAGCGTCTCATCCGAGAGTTTAGTTTTCCTCCTCGTATACTTACTTCTACAATATTCTTCACCCACGTCCAACCATCCATCCACGGTCCATGCAACCAATTACGCCACTCATAGCCCCGTCAATTGCCATTATAGTTTCCGACATATCTAGCCAATGGTATATAGCATCGAACCGGTTTTTTAATTCCAGTTAGAATTTGTCGGAACCTACCATGGTTCGTCGGAAGTTAGGTCACGCTCGCGTCGAAAGCCTATCTTCAGAGAGCCTCTAAAGTATCGGTGATCGCTTCCGGCTTTAAACCTGTTGATCACCGAGACATCCCTAAATATATGCTTTCGTTCCGTCATAATAAAGTCAATCTCGTTCCTTGTCACAGTATCGGGGCTCTACCATGTCCACTTCCTATGGGGCTCTACTTAAAATAGGAGTTATTTAAGAAGGCCCTCTTTGTTGAGGAAATTTATCAGCATTTGCCGACTCCATGTGGTCCCAGATTCGATTCGACACCTTTCGTACTCCCACCTTGGCATTAAAGTCTCCCATAACAACATTAAAGTGGGCCTTACAGGTGTTATATAAGGCCTTTGATACATCCTCATAAGTTGCCTCCACGTCATCATCTGAATGTGTCGAGGTTGGACATAGACGAAATTAATGCGGATTTCCTCCGGAAATTCGTGATTATTCACGTAGGCTGTATTAATCAGTTTTTAACTGTATATGTACTGTACTACATACACTGTAAACTAATATAGTAACGATGAGGCGGCATTTTCTTCAGTGCCAAATACTTGGGTTGAAACGGCCCCGAGGCCTTGTAAGGTGCGAGAGGATGCAAGCCTCCAAAGATAGATACTTGATTTGATTGAACAGTTTGGCAGATAACGATATGCTATTATTACAATATATTTTCAAATATTAGACGTTTCTATTTATTACTTGGCACATGCGTTCGTCATCATACCCAATTGATAAAAAAAAACGGTAGTTCTCACAGCCGCGGTAATGACACTAGGCTTATGAGAATTTACTATACTCTATAATTTAATTTAATATACATTGCTTAATTGATTAAATGTTTACTATTAAGTTGTTCTACACATATTTCCCTATAACATAAGGAGCTATACCAGATCGTATTGTTTTATTATTTTCAGCTTTCGATCTTGAACCGTATTTGGGCAAAAATTCCAGCGCATAGCCGGCTTGAACCATATATTCTCCACCACCACCTACCTTGCCAGGTTCTTCAGTGTCGTATTTCTATAGTTTCTAGAAAGCTCTTGAAATTGGATCGCGACCAAGTTTGTGCTACTATATAAAAGCTAACTCGACAGACTCATCCGTTTCTATTGCCTCTAAAGCACCAACCATCATCCTAACTAGAGGAGGCTAGATGTTCGGAAAGTAATTGTTCACCGCTGCGGATCTGGGAACACCATCTGGATACCTGAACGGGTCTATACCTTGTATTTTTTTAGGGTAAGCGATACTTGCTTGTCTTTTAGTATTTATGGATGATATATACCACATTCATCCATAATGGTGCAACGTTGCTCCCGTAAAAGTATTTCCGATGTTGGGTCTTTTCGGTATCTTAATCATACCAAAGATAAAGATAAAGATATTTTATTTGCATAAAACATGATTACAGGGTGGTAATAATATTATATTGAGATTAGTATCAACATGTCATACTATTGCTAGTGTGCAAATTAAGGATATAAACGATAAATGTTGTTATGAGAATTAAACAATTACAAATTCTTTATCCTAATGTCTAATGTCACGTAAGTGAAAAATTTAATGCAAAACCAAAATATTCATTGAATGAAATATGGCCACCATTGAGATAAAATAAAATATTAAAAATTGTCAACAAGATAATCATTTATATTATAATAACATTCCTATCTTCTTCTTTCTTCAATTAAAATATTTTTAAATTTAATTTTGAATAGATTGACGACTTTTCATGGATTCTGCTCGTTACGACGTTGGTTGAGACACGTGTTTCGGATAGATTCCTGATTATTTACGACTTCGACTGTAGAAGAATATAAAACTAGTAAAAGTTTTATGTTTTGTGCTGTGATAACTGGTGATTATTGGTAAACTATATAAAGTAACTATTTGTTGTGATGTCCAATAAAGATACCCGGAAGGGGGCGGTGGTGACAGAGACGAGCTTTTGTCTTTACCAGATGCGGTGTCTCCTCTGACAGATCAGATGGACTCCGACATCATACCCACCCCTTCTTTAAAAAGATCCGCTCCGAATTCAATCGCAGGAATTGTAAATAAAAATCTAATCTTCCCTCGGACTCCATTCGATTAACGCAAAGACAGCCAGATATAATAAGTACTGTTTGCGTTAATCGGAACAACTAAAATTATAATTCTTCGGGTACTTTTAAAAACTTGCTACATCAGGACATCTGTCACCTCAGTCCACCCGTGACCATGATTGGTGTAAAGCTTCTGAAAAGTCGGGCCAGATTAGATTATATTAGAACCTAACCTAGTCGGAAAATTCGGCTGAAGCAAACTTTAATTCCAACCTTCCTTCCACAGAACATTTTTTAAGATATCAAAAGTTTACTGCTAGATCAAAACGACTTTAAAAAAAAAAAGTAGATTGGCTGGCGTAAATACTGCTAATCTATATCCCCATCAGTGATTTGGAAGAACGTCAATAAGTTTAGGCGTTCCTGTGTACCACACACCACCACTAATAACATAATTGATTCTTGGCTTCCCGGATTTCTAAACAAACTTGCTCCTCCCTTTGTCCCAACCCTAGATTCATTTCTCTTTCCCTCTGTTCCTACTTCTAGTAATTCAACGGATTATCCATTTTCCTTCTTCGAACTCATGAGTGAAAGTATGAAAAGATTTTGCTCCAGGGATTGATGGAGTCCCTTAGTCCTTTATTGTCAAACCCTCTATCACTACGAAAAAATATCTTATTAATTTATTAGACTGTATCTTTGACTCTGGCATTATTCCCCTCTCTTGGAAAACACAAATTATCATCCCGATTTTGAAACCAAGTATGGATCCATCAAACTCTAAATCATACAGACCGATTGCCCTCTCCTCTATCCTTTCAAACATTTTTGACCATTTAATTCAAAAGGCTTGAGTGGATTGTTAAGAATAAAAACATTCTCCCCAATAGACAATTTGGTTTTCGACGAGGCAAAAGTACATTAGATAGTCTTAGTATTTTAACCACTGATACTCGGCGCTCATTCTTAAGTAATGAATCTGTGGTATGTGTCTTTATCGATATCTCTGCGGCATACGATAATGTCCTACTTATTGTGCCCAGGCAAAAAATGATTCATCTTAGCTTACCAGTGAAGATAGTCAACATTAATAAGAAGACTAATCACGTTGCGAGTTAACGGGCAAAATCATGATTTAATAACGGTATGGAAAGGTTTACCACAAGGGGCAGTTTTTAGCCCCTTGCTTTACAGTATGACCCATGACATGGACAAAACTGTTACTAGCTTTTGCAACATCTTGCAATGTGAAGATTATATGGTACTATATTCCTCCTCTAAGTCCATAAAGGACGCTAATACTCATATCTGCTTAACACTCCAGTACATGGATAATTAGCTCAGTGAACATGAACTGACATTGTCTCCGAGTAAACCCATTGCCGTCGTATTTACATGTAAGACTACAATCCCAGATATTTCAATATAGGTCCACAACAATTCCCTTTTAAATTTAGCAAAATTTTTGGACGTGTTTTGGATTCATAATTAAATGGAGTACATCATTTGAACTACATATGTAATAAGGCTGAGAAAGGTGTAAATATATTGCGTTCTTTTGCTGGTGTTCGATGGGGTGCTCACCATCTTGAGCCATCTTGACTATGCCACTTTTATATTACACCCATGTAATTGAACAGCTCTGAAAAACTTATAAAAATACAATCTAAATGTCTTCGTATAATTATAGGAGCTATGAAATCGTCTCCGATTAATGCCCTACAGATTGAGGGTCTAGATCCTCCGCTTCATCTTCGGCGACAATTTCTATGTGATGGGTTTTATATTAATATAAGTCAATATTCTGATCATCCACTACATAATATACTTCACGTCACGTTATTTAAATTCACATCATAACCTTGCTCAACTGACCACCACTTCCTCATATTGGTCCCATAAAAGACTCCCCTTTAGGTTTCAACTTTTAACAAAATTCAGGAGCTCCCCTGTTGATAATAACACCAAATCTTTTCTTTATGTAATCCCATTTCAAACTCTGATGTTTCAGTTCTAGGATAAAATCTAGTATATTTTGGCATTCAAAAAAATTGTCCTAATGCTAACAGACAGTTTATTTTAGACAATTTTAAATAAAGACTGGCAAAACTGGAACACAACGTATACATCTAAAACTGATGAAAACATTTATGTTGGATCTGCTGTTTGGATCCCTAGTTTCCAAATTATTCATAATTTTAGATCTCCCACTATTTATACTGTATATACAGGTGAAATCATAGCCATATTAGAAGCAGTTTTATATGTTAAGTCACATCATCAACAAATCAATAATCTTTACTGATTGTTCGAGGTCTCTGCAAGATGTCCTAGATCCTCATATCGTACAAAAAATAATTTAAGGCTTGTATACCAAATTAAGGAAGCTTTATATGATTGCTATCTATTAAATATTCAGGTTGTTTTGGCCTGGATACCTGGCCATAAAGGTATTGTTGGTAATGAGAATGTTGATGCTGTGCCAAACAGACCATTGCATTGGGAATAAGTTCTTATAACAAAATATATAGCAGAGATCTTAAGTATACAGTCCATCCAGAAATGTTTAAATCCTGGGACCAACTCTGGCAAAGAACCCAATTAATTTCAGGCAAATGGTACTGGCAGTTGCAGCCATCAATACCAACAAAATCTTGGTTTTTTAAGTATAAACACATCCCAAAAAGAATCACATTATTTATCTCTAGACTAAGATTATGACACAATTGTTCTCCTGTGTTTCTGGCTAAAATCACATCCGCGATAGTTCCATGTGTGAATGTGGGTTGGATGAAGGGACAGGTGATCACATTTTCCTTCATTGTCCGCTATTACTAGTGACCCTGTATGACATAGTGTCATCAAAGTTTTCTCGTCCTGTCAACCTCAATTATTTATTATCTTATGTCCATTCTCCATCTGTATACTCCCTAGCTAAATTTATTAATATTAATATAATTTTGTAGATTAAGGCATCGCTCTTCTACCATTTCTATAAAATGCTCAGTTGTACATAGTACTTCAATATCCATTGCCTTAATTGAAAGCTGATCCAAATGATTTGCGAGTTCACCAATTTTATTTAATAATCCCACAATATTTTGATGAAGGATATATAAACATTTATTTTCGAAAAAACAGGGTGTTTTGATCTGAAGATGAACCCGAGGTGTCCTCGGGTTCTTTTTCATATATATAATCGATTTCGTTTTGAAGTGTTTATCACCAATATCACTTGCATGCCGTAATCATTTATTAATCCGTTATGTCTCCTAAACATACTATAACTGTATTGTAATCTATTATTTGAGTCTAGTATGTAGGCGTGTTCATGTGTTATGATATTTAAGTATAGGATACTATTAAAGCTTTCCACTCTCCAGTTAAACATGTTAGTGTGAATCCATATGTCAATAAGTTGGTAAGCATATAATTATATTAGTATATTTAATTTCTTGCAGTATTTATCTAATATAAGATATAATAGTAAAATAATCATTACTCGTTTTAAAACCTTCGTCGTCTATTAAAACTATGCAGAAATCGTTCTTTGTGAAATCAGACACTTTGGCTTTTATTGCCTTTCAATAATTCTATTCATTTAGCATGGGGCTTGATGTATTGATACAAATTTTAATAATTATATTCTGTTAAATTGTTCTGTTAAGATTTTATTAGTTGTGTTAGTACTTTAAATACATATCTTATTATTTTTTTTTTCTAATGACTGCTTTTGGGTCGCGATTATTGTGGAGGTAACTGGCTCATCATTAATGTTAATATTATGTTCATGTGCTTGTGCAATACTACTTTTACAAACTTTCTTTGAAGTTGTTGCTTTAATGATCTTTTTATTTTCTATTTTCGTCTTTATTGAGTTCGACATAACGCTGTAACTTGCTATTTAGATGCTAGATCCTACTGCTGCTGGTCGAAGGTTATACTCCGAAGTCTTCCGGAGTATAGAGCCTTGTGCGGTGCCCCTTTATAGGTGGAGGCTCTCACTGCAGTAAATAAGACCCAGATGCGCAATGCTCATTGGGTAATAGCGGTGAAGGCTATATATGGCAAAGGACACGAAGTGAGTACTTACCATGGGAGAGGCTCCGGTGGTTACGTCAGCGAGGAGAGGTGACACTGATGTGAAGGTGGGGCAGTCAACGTACGAAGCATGTACGGCCAACGGGCTGCGCCCGGTCCTAGAGCATTAGATGCACCGCAACCGGGCACGGATGCTTCGGTGCGATAATTTACCAGCATGTACCATGAAACAGTAATGGGTAGAATTCAAACTGAATCGATCTAGGTTTTCCTGGGTAATCGACTTTCCTTAACTCCAAATTTTGGCCAAATATCATTTAAATCTTGGCCAAATTGTCTTAGTTTTCTGTCTTTGATGTTCATAAGGCATGCTGGGCTCGTGCTATAATTAGCGGGTAACCATTTCTCAAGTGCGTCAGCTTCACCGAAATTACTATAAACGAATTCCAGAAGTTGTTCACGTGAAGGGTTACCATCGGTTATCTTAAGTGATACACCAAAGCCTAATAATATTGTTCTCTCATTACATTTCATTTGCACGTCAACAAATTATTTGGAGTAATTGAAAACTACTGCTATCTGCACACGATGTAATAGTTTAATATTACAGTATATCGGTTTCTCGCATGTTTGTTTCAGTGTGCCTGTAAACGTCACGGACAATATCCCCACGAGCAATATCAGTATCATCTGTTATAATCAGATATAATTATTTATTATATATATGAGGTATTGTTAGTCATGTGCGATAAGTACAAAAAAAATACCATCTATGTAAGAATCGTGATGTATGACATTCCATCATCATCATGCTCCACAATCCATATTAGTTGTAATGGAGATGTCTATAGTACTGTTAAGTGTTCCTTCTATATTCCCTAATTCGAAACGAAAAAGGAAAAAGTGGTGTGCTCTAAAATATTTTTCAACAAAATAAAATAAACAATATGCTTGGTTACCAGGCTGCGAGTGTGTGACGGGTAATTGGAAAATGTTACTAGAATAACGGCAACAGAATTTGAAGAACACAATAATAAACCGGACTATTATCCGAAGTGGAATTATGTAAAAGAAGGAAATCAAATACATAGACCGAAATTTTAGTGAGCATTGAGCGTTCAGCAGCAGTCGATGTGCGTAACACCTACCTACATCGACTTGCTACCGATCTGGTTACTCTAATGATGCGCGCTTTAAAAAAAAACGAAACCCTTATAATCTCGTTACACCCCCATGGCTCAGAGAGTACGTTAATGGGGGTTAGTGAACATAGAAACAGAGGACCTTTGGTATACTATTTCATAGGCAATTATATTCTTTTTCACCTATAAATCATGTATTTCTGCAATCATCGACATTTTCGCTTGTTGATTAATTGTCAACATAACAATCCCACACTTAAGAAAAAGTAATTGTTCCATAGAAACATTATGAAACCTGTCGATTAAGGTTTAAAGGTAGTTTAAATCGAAAAACAAAAATGAAATATAAATTTTACTGGACTTATTTATTTCTAAATTTTAATATTACGAAAAAAATAACAAATAGGTGCGTAGGTAGTTATGTATCTAACCGAACTTGAATATGTTAGTGATAAATAAGTGTTAAAATGAACTCTGAAACTCTGAATTTATAACATTTGCACTACTAAAGAACTAAAGTAATTGCCCAGTACCTAACAGTGTCTGTTTGGTTATAGTGTTAGCAAATTATTTATTACCCAAGATGTTTAGATAGGTTGGTTCTACTATAATCATGGTAAATCAAGTTATATTGTTTTTTTATGGTGACTACCTACTCATTTGCTATTATATCACGTTTTATTTACTGATATAGAATATTAAAAAAAACAAAACGGCTAAAGACGCCTTATCCTTAACAAGTCTCTAGTCTCTATCCATGATTACTAGACAGTTGAATATTGATGATGTATTTCTTTACAAAAAAAAAAATTGTGGATTTTATCGCAGTTCATTAAATTATTTAACTAGCCCGACGTTTCAGAAATTTTACAACAGCCATGGTCACAGGTGGATTGAGATGACAGATGTCACAAGTCTTTAGAAGTACCCGAATAGTTATAATTATTTGATAGTTCCTATGAAGGAGAACAGTACTTATTATATCTCGCTGCCTTGAGGTGTTGCTTAGTTTTTGATACGATTATGTCCATCACAAGACAGAGGGAGAACACAGCCATCTTCTCTATTGAAATTTGGATGTATTTTAATTTCAATAGCCTCACGGATCATCCTTGGAAGGAATCGGTGTTGTCTAGCGAGGATTTGCGCTTTATCAAATCTTATTCATTAGCAGGGCCTACTTCAGCATGCTCACAGATTCGACACACGCAGACAGATGGGTTGCTTTTACTCAACACATCCATCGTCACCAACACCACTAGCATCCACTGAGTTGGCGACACCCTACGTGACCATATGTAGCCGTGTTCCCGGTCACAGAACGAACACTGCGACATGTCCCGCGAAATGTCTCGCGACATTTTGACCCCTAGTGTGGACGACAAAAAAGCTCCCGACATGAATACGAGGCTTGAATTTTTAGAATGTTGGTCTGTCTGTATATTTTTACGCATCACCACGAATGAAGTTATTAAAATTTGATGAAAATTCATGTAATCATTTAATATTCTATATGTTTTATGATTTAGTACTTCTCCAGTATGAAGAACTTGTATGACGATTACATTCCATCTATCGATGCATTTGGATGCCGAGGAGATAACTCCTGTATTCAAGCGTATCGATGGAGCGTGGAGGATGGAGGAGCATCAAGGAGGCCAAGAAGAAACTGTCGATTATCATATCTATCGAATGATCGATCGTTAGTAGCTGCAGAAAATCTGCTTTAGTATTTCACGCGTCGAAATCTCGTTTGTATAAAAAGTTACATTGACCTCTTTTTGGCATATATCGTGAAGATTTCACTCGATTTTTATAATAATGCGAATCGGTGTATTCGATAATAGACTTGCTGTGTATTTACTCGAGCAATGATATCGGTCTAATCATTACTCCCTAGTAGCTACTCCTAAACTAATATATTAATAGACTAAAGTAGAAGACTTCTGTACTAATAGTTTGTATGTGCATGTGAGTTTCTTTTTAAGCTTTCACGCCAAAACTACTCCACGGTTTCTTATGAAACTTTGTATATTCTTAGAGGTGTTGGACGTATCGGTAACAAAATATTTTTTGCGGAGGGAACGCGAGCAATGCCACGATTCGAATCGTGTGCAAAATAACTTCAAATATTTATTGTAATGATAATAAATATTTTAAGTTATTGTGGCATTTATGTTTTAAAATTTAATTTCTTGACACCTGTATCTGATTATTTATTGATTAATGTAGTGATGATTGAGTTTCTTTTTTTACTGACCACTTTTGAATAATTTGAATAATTGGACTCACAGACAACATTTGAAACATAAAATGCGTCAATACACTTAAGCCGTTCATTGTAGACATTTTTTTATTGAACTACCTTCTTACGAAAATATTTGTTTACTGATGATGATAAGTCGAAACCGGTCGTAAATGTAAATTCAAAAATAAATAATCGTGTATATCTAGTTTATTTGTTTATTCAAGTGTGGAGCGATAAGAAAAAATATTGTATCATTAGAAACCTTAAACATCAGTGATTAGGTAGCCCATGGTAGACATTTTTCTGAAACGTTGGAGGTCAGTATGAAAGTTTCAATAATGTAACCAAAGATGTGAAACAAATCCAAAGTAATTTCTTCGCGTACGCTGCGGGAATCTCTAAAGTTAACATTCCTTAGAACTGGTCAAATTGAAACGCTAATGTCGGGATTTGATGACGGGACCCCGGGGAATACGAGAGCAACGTTACAAATATTATATACCTATGTCGCAGTTGTTTTGTCTAGATCACCATATTTCACTACGATGAACCATCTTCAGAAACAGGACCGTTTTGTTTTGCGGTTGGCAACGCTTAGCCAACTCGAATACGGCTGAGTTACATTGCGCCAATAAGTGTTCGGCGTTAGTTTCATACTTTTATCGATCGTTATTACTATCACTGCCTCAAATCGAGATATTCAATGAGGCTATCCATCAGCCGCCATATTTAAGAACGTCTCGCAATGACAATTCGGCTAGTCGTTTGGCAGCCACAAAACAGAACGGGCCCGTTTTGAAAATGGCTAGCCGAAATGTAATAAGGCGATACAATACGAGAATGATATACCAATACACTATTTTAATAAAGTATTTTCATATACCTACTCTCTATACACTAATCTATACATGTTGTAAAACTTCTGAAACGTCGGCCGGGGAGGTATGTCTCGCTCACAAGATACCTTCATAAATGACATCCTCGGTGTTGCGTTTCGTGCGTAGCCGATGGCCCATGGGGGGGGGGGTGAAAGGAGGGCAAGGCATCGGCATAGTAATTATGCTGATGTTCATGGGCGTCGGTAGTCGTAGAAGAGCTTCGATATCTCGTTTGTATCTCTATATTATAAAAATAAAAAAAATGGAGAATGAAGGAATAGAGAGTGCACTTGTGTCTGCGCAAACACTTGTGCACTATAATATGGACCGCGCAGATGGCTCTTCTTAATAGAGACGGCCGCTGTAGCCGAAATCTGGCCAGCGTGATGTATAGATAGATTTTTAAGATCTTTATGTTATATTAGTAAAAATTATATTTTCGAAAAGTGAAAGTCCATACATGGACTTGGTGCACTGTTTCCTCTTTTCATTACCGTGAAACGTCTACACGTCACCCGGACGAGAGATATCGGGCTCGGGACGCGCTCTCCGAGCGAGCGCGGTGTCGCCGCCCGTGTCGTGCCCACGGACTGGATTGTATTTCCAAGTTCTTTTTATAGAATAGGGGTGGCAAACGAGTAATAGGAACCTTTACGACTACCGACGCACATGGACATCCATATAATTACTATGCCGATGGGATTTCCTCCTTTCCCCCCTAATGGCCCCACCGGCTACCCACAAACCGTACGAAACGCGACACTGAAGATGTTACTTTGCGGCGGTATTATGTGAGCGACAGGTACCCGGTCGTGCCGGCTCAATTCCGTTGTATAGGAGGATGTAGTGTCAGGCACTGTGCATAGCACTACCTCCTATGCAGCATGGCACTACCTCTTCTATGTAATCTATTATTAAACAAACACCCAAAAAAACAGATCATCATGCGGTTTTCACTCATAAACACGTGACGGAAGGTTTTAGTGTACAATTTGTATGCGTCCCAATCCGAAGTCTTATTATTCGGAGGCAAAGCCGAGGCGAATCGCTAGTAAGGAATAAAACATACTGTTAACATTGTACTTTATATATTCCATGACAGACATTATTTTATATTAATGTATCATTCAATAACACAGTGTGTCTTAACTAAGCTTAAATAAATAATAATTATTCGACAAAATATATAAAGATTATGGCACCTATATCGTATATGGACTTCTACAGGATAATGTTTTAATACCAAGTAGCTCTTAACAATAAATAACAGCTAACTCTTCGAAAGATTTCGAAATAATTCTGTACATTCTTTTTAAATTATTTTAAATTTCTTTATTGTACTGTCGTGACTTTTCTAAGTCTATATCCAAAGGTGCGAGCGCCGGCTAGTCGCTGATCCCGCTACTTGCAAAACGCATAGAGTCTATAACATTCAAGCGATCCATGAAATCAATATTTATTTTTGTATAGAAAAAAAACAAATTCTCTAAAATCGTAGAACAAAAGTTGTCTTAAGTCATATTAGCTAGGTAATCCTAAGAACTTGTTACTTTTCAAAATAACCCTGTATAAATAATACGTTCTAACAAAACAAAGTAATTATATTCTAAAAGTCTACAGTAGTCTACAGTACCTAGGATTTAATTTATTTAATTTATTTATTCATTAGGAAATTATTTTCATATATTCTTACTCGTCTACAGCTTATTCTCGTCGTTAAGTGCTGGTTCTGTACAGCCTATTTAGTATATTTACTTATAGTATATAGCACCGAAACCATCACAGACTACTTTACATTTCTAACATGGTAGCTATAGGATATCACTTTATGAAATGCCACATGGTGCAAGGAAGTTATGTTAGGAAGACTCTGCATTAATCGATAACGTATAAGATATTTACTTTAAAAATAACTTAACATTAAATTGAAAAAACCTAACTACCTCTTTACAAAAATTATAAACGGGAAACATTTGATTGTTTGTTCTTAACCAGGAATTTTAGAAACGTACTTCATCAATTATGAACATAGGTTATATAACATTTACGAAAACGTTTTGATGATCATGAAAAATTTGATAAAGTAACCGAAATGTGAATAAATATCAAAATAAATCCTTATTTTCCTGCAAAAATCTTTGCCAACTAGACAGTAGTCCCGACACACGTTTTCTATCATAAATGTACTATGTTGCCGTTGCAAGTTGTAATGCTTACGAGTCCTGTATCAAAATTCATAATTATGACATTTCTGTAATCAATGATTTTTTTAAATTTACATGAATGCTACATCTCGTGACAGTTTCTCAACTAGAAACTGAAACGGACTCCGAGTAAAATATAACTAACGGTAGCAAGACGAATACTCGTACTTGATAAAGCTTTCAAACCGTTCAAGCTGTAGCGGGAAATACAAAAACAAAACCGAACTAGAAAACGGATAGTTTTGGTTCTTCAAGCGCAGTCGGGTAAAAAAATATTTTAGTGAGGGTTTCACTATATTTCCACTTGTGCTAGTCCACTCTCCCATTTGATTTGAACATCGTTTCCAATTTACCGTCTAGGGTGACTATGTTGTGCTCTAAGACACCTAATTAAAATTGTATCAACAATGTTCGTATTATGATGATAAACTAATTTAGTCTTCTAGACAACTCTAACAGGTTTTATGTCTGGATTATCTTCAGCTGTCAATTTCGATCCGTATTTGGACAAAAATTCTAGTACAACGCCGTTAGTCCAACCAAAACCGACTTGAACCGTATATTCTCCGCCACCACCTATCTGCCCAGGTTGTTCTACATCGTATTTTTCAAACATTGCCTTTGACTCATGGAACCCCTTATAATTGGATCGCACCCAATTTTGTGCTACTTTAAAAGCTAACTCAGCAGATTCATCCGTCATTATTGCTTCTAAAGCACCAACCATAATACTAACTAGTGGAGGCCAGGCATTGGGGAAGTCCCACTGCTCTCCGCTGCGGACCAGGGAAGCTGGAACACCACCAGGATAATCTAAACCATGCGATTTCTGAAGGTAATTGATGATAGCTTGTCCCTTTTCCTTTACAAATGATTTATCCACGACATTCATCCATAATGGAGCGACGTTGCTCGGATAAAAGTACTTACGGTGTAAATTCTTTTCGAAATCCCAATCATACCAAATACCATCTTCGTTGCTCCACAGCACTTCTTTAATATCATTTCTCCAACGCTTGGCGAGGTACGCCCAGTGAGCCCCCTTTCGCGGATCTCGTAATAACGCGTGGAAGACAGCAAGATTATTTAAGGCGTTTGCGAATATGGCGTTTAAATCTACAGGAATAATTTCATTAGCATGGATTTTGGTAAGATTACCGTTATTTTTGCCATTTTCGTCTACAAACCAACGAGTGGAGAAATCCCATCCACTTTCAGCGCCACTCTTAATGTCAATGTAGAAGTCCCTCTTTTCTTCCTCAGTTGAGAAAACTTGTGCGTTTGTGTAATCTTCATAATATGATTCTGGACGGGGTCCTTCACTTGGAGCGTAATATCTGAGTAAAGTATATTCTTTCTTATTTAATTTAAAAGTCTTAGCCTGTGTTTCAAGCCAATATTCCGCTTCGCTTTCAAGAGAATGTATAATTTCTTTCAAAAATTTCGTATCTTTCGTAGCTCGTAAGTAAAGCATTACCATAGCTGACAGAAGTGGTGGCTGGCTTCTTTCTTGATAATACCATCTCGCTCCGTTGGGAACATGTCCAAACTTCCTTTGCAATTCCACGAGATTACTGATAATTCCCTTTACCGTGTCTTTCATTCCACTAATTAGGAGACCTTCAATTATCCAATACGTATCCCAATAGTACAGCTCTCTAAATCTACCGCCCGGTATAATAAAACCGTGACTGGTTGGAATTAAACTGTATCGATCTGGGTTTTCATGGACAATAGATTTCACCTTGACTCCAAGTGTTGGCCAAATGTTGTTAATATCCTGGCCAAATTGTCTCAATTTTCTGTCTGTAATGGTCGCGAGAAATGCTGGGTTCGGGCTGTAGTCGGTCGGCGTCCATTTTTCGAGTTCGTTCCCTGGTTCAAAGTTAGCATTGACGAATTCCCTGAGCTGTTCCCGTGACGGGTTACCATCGGTATTGTTATACAATTCATCAAAGTTTGATAATATTGTTTTCTCGTCATATTTCATTTGCATGTCGACAAATGTCTTGGAATCATTGAAAATTCTGGCCAGCTCAACATGGTGCAGTAATTTACTGTTGCAGTACACGGGTCTCACGCACGATGGCTTCAGTGTGTCCGCAAGCACCAGCGACAACGCCCCCGCAAGCAGTAGGAGCTTCATCTGTAACAATGTAATTAAATTGATTGCTCGTTTGTAATCTTACTGCCACGATCACATTTATAGTGATGCCTAAGTCTTTGCAAGCGGCGAGTGTAACGTACGTAGAATGATGAGGAGGTGAGATAAATTTTAGTCAGAGGTATTGTCATGCTGCATAGGAGGAGGTAGTGCCATGCATGGTGCATGACACTACATCCTCTTATGCAACGTAACAGGGCCGGCACGACCGGGGAAGTACCTCTCGCTCACTTAACACCTGCGCAAAGTGACAGCGTCGCTGTCGCGTTTCGTGCGTTTTGTGAGTAGCCGGTGGCCCATGGGGAGAAGGGGGAGGTTAGGAGGGCATCGCATCTGCGCAACAATCGTGCGAATGTCCATGGGGTTCGGTAATCATCAAAAGGCTCCAATTTCTCGTTTGCCCCCTTATGCTATAAAAGAGTAGCACTCCCTCTATTATGGAACTGACGTGAGAATGTGCTGTGGATGTTGTAGCAATATTTATTTAGGGAGAGTAGCTCCCACGCCTAAATGGGAATAATAACTAGACGGAACAGAGAGAGAGAGAGAGAGGGTTGTAGAGACATCTTTAAATGATTGTTTTTTAAAGTACTCTCAGCTTTCATATGACATAAAAAGTTGTACCTAAGAACTGCAGTTCCAGGCACGTAGATCTTAAATTTTATTACCGCCGAAGCGGCGAATCCCCGGCTCGAACAGATCGAAGACTATGTCAGTATTCTCTTTATCTCGTCTATATTATTTTTATATAGGACGGATGGATCATACAGGACCACAAAACACATTGAACACCCATATAGTGGAACAATAGAAGGCACATCGTTATTTGAAGTCAGTAAAAAATAGTGTCGACACCAAGCTTTGCTTAGTAGAACGCGTATATTTCGTGTTAAAATGACATTGGCCTATTCGACCTTGAACTATAAGATTGGCTCGGCTAATATATGCAAATTGATGTACATGACCGTCGTATAGTCGCCGCGATTTACATGTTCAATGACAATCATTTCTCCATTAGGGAACTGGCGAGAAGATGGAAGAAGTTGTACCATGTTACATTACGCCGGAACTCACTAGAAGACGATTGTTAAAAGTGATTTGTGAGCGAACACATAATTTATTTGAACAACTGTATTCTTAAATGAAAACTTATAAAAATGGTATTTTTTTACCGATATTTTATACTTAATAATTAAAATCTTAACACCTGTTATCTACAGTAACGGCACGGTTTTAAAGGCACACGGACGTGTGTGCGCCCAACTTCTGTATTGAATATGGCACCGCTCGACTACACAGGTGATAACGGATGCATTACATATACTTTATAGTGCATGTTGCATGTTACTTGAACATTTTCTTTGCTTAATTTACACAAATGTTGCTTATCAACATAATACCGTGTTCCCTTTAATCGTTTAACTTTTCACTTTCCCAACGTTTAGGTCATGTTACATGATTATGACAATCTATGCTTTATCGAAGCAGCTGTATATATATCAATATGGGATAGACACACTTATAAAAAATTAATTAAGCTTGTACCAAAGCGGCTTAATCACAAAAGTATTACTTAAAATATTTAGAATACCAAATTATAATTTAATTTTAATTATAAGTATTCCTGAACTCTACTAATATTGTAATTGCAATAGTCTGTAGAGCTTGTTACTCTTTCACGTAAAAATATCTGATCAAAATGAATATTCCACGGGCCATAGGATAGGTTTGACGCGTAACGACATAACGACGCGGGTGAGAGCTAGTATAAATTAAAAAATTAAAAATTAATATTTAATCTAATACGTCTTTTTGCATACAGCACATAATATTTTTGTTCATAATGATAAAAGACGACGTTTAAAATAATGTTGTAAGTTGTAATCTCTAAAAGATTGAGCACTTCTAGTGCATATAGCATGTGTGAATCTAATTACTAGAGTTACAATATAAAATAGAATTAAAAAGTTATAAATTATTTAAATGGTGGCGCAACACATAATTTCTTAATAATCTACACATTGTATTAAATCAACTAATCTCCTGTAGGATTATTTCATATTCTTTTTTATATTAGCGTTCCTTCGGTTCAAGAATTGCTAATAATTAATACATTTAAACTTAAATAATCAATTTAAAATGCCAATTTTAGCCACTAATTTTATACTACATATTAGTTTTAATTTAATAATGACACTGAGTTATTTGACAGGTTTAGAAATGTTGCATGTAATGGTGATGCATTAAAATGTATGTGCTATATTTTATCTATGAATTTTAAGATTAGGCGTAGGTATTAGATTGAACATGAGCTTTAGAAAGTTTGTCTGTTACATCATTTATTTGGTTCTGTGCTGAATGACAGATTTTGATATGATTAAAATTTATAAATATTTATACAGTTATTACAGTGTTAAAGTTTAACGTTAAGTCGTATAATATGTTAAGTCGTATAATATGTTAAGTCGTATAATATGGGTCCCTGAACTGTAATAGGGAAGTAGTAATATATAATATTATTGTGCAAAATACCTTGGAGTCCTAGCTCCAGCTACTTCCCTCCGCAGAGGCTAGAGCGAAACTATATTGTTTTACTAATCGTCATTTATCCTTTAGATATAGCCATCCCCACCAACCATGTGAGTAATACCGCAACCAAAAACCAGTTGTCTAAACAACGCTTAATATATTAATGTACAATATGTTACAATACCGCCTTTTGTTATTTATAATGGTTTTTTTGTCATGCGGATTTTCTATGTGTTTCAAATGAGCCATTATTTTTATTTGCTACAGGAGATTTGTTTCTTAGAAATACATTATATAATATTGCGCGGGCTATTTTAAGCAAACAAATTGTTTCGTTGCAAGTATTTAAATGACAGCAACTGAAGTACTGTAACAGTTTTCTGAGGGACAAATCATAGTTAAGTGTCGACGACGAAATCAAAGCTAAGTTAAGATTGAAGGAAATCATGTTTAAAATATCCTTATCGATTTTCTTCAGAATCAAAACCCAATCGTAGCCGACATCTCACAGGATTGGTCCAAGTACAGAACCCTGGGGGACTCGCCGCCACTCCACGGACCCCGACCGGTTCTCGAGAGCCACTCTGCGACCAGAGAGATACGCCTCCAACAGCCTCACAAGATAGGGCGGCACCTTAAAGAAGACCAGTGCCTCCCGTATCACGCTGTGCGGGAGACTATTGAAAGCGTTCGCGATGTCCAACGACACCGCGACCACCAGCTGTGTTCCGCCTCACCCGTCACCACCCGCAGGCGCTTGTGGGCATCGATCGTCGACTGGCGTGCTCGGAACCCGAACTGTGACTCCGAGAGTCCGGGTCCTGCGCCTTCCTCCAGATGCTGAACGAGACGGGAGGCCACAATCCGTTCTAAGGCCTTCCCGGTTCATTCAGCAGCGCCACCGGTCGAACCGACGAAGCCAAGCGAATCACGAGGCCACTGTGCTCGCTCAACCGGCGATAATTCGAGTCAGTTCTTTAAGCAGCCATTACAAAGGCACTTATCATCAGCTGATATAGATTTGAATAGCTCCTTGTTATCATTATCGGACAAGATTATGGATATTTACCATAATACGTGTAAAGTATGTACCGTACACACTCTTTTATAGCATAAGGGGACAAACCAGCAATAGGATTCTTTCCATGACTAACGAAGCCCATGGACATTCGCATGGTTGTTACGCAGATGCGTTGTCCTGCTCCCCCCAATGGGCCACCGGCTACTCACAAGCCGCAAGAAAACGCGTCAGCGACACTGACAATTTACGCCGGTATTAAATGAGCGCAAGGTATCTCCCCGGTCGTGCCGGCCCAATTCCGTTGCGTAAGAGGATGTAGTGTCATGCACCATGCATGGCACTACCTCCCCCTATGCAGCATGGCACTACCCCTTAATAACGACACTACACTGTAACAATTTAGCTACAACTCTTCTATATTACTATAAATATAAAGCTGAAGAGTTAGTTTGTTTGAACGCGCTTATTTCAAGAACTACTAGCTCGAATTGAAAAATTATTTTGTATTCATTCAATAGTCCATTTATCGAGGAAGGCTTTAAGCTATATACCATGACGCTACGATAACACTAATAGGACCGGAGTTAAGCGGGTGGTGTGCCGTGAGATGATGCTAGTGTATAATATAGAACTAACTAGTCTCTAGTGGGATCTTTTGCCCTATTATTTTATGAAACCCATCTGTTAATTGTGGGGGTCGATAGATTAGACTCGATATACCTTAACTTGGGTTTTAGTTGAGAAACTACGAGTATGTCTGTATGTTATCGATTTTCTCAAAAGCTACTGAACTGATTTCGCCAGTGAATAGAGCGATTCCCGAGGCAGGTTTCTAATGTACAGTCTGTAAACAGGGCCCACTGGAACTCACGGGCGAAGCCGGGGCAGATCGCTAATTTATTATGAACGGGAGAATACCTATGTGTATTTGTTACGCAAAAACTACATGAGGGGTTTGAATGAAATTTGGAACAAATATACTAAGCATTTCGAAATAAAATAATGGTTCTCCTGAAATAGGTTACGAGTGTGGCCCTGGGTACGGCCCGAAGCTGATAGGACTGGTGCAGATGGAAAGTTAGAAGGACATTGTAGTCTGAGATTTCACTGAGACTATAGTAACAATTATCGCGGACGTTCGCGTTTCAGTGAAATTTTCTTAAACTATTACAATAGGCTAGACGAATAGGGTCCCTGAAATGGTCATGGGCTGGTTGTACACTCAGAAGAACAGATGGTAGGTGTGTCATTAATATTCTGCAGTGGAGGCCGCGTTTAGGAAATGGAAGTGTTGGTCGACCGTTCGCCAGGTGGGAAGACGATGCAGTAGCCGGTCCGGGATGAATGCGAGTAGCAGGAGATTGGTCGTCTTAGCGTTCATAGAGAGAGGCCTATGTCCAGCAGTGGACCAATAATGATGATGATTAAAACAGGCTAAGCCTGATTGGAAATCACAGTAGGTACATGAATAGATGAAGAACTCAATTAGCGTACCTGAGCTTATGCAGAAGAGAAGGGAGCCCCCAATACACCTTCATCAAGTTGCTGTGAGTGCTCGTCGGACGGACAAGACTAGGTTTTGGGTCGAAGTAGAGAGCGAACCCCTCTCTCCCGTAGATGGGAGAGATGCATCACAATATGACAGTATTTTTAGTAGCAAAATTAAGTGTTATTATCGTGGCCAGAGGATTCTAGAGGTACCTCATCCCCAGAGTCTGCCGTAGAGGGCAACTCGCGCTCGATATTTAACTCTCGGTCTCGGCACTGACGCGAAGGTTTGGTCATGGAGAGGATCACGGCCGGGGGAGGGGCGTCCCCCCTTCACCTTTTGACGGGTGAAAGTTACAAGTGGATGTCTGGTGGTAACAAAATGGACTATGGGAAGTGTCATACAGTAGTTATAAAATCTAAAATACAAGTGCTATGGAAAAGGAGATTTCCATTTTTAAATTCACCTTATATGACATCTCGAAGATCAATTTTATCTGAATAAGCCAAACCGGAGTTATGGTCCTAAAAAACACAAGCTTCGAGAAACAGTGCCCTTGCGCTTCGCTTGCTCATCTTGGCGGGACACTACCTTGCCTCCAGATAAACCACAAATAAAGTGAAGATTTAAGCAATTCATTTTCCCAATAAAAAATTTAAATGTAGTGTACGTACCCAATACTAATTTTACAAAGTTAATTAAGTACATAATTGATAAATATCTTAATTCCTAATTAGCGATCGACTACTCGATCATTTGACCCGATTGATCGACTTTTTTTTTCAGATCGACTTTATTGTTCCGATTGTTTGTTAAACAATCCGAACAATAAAGAAGCAAAATAATTAACAAGTCAAACAGATTGAAGGACGTATCATTAACTAATGCAATATTTTTTGCAATCATATTTTATTTGCTAACGTCTTCTTGCTGACCTTTTCGACAATTTGGTAATGGTCGCCCCACACTAGTTATATCGGTTTTTTACGAACGAGATCAAATCTGTTTTTAATTATAATGAAACACGCGTCGGGTTTTTGTTTAGTCGTATAAAAACATCGAATACGATTTGGGACGGGTTCGTGTAGGCTTTATTTACTCACAAAGTGTTGTGAACTTTTTCACCAACTAACCAATAACGAACGGAAATAACCGATTTTTATTTAGTTTTTTTTTTATGATTTAGTACTTATCTATTATACAATTTACATGCTGTAATTTTTTTTAAGTAATACAAAACGTACGTGAGAGAGAGAGAGAGAGAGAGAGAGTAAGAAAATATGTGCTCGCACCTCTCCCTGCTGCCCCTACAGTAACATATGAAGTGTACCTCCATCTTTCTATTTTCACAAATTTATATCTCCCTCTCAACCTCCCTTGCTCTCGTTTTCGTAACGCTTTCGTCACGTATGCGCCACGTTACTCCGATGTAAGAAGTTTTATTTAAAATACTTCATACAAAATAACTTGTGCTTCGCAGTTGCACCCGTGTAACTGTCATTTATTTTGAAATTTTTCATTTTTGCGGGAAGGCAAAAAGGTTTAATAAATCATAGCTGTTATTATGGTTCTAGCTGAAACATAACGTGCCGAGGCAAGGGGCCTCCTTCACCATAACACCTCTGCAAGTGAGCTACATATCATTCATCGATACATAAAGGTAGATCAATAAATTCTAAGCACCTTTTGTTCAAGTGAACGTAAATCATTTCCCATCACGTCATGCTATACGTCATGAATATGGCATAACTGTGTGACAGCTTCCGTCGGCATGTGTGAGAGCGTGGCTGTAAGGAGTGTGTCATGGCAAATACACAGAATGTACCCCCTGTCTGCCAACACAAACACGCTAGTCCTCCAATTACGACGCTCTCTTTTATAAATTTTAGGGGGATACGTTGGAACCTTTTGATGAGGCATAACATTTATGTAAATGCGTTATCTTCTTTTCCTCCTCCCCTCCAATATGCCACCGGCTCAGTTGACAGTGACAACCGTGACAAAGGTGCAAGTGTTACTTCTGTACGTCGGAGAGTGCGGACAGCGTAGAGCACGCAAGTGCAAATATGAATGAATGAAATATTCTTTATTGTTCACATTAGAAACAATAAAATACTATAAGTGCACACAAAGGTTATTACTTAGCAGTAGTTTCTACCTCGCAACCGTAACTGGAGGAAATCACCAGCACATGACCGAAGTGTTACTTTAGTTACACCAAATGTAACTGGGTATGAAAGAAAAAGTAATGTATTAAATGTTGAGCCTAAATCAAATTATTACTTATTGCAAATAATTTAAGAGACTGAGAGTAGAGTAGCCATTTTTATAAGGGGTAGCATCATTTTGTATTGATAACGAATGGGGCTGACATGACCTGAACGTTACTCCTCAGTCACACGCACGGCGCAAATCCCACTCGACACTTTACTGTCGCGTTTCTTGCGGCGTGTATATCTGATGGCCGATTGAAGAACAGGGGCAGAAACGCAACACGCTACATAATAATTATGCGAACGACTATGAGCTGCCGTTACAAAAGGCTCAAAACTGTTCGTTTAAACCAAAAAAAAAAAAAAAATTATCAAGGGTATTTCCAATTTTTGGTTACCCTATTGCAATTATTAAAATGAAGCAAAAGAAATCATAAGCCCCTTTTTTATATTTTCTTGTTTAAATTTGAATTTATCTTATTAGGGATAGTAAACATCTGCAACGTAAAATATATTCCAACAACATCATCATGTGTTTCTATTAATAATTGAGCAACTAAATTTAAAAGAAATTGCCAAAAAAAATTAAAAGAAAGGAATAAAAACAGATAGAGTGACATAAAATTATTTTTAGCTAATTTATCACTAGAAAAACAATAACAATACTAAGCACAGTAATGACATTGGCGAAATAAAAACTACATAAAAAAGGAATTTAATGTAATGTAACACAGTGACATAGTAAGAACTCAGTTTTGACATAGGAAGGCTGCTTTACTTACACCCGGAGCATGAGAAAATGTCTATGTCAATAAAATTGGTGTTACACGTGTCAACCGTACGACGTAAGGACATCTCAGTTCTGAATTCGTGCGGCATACAGCAGTTGCAAAAAGTGCGCCCGCTCGGACCCTACGCTCAAAGATGGTGCGTGGCACTATATAATTCTTGTTATTATTTCTTATTCGTCGTTATCGTGACTTGTTTGCTAAGATTTAATAACACTGTATAGCTCTTGTTCTGTCAGGTGAAATTGTTACAAGGGCGTTTGTAGATAATAAATACAAGAACCACCATAGATTAGATGCAAGTAGTTCAAATTCCTTTGTCGAAGTCGACTTGTTTTTTAATGCCATGCTGCATTGCAGCCGAATTGTCACGACATGGTAGGACTTCCGTCTACTGCGGTCTGTGAGTATCCGGTAGCCCATTGGTATAGGAAAGAAAGACAACTCATCTGCATAACAATTATGCAGACGATTATGGGCGTCGGTAGTTATCAGAAGACTCCCACTGCTCTGTTTGTGAAACAATAAAAAAACACTTATGAAGAAAAAATTGCAATACCTATCGACGGACGGCAGCAAACTTCTCCGTGGAAGACAAACATTCTTCGCTAGTCCGGAACACCGTCTCAGCAAATGAAATAGCATCGGGCACAGTAGCCGGGCCCTCCGAAAAAAACATGTTTTTTTCATGGTATAGGAGGGCAAACGAGAAATCAAAGCCTTTAGACGACTACCGACGCACATATACGTCCGCATTATTGTTGTTGTCGATGCTCGCGTTCCCTCCTCTTCTTCAATGGGCCACTAATGGACAATGGGATCCAATGGTCATGTGGGTGACAGATACCTCTATAGTCGTGGCGGCCCAGTTCCACTGTAATGCAGCATGGCACTACCTCATATTCATATTCATATTTCTTTATTGCGAACTTGAGTATAATATCGATGTAGGTATTACATTACCTCATTAAGTACATCCGAACACAGCCTGAGCATGCAATGTTATAATAACATTTTCTTATTTACAGGTTCTGTTGCTATTACTTTCTAAGATTTTATAATAAATAATAAAATCCAATAAAAATTTAGAAAGTGTCAATTAAAAAAATTGATAATTTGTATATATTATGTCAGTAATATATATATATTTTATCAATTTGCAATATGTCAGTAAAGTAATGACTTTTATTGTAATAATATTTTTGTTGCAACTGTTTTCTTTTTGCTTCAGTTCCATTTGCCCCCTTATTCATTAAAAAATATATGAAGTCGCCATTCAACTAACCACTGCATGAGACGAACTTAATTAAAGACAAACACAGCAATAACACAAGTATAATGAAACCCTGTGACGGGGACAATCAGTTGACGACACTCATGCCACCTATAACACTCATGGCACTCGTGTAAATTCGGAGGTTACATTGATTTAGAAAAATACCAAGATACACAGTGAGAGTCTCAAAACCGTCCATACAAAATATGTGCAACTGTCAAAATATGCACTTTGTAAAAACAACTTAAACATATGCGCGTAAGGTTGACTTTCAAGGAAATATGTTTAAATTTTGCGCGTCTTAAATAGAATCTGCATTGTAAAAAGGACTTAAAATCATACACATTAGGTTGAAATTGCAATAAAATATATTTATGTATAATCACAGATGCTTTACAAGCACAGTTCATTATGAAGTCGTACCTTTTGTTTTTTTTTTAATTAATGGTAACATAATGGGGGATTTTTCTGAGGTTTTAAACACACACTTTTCTGACACCGACTTTTCCTGACAAAGGTCGTGACACGTCGTGTAGATGTTTTTTATGTGAAATTACAAAATTATTTTTCCTGAAGGTTCTACATTGGATGTTACAGTTTTTAAAGAAATTACACCCTATATGTTTTCCAGGCTTATCGGCTATAAAACAAAAAGTTCCATTCTAATCCATCTATTAATTCCGGAGATTAGCGGGTACAGACGGACAATATTTTTATTACTACTTACTTCTTCTTTATCATCTTATTGTTATTATTTTGTCTGAAAAATATTAAATGTACGGACATATTTTTTTACTGTTTTGTTATCATTTATTTATTTCAGATAAACCAATCCATTGTTTTAGTTTATATGTTATGATTATTATGCTGTTCTATCGTATATTATGGCCTCTGTTATGCACAGACGAAGCCGGGGCTGATCACTAGTCTATATACAAAACAATGTCCCTAACAAAGTCCCCAAAACTGTCTGTCTGTATGTGATCGGCTTGGAATTTTTCTAAGGTTTTCACCAATGGATAGAAAAAATCTCATGCAAAGTTTTATTATATAATTTGTCAAGCTAACAATCCTGTTGCTACGGGCGTTGTCGCGGTGGACCACTAGTTTATTATAAAACCAACATTCGCTGCACCACTTTTAGATCAAATAAATGATAAGCTTGTGATTATGATGATAATATTCGATTCATAATAATAATAATAATATATTTATTTGTAACTAGCATTTCGTCCCAGTTTCGCACGGATATTTCACGAAATATTGCAAAAAATCATAAGTAATGATGGTTCAATATCATACTTACACTGGACCTAACACATAGACTTTACGCTGGACCTAACACATAGACTTTACACTGTACCTAACACATAGACATTTCACCGTACCTAACACATAGACATTACACTGGACCTAACACATAGACAATACACTGGACTTAGGTCCATGTGTTAGCATATAGAAAATACAGTGCACTATGTATGGCACTACTTCCTCCTATGCAACATGGCACTACCTCCTCCAAGAATTATATATTCCTGTATTTTAATTTAAAGGCTCTATTGTCTATGTGTTAGGCACGAATGAAAGCCACCTCTCGTTCACATAATACCGCCGTAAAATGACATCTTCAGTATCGAGTTTCGTACGGTTTGTGAATAGCCGACAGCCCATTGGGGAGGGGGGGGGGAGAAGAAGGCAACGCATCAGCATAGTAATTATATGGATGGTCATGGGCGTCGGTAGTCGTAAAAAGGTTACGATTGCCCCCTTATTCTATAAAAAACATTACAAAGTACTGTTAGGAACAGAGTATATGATAAAATGGTGACACCTCAGGTACAGTCAGGACTACGCCTGTTACTGGTTTGTACATTTTTCAGGGTCTTTTAGGGTTCCTTAACCAGAGGGTATAAAGGATAAAGAGTAAGTACCCTAGGGTAAAATTCTAAAAAGTAATGAAGGTGATACTGAGACTCCACTGTCCGTTCTCCCGTCTCTCTGTCTCCAGGCTGTATCTCATGCAACGCCATAGCCAGGCAGTTGAACTTTCCACAGATTATGTATCTGTGTTGCCGCTATAACATGAACGCTATATAAATGAAATAATAAAAATTCGGACAAAAGAGGATAGTTCGCACTTGGCCTGTTTTGCATAGCATAGACTTTTGGTACAGACGAGTAATTATGAGATATTTGGTGACAAACGTCCATTAATATCCGCACGGTTAATGGTTATGCAGACGCGTTCTCCTTCACTGCAATCTCCTTAATGGGCCGCCATGTGACCTTTCGGCCAAACCACGAAGTTTTACTTTATTATTTATGAATGAGAAGCTTCGCTCCAACTGAGATCTACTAAATTTATTATTGTCGTTTGCCCCCCAAACGAACAGGCGAAGCGTCTTGATGATTACCGACGCCCATAAGCATTCGTGTAAATGTTATACACCTTCCTCCTTCCTCGTTACCCCTCAATGGGCCCCCGGAAGATCACACCGTATAAAACGCAACAGCACAACGGTCTACGGTACTTGTGCTAATTCGCCTGCAATGCAGCATGGCACCACCTCTTCCTAAAATTTAAGACAGCGTTTAAAATTGGAAAGATGATTAACAGCCGTAAGGAAAATCATTGCGACCTCTTGATTGACCCTGTAGGTAACGTTACGTGATGTGAAACTGAGATTGATACTGCGGACGACGCAACTCATCGTCTAGGAGAAACTTATGTGAAACCACTTGCTGTTCCTGCTACTGACAGTATGAGGCAGTGCCATGATACTGCGGACGGCGCATCATCGTCTAGGAGAAACTTATGTGAAACCACTTGCTGTTCCTGCTATTGACAGTATGAGGCAGTGCAATGATACTGCGGACGGCGCATCATCGTCTAAGAGAAACTTATGTGAAACCACTTGCTGTTCCTGTTACTGACAGTATGAGGCAGTGCCATGCTGCATTGCAGCCGAGTTGGGCCAGCACGACCGGGGACGTATCTCGCTAACTTGACATCGCCGTGAAGTTGCCGTTGTAAAGAGCAATGTGGCTTCCTTGGTGTAAAATTTATCTCTATCAATTACACTTACAATTTAGTAGGAGGTAATGCAATGCTGTATTGCAGCCGAATTGGGCCAGCACTGTGAGGTGAGAGGTATGTCACTCAAATGGCACCACTGTAAAGAGACAGCTATGCTGTAAAGTTTTGTGCGGTTTGTGAGTAGCCAGTGGCCCATTGGAAGGGAAGAGGGCAGGAAGGCAATGCATTTGCATGATAATTATTGCGGATATATATATAGGCGTCGGTAGTGGTCAAAAGGCTGCTATTTGTCGTTACATCGGTGGTACAACCCCGTCGGTGACCATGGACACCAGTGCGCCTCGGGAGCTGGGGACTCGTGTGGACTAAAAACCGGGGTGATTCCACGTGTCGCCTAGTCTTCCGTTGCATTTCCCCGTAATACATGTCGTCCTTTCTCACGATATCCCTTCCACAAAAAACCGACTCAGCTCCAACTCCACCAACCGATACGAGAGATAACACAAAAAATATATCAGGATATCTTCTTAATCTTATCACGATATATCTATAATATGATACAAGTGGAATCGTGGACGACGAGCAGTCTTTAATACGAGATGGTAATTCAAGGATAAAGCAAGAAATCATATTATTTAAATTTATAATGACAGTGTAAAATAAAAAAAAAAACAACCTTCATTTGAGACGGTAGTGGAGGAAAATCCATATTCATCACGTGAAATTTTAATGAGAGTAATGTTATAATATAGATATGAAGATTATCTATAATTCACAAGTTATTGAAGATGTTAATGAAACTCTACACACACTTTACAGACTATCCTACTGCAACTACTGCTATCCTAAAGAATTAGACTTCAACAAATGTACCTGGTGACTATAATTGTAAATTGACAATTAATTAACTAATGCTAACAAGGCTTTGATTTTAAATATAGGTATGATGTATTTTTTGTATATATTTAGTTTTGTTACTATAGTGACAAAAAGTTGGTAGTTAAAATTGTTTTCGGAAATCTGACCTGAATTTATAAACGTGAAAAGCAATGCCGTGGAAGCCCAATAGAACAAGTGTTGGGCTTCCCTTCGGACTGCTACGAGTTCTGGTAGGGTAAGGAAGTGCAAACGCACTCATAGTCAGATGGGGTGCACCCACATCAGAGGTCGCGACGCCGTTTGTAAGATTGTGTGTGAATGTGTGACTTGCCTCTACAAAGAAATCTCCTCTCCTTTCTCGACAACGTTTGCTATAATCTTTATTATTTTAGGTGGAGTTATATCTTTACAGATATACAAGATAGACAAGTGAACCTTGTAGTCCTCTTGACCAGATTTAAACCTGCTGTTTCATGATTGTACTGCTTAGTGCTTAGTATACCAG
>JAFELO010000061.1:307389-325862 GCA_017140195.1 Eumaeus atala | reverse complement strand
ATTATGTCGTCAGGTTCCGGGATCGATTACCGAAGCAAGAAATGTTGTTGCGGTTATATTATATCGTGAGGTCCCGGGTTCGATTACCGAAGCAAGAAATGTTATTGCGGTTACATTACATCATGAGGTCCCGGGTTCGATTACCGAAGCATGAAATGTTATTGCGGTCATATTATATCGTGAGGTCCCGGGTCCGATTACCGAAGCAAGAAATGTTGTTGCGGTTATAATATATCGTGAGGTCCCGGGTTCGATTACCGAAGAAGAAGAAAATAAACAAAAAATATTAGGGTCCGGTAAGCGTGCGGAACTCAGATCAAAATAGAATATAGACATAAATCTGGAGTCCCAGTGGTGTAATTACCAAGTATACATAGTCTGTTTGTTAAAGAATACTTGAATCAGTTAGTTTTCATGGCTTTGTTGACTTTGCAATAAGTAGTCTTTTAGCTTTCTCCGGAATGCATTAAAGTTTTGTTGGTTACGTAATCTAAGTTTTCATAACCATCAAAATGTTATATTGTCTACGTTCATGATAACGTAGGATGTTAATGGTAAAAGAATTTTTCAAATCGGTCCATTAAGTAGTTTTGGAGTGTACAGAAATATTATGTAGAATGTTTCCTCCTTATAATATTAGTATAGATATATCCAGTTAGCTGTTGAGTCAAAAATATTTAGCTTTTATAAGTGGCAAAGATTTATAAACGAATTTTATAAGTATAAGAACGTAAATAAGTGTTGGATGTTACAGGTTATTGTTGTTAACATTTCACATATATATCGCTGTGAGTGTAGACCAGTGTGTTTCATCAGGTAAAGATATTTATGTATTCTTTTACTAGCAGCGCTCTTCGGTTTCACCTGCGTAGACTTCGTACTCCTTTCCTATTTAATATAGTACAACCTTCCTCTCAAAGTCGGGCTATCTAACACGGAAAGAATTTTCAAAATGAACATCATAAATTGGGCCTGTATTTCATGAGATAATCGCGTTCAACTAAACGAACAAACTCTTCAACGTTATAACATGAGTATTGATGTGAGCGTAGTTGACTTGGTACGTAATTGAAGCAACAATTTTTTTATGATAAACTATATCAGCCCAATAGGTATCAACCTCATTAAATATATCAAATCAACTTGACAGTGACGCTAATTGGTGTTAGGTAAATACTTCGACAAGATGGCTATTTTCTTTTTTGACGCGGGGGAAACGCGTTTAAGCGCCTTCACTGGCGAATACTCACAAAAACCGTGCCATCAGTGCCGCCTTTGGTCAGGTGCTTGGGAACAGAAAAAAATCAGGGCACTTCGACGGCTAGTCAGCGCGCTTATGGACCAACGCCACCTCCACTGATGGGATTGTCCAGCACTACAAAACAACCTCATCAACTTTGGGTCAGTGCAATAGGGTGAGGTTCCTATCCTCGCCTCTTGCCCCGTGCCCAAAAGCGCCTCCTCCTGTAGCTCTTTTATCCCCTCCACTTTTAAAAGGTGCACAAAAAGCGATCCTCCACCCGCTATTGAGCCCCCTCTTCATATAAGATTGGTGCAAAGAGCATCCCCCCATATCATGTATATGGGGGTCAGAAGTTGCTCAAAAGGCCCACGACGGGCGGTTTGCCTCCTTATATTATAAATACAATTATAGTAACTGCATTGATATAGAAATACACGTCCTGGCTGATTCACTGACTGGATGACACTGACTGGTCGATCAGAACGTTGATGGAAATCTGAAATTTTACATGGGCTACGCTGGGAGAGAATTGCAAGTGTCGGGTGACCGCGACCTGTGGCGCTCTATGGAGGAGGCCTACGTCCAGCAGCAGACGTCCTCCGATTGATGATGATGGAGAGAGGATCTCTGAAAATTTTATACTGAATGTAAAAGGACCTGAATATTTGTATGAAATACACGGGTAAACCGCTGGGCGCAGCTAGTGTGTCATATAGGTAAGAATGTAAATGACCTAAATGAAGCATATGTCATCATTTGTAGGTATGTCTATTCTGTTACCCCAAAACTATTGAACGTATTTTTACAATACAACTGCTTTCGCGGATTTTATTGCGGTTTATTTAATTATTTAACTAGCACGACATTTCATAAACCTTACAGCAACCGTGGTCACGAACGGACTCGATAAAATCCATGAAAGTAGTTTTATTGTAATGAGATTCACGAAAACTGAATACATCAATATATGAACGTATTTTGGTAAAAATTTGGCACGAACAGTTTAATATCTAGAAGAACATAGGAAATAAATAAGTAATTAACTAATTGTTAATAGTTTTCAAATAATGTAGTTAAACATTATATCTCCATTTATAAACTATTTAATAAACAACATTTTTGTCAATTTACCCATTTTTATAACAAAACTTTGCAGTATGAAATAGTGTATGCTGTGCGCGGAAAACGAAATGTGTGTTATGACGGCTCAAGATACAAGCTAAGCTTAGTTTTGGAGTAATTAGTAAATATATATTATATAGCTTTTACATATATTTTAATTGAATTTGAAAGCAATGGATAGTTTCTTGTGATACATTTTACGCAAGTCAAACCGCGGGGCACAGCTACGCTACCTACTTAAATACGAAGCGCAGAATGTTAACTAATTACTTTAATGCAAAATAATACTACAAGTTACAAAGTCAATGAAGATTTTAAGGTTGTTCTCACAGAATCCGCCACAAATGACTCACGCACACAAACGATCTTAAATTATGTTTGTTGGCAAAAAACTCCTTATTGTAACCGTACTTGCCTATTCATATTTCGTAAAAATTAATTGTATGTAAATAACGTCGCGCCCTTATATTTTGTGCAATTTTGTAAATACATACATGTACGTTACTCTAGAGCAGGGGGGTAGGTGATATACTTTCTGAGGTTTTTTTTTTTTTATTAATCAGTGAGTGGTATTTTAGAGTCGACCTTAGCTCGATCAAGTTGGTCATCCATCCTCAAGAGTCTTGAATAGTTCTTTGGGTTTAAATTTAGTTGATTTTCGCAGCTTCCTCAATACCTAAGATATGATAAAAATATACGGAGTAAAGCCGTGCGATTAAAGTAACACTGAGCGTAACGTTACACCGCGTAATGTCTCTTGCGCACCGTTCAATTCGGAATTTGATAGATCTTAAATAGTTAATTTCAGCTGCGTATCAGAGGTTATATAGATAGGACAGGAAATCCACCCTATAACATGCTCGTTTGATGCGAAGGAGACAGCAAATGTAGTTCACTCTCTGTCTTTTCATTCATTTCTCAGATAAACACATAAGATATATACTTAATATACTACTGTCTGTAGTTGTAGCGTTAAACAGCTAGTCTATCCATATTATAAAACAATGTCCTTACAAGCTGTCAGTCTGTACGTGATCGATTTTCTCAAAATCTAACGAACAGACTTTGGTGCTATTTCCACTTAGCGATAGAGCGATTCCCGAGGAAGGCTTAAACGTATAATTTCTTAAGGTAACAAGTAACAAACCGGCCACTGCTATTCTCAGGCGAAGACGGGACGGATCGCTAGTATTAAGTAAATCAAGGACAAATAAAGGCCGGTTCCACAGATTATAATAATCAGATACATGTATATAGTAAATAAGATTTAAGTATCTCTACTCAACACTCTAATAGTGACCTGTGAAACCCACTTTATATATGCTTATAAACATATTAATTACTTAATTACATATGCTTGTGAGCACTTCATGCAAAAGTAGGCGAGTTTTTTATGCAAGAGCAGCAAAAAAAGCGATAGCTACGAGGTACTAATCTGCTCAATAATTAACAAAAATAGCTAACGTTGCAAATGTATAAGCGCAATTAACATTGATTGTATATTAGTTTTATTGATTTTCACTGTAAGGATTACTGTAAATTGTTCTGTCAAGATATATTTTTGATGTAGTCATTTTATCTGTAGTGGGTACTGAATGTTCGAAATATTGTAGGTTCATTTTTACATTCAATCATTCCAAACCTGAAATACAAAATTGTAATAAAAGAAGAAATCCTAAAATAAGTCTATCACAGAAAAAAGCCATCTCAGAATTATCACTTTGATAGGAACTACGAAAAAAGGTCAGGACAGACGGACAACTACTACTAAGTGATCCGGTAAGGGTTCCCGTTTATTTCCAACTACGGAACTTTAAGAATCAAATTTAATTTTTAAATGCTAAGTAGGTATTATTCATCAATCAGATTAATTTAATCAAAAAGACAAATCATACTTTTTATAACATTTCTATAAATGTAATTAGGGCTAAGGTTGAACCGGTGATAGATTTAATTGCTCACGTTCAAAAAATATTTTTTATAATTTATTTGCGGATAAACAAAATCATTTCATTTCATTATTTTTATTTCCTGTCTGGACTCTACAGTCTAGACAATTGCCTAATTATTTGTCTTTCTTAGATCTATAAATTAGCGCTATTGCAGAATAAAAATAAAAATATCGCACAAACCAGGCCGATAGGTCAGCAGTTGTTATACGAGGGTGAATTGAATAGTATTCGGCCCAACCAAGAAAATAAACACATAATAAATCAGTGATATTTTTATTTTTCTACGTAATCACCGTCAAGTTTGATACACTTTTTCCATCCCCCATTTAAAGACGAGAAGAGGAAAACTCACTTTTTTTTCAACGGTCTAAATGTTGAAAAAAAAGTGAGTTTTCCTTAGAGTCGAAATATGCGTCTACTGCTGTTTTGACCTCGGCGTTTGTCGAAAGTCTTTGACCTCCCAAGTGCTTTTTTAGGTTAGGGAAAGAAAGAAGTCTAGTGGTGCCAGATCAGGTGAATATGGCGGATGCAGTAATAGTTCAAAGAGCCACAATTGTGAATTTCCACCATTGATTGCACAAACGTGTGAACACGGGCGTTATCTTGATGAAACATAACTTTTCTTCTGAGCATTCCTGGACGCTTTTCTTTCGTTTCCTCTCGTAAAGGACTTAGTAAGACACAGTAGTAATCAGAGTTTATAGTCTTACCCCTTTCAAGATAATCAATCATAATCACACCCTTCGACTCCCAGAATACGCAAGCCATTACCTCATCTGCCGACAAAGTCGCCTTCACCTTTTTAGAGGTGATGAACCAGGACCTCTTCACTGTTTTGATTGTTGTTTTGTTTCTGACGTACATACTGAAGATAGCGGTGAACCCATGTTTCGTCCATTTTAACAAACCGATGAAAAAATCATCAGCATCGGCATCCAATAAATAGACACATGAAATAGTCAATCGCGTCCCTTTTTGTTCAACTGAAAGCAGTCGCGGAACCCACCTCGCACACACCTTGTGGAAATCCAATTCGACTATGATGATTTGAGTTCGTTCACAAGAGATGCCTAAATCTTGGCTATCTCTCTAGTTTTTAGCCTGCGGTCACCCGTAATTAAATCAAATACTTTTTAAATATTTTCGTCAGTATCGGACGTCGAAGGCCTTCCAGAGCGGGGTTCATCATTCACACTCTCTCTCTACGCTTCAATTCCGCTATCCATTTTTTGACGAGTGTATAAGCCCCTACTTATGGAGGTACTTAATGACGGCACGCTGCTCCATGTGCAACTATTATTGATTTGTTAAAAAAATATTAATTCACTACTAATTCTCGCACACGTTTAGAACTTCATACAATTAACTAGTCTGAACTGAATAATTAATGTAGGTAGATTTGATTTTTAAAATTGACTCCGTGTTAGGCCGACTAATTTTCAATCCGCCTGGTACAAGGTGCTACCTGTTCATTATAGAATTTGTTAGTAATACTGATACACATATTTTTCAAAATTTTCTTAAAAAATTGTCAGTACCTAATTGATAACTGAAGCATGTTTTGCTTACTATCCGTGCCACATGTGCGCTCGTGGGTTGAAATCTAAAAAAGAGAGTACCGTAATATTTCACCTTGCGTATCCCTAACTAGCGAACGCTTCTCATAAGAATGGTAAATATAAATGATATCAAACGTATATCAGTATAAGGACCATTATCATAATACAGTTCTTCTTATGACGTAACCTGTTTAATTAATGACACAAATCTGAATTCAATTAAGTCATTATCACAATTTTTGTGAGAACACAATCACCAGCTAAATTCCTATCGTCAATAAATGTTGTTTCCATAAAACATTTATTAAAGATCCATTAAAATTGTACTAAAAATGTAAAACTATTTATTAAGTTAAGGGAGACTTAGTTAAAGGAGACACCTTCTACTATTAGGATACAAAGGATACGAATTAAGTGACAACGATACGCAGTCGTTTGTATTCCGAAAGCCAAATAAATTTGATAAGATATTCAGTAGAAGGTCACATAACAGTAGCAGGTAACAGAAAATGTTGTTTCACTTTAAATAACAAATAAAAACTCACCATTGCTAATGACGTTTAAAGTGCCGTAGTTGAAATGGCACCTTATGTAAAGTTCGTGTAACTGTCGTGACGTCGTCTGCGCATCTGACAGTGTCGGCAGACGGCATGCGACTGTTTATATGTGGCGCTTATCAGCTGAACGGTGGGATGCGCACGCGCACCTCACCTTCGTCGCTGTGATAAGGATCCTTCTTTCTTTTTCCTTTTTTTCAGGTTTTCCGTAGGGACTTGCTACTGTTGGCGATGCTAGCAAAGACTTTTGTGTCTTCTAGGGACAAGAAATCTTTCCCCACAGATTGAAAGAGATTTACCAGGTTGAGATAAGGATCCATCAATGCCCTCACCGTGGTCCAAGCCTTGTCGTGGCTGTGGGGCTCAGTAACCTGAAGTGAATCGAGACACCTTGGGCGAAGCCAATTATATCAAGGACGGGCTACTCTTTGTACCCCTGTTATAGGAAGAGGAGACTAAAGAGTAGGAGGATGAGGCGCACGTTTTCACTCTTATCAGAAGAGGGGGACAAAATAGTAAAAGAGCTGACGCTTTTGCGCTCGAGGTAGGGAGGAGGACGGCAAGATAATGTAATAAAATGGGAAATAATGTAATGTAACGTGTATCAATTGTTTATCTGGGCAAATGATATTTAATTAAAATATGAAAAGTGATGTAACGAGATAAATAAAATGAACACGTGACCAATTTAATGTAATTTATCGAACAATGTACCATATAATGCGATGAAATAAAAAAGCAATTAGGCCACTTCATTTACGCTTATGTACTCAAAAATTAACAATGGAATAGATGTATTAGAATAATATGTATAAAACAATGAACAAAGGAACATATTTAGTAAAATAATGTAACATCAACTCATCAATAACCATTGAACGAAATATCATCAATGTTCGAGTAATTAATAGCAGGAATACATAATAGTAAAATAAATTTCCTTATACACCAATAGTCAATATGTAGAACTGATGCGAAACAACATAAGGTATTGTAATTACGTTCTGCAAACAAAAGAAATAAAACCATTGCACAGTCCCAAGTTACTGGGGTTGTCTCCTTTGGTGCGCGACAATCCCATCTGCGGAGGTGGCGTCGGTCCCTTAGGGGACTCACTAGCCGACGAGGCGTCCTGGTGATTTGTGATTCCGAGGCACCTCACCAAAGGGTGCACTGGTGGCACTCGCAGTGGTTTTTGTGGGTATAGGGCACTATAAAGTGCCGCGAGGCCCACACATCACTGGACCCCACCCCGCGCTAATGAAGGCGAGTAAATGCGTTTCTCCGCGTCAAGAGAAAAGAGGATCCGTCAATGATCTCGTCTTTTACATAACGAACTTTATGGGAGCAATATCAGATACTCAAATCTCCTATTTGATCGCAAGGATACACGGTAGTGTCTTGTTGCATTGTAGCTGATTTCGGTCAGCACCACTGAGGTTCCTGTGGGCCACTGGAATATCGCGCATTGCACGGAGCGCGACTAGCCGACGTGGTTTGTGAGTTTACCTTACTTTGGTGGAAGAGAGACAATGAAAATGCAGAACCTCAACGAAGAATTGGCGGATGTTTGTCGACACTCGATATTCACCAAAAGGATATAACTCTTCGTTTGTCTCCTTAAGCTACAAATAAAGGACTAAAATATTTAACAGGTTAATGGCACCGATACTTTGATACCCTCAAGGTCCACTTCAGGGCAATTCAATTCCCGATTTGTCTATTAGACTCAAATGTCATATAAAGTACGAACTACTGTTATCTAAGGATTAAAGTTAGTTACTTGTCACTTTAATAGTTACTTGTAAAACCTGTGCGCTTCCAAATTGTGAATACAAGCTTATTTAAACCCCAGCTTATCTAATTTTTGGGTTTAAAATTATTAAATGTAAGTAGGTAGACTAAATGTAAACCAGTTACTATGTAACAACATAACACATAAGTTCACGCCAGTCCTCTAATGGGCTACTTTCTCCTTTTTAGCCCATTTTGAAAAGCGTTCAGACGCCTTTTCTTGTTATATTATATATATTCAACGTCTCATCATCATTATCAGCCCTTCTCGTTCCACTGCTGGTCATAGGCCTCCTTCAAAGAACGCCAAGACTGCTACTCGCATCCACCCCGGACCGGCTACTGCACGGAGATCTCCTTCCCACCTGGTGAACGGTCGACCAATACTTCCTTTTCCTAAAAGCGGCCTCCACTCCAGAACCTTACTGGCCCATCTGCCATCTGATCGTCTGAGTGTGTGACCGGCCCTTCAACGTATCCGTATAACTTAATCATTATAAAATAATAAACCAACCAAGTATAAAGTAAAAAACGGCATAAAACTGGTTTGTTTTATGTTCACTTATGTAATATTTTTTTCCATTTTTTAGTATTATTTGTTACAGCAGCAAAATAAATACGTTATCCGTGAAAAATGCAACTGTCTACTGGTGACAGACCGACGGACAGACGGGCAGCGGCGTCTTAGTAAAACGGTCCCGTTTTTACCCATTGGGCACATAACCCTAAAAATCATTAAACAGACACTTGAAGTGTACTCAGATAGAAACCTTTATAAGTACAGTGATACGGGTATTGGTGTTGCGAAGGTGAAGGTGGTTATTAAGTGGTTTATAATTTCTGTATCGGAAGGAACTATTTTATTTCTTTTTTATGGGTTCCACTTTACATAGAACTATTGTTCGCTTTTAGTTTTATTTTTCTAATGTTGCCTGTGTCTATATTCGCGCAAAAATAGGGATGCGTATGAAGATAATTCAAAACATATTAAATCTTTTGGTTTCGGCCAACAACAGGCCGAAACTTTCGGCATCGCCAAAACTACTTGTTCGTGAATTGTCGTGCGTAATTTGGGTAAATTTGTGGCTTATTTTAACGTTTAATTAAAATACTTAGTGGTAACAAGTCAATCAACGCTTACTCTTGTGTAATCGTGGTGCCTAAAAGTAGCGTTTTACAAATAGTTAGTTTTCCTTTAGCAAGGCTATTGGAACAAATTTCATTATGGACTAAATGGCTCCTATGCACTAGATTTCTCTTATCTGCAAATTTAAAATGTGTTTTGTTTTTGTGTACATAAATTATTAAATAAATAAATAAATGTTTACTACAATAAAACCACTTATACGGATTTTATTGCGGTTTATTTAATTACTTAACCAGTAAGGCTTCACAGCGACCATGGTTATGGACCATCACATTGGTTCAGATGTCACAGACTATTATATAAATACCCGAAGGATTATAATTATTTCATTGTTTCGATTGACAGTACTTACTATATCCTGCTGCCTCGAGGTGTTATGTTTAGTTTTGATTTGATAATGTTTATCACTGGGTCTCAAGCACAGGGAATCTGAATAAATAACATTAATTAAAGATCCAGCAGAGAAAAATATCAAACTTCTAAATTTAAGTAAACACAATCAAATGAATCGGGTATTTATGTTCTGTTACGCCGCATATTTAGAAGTTCATTATATATTTAATCTTTGGAAGGGTTAAACATATTCGACGGTCAAAAGGTCAATAGGGCAGTGGCCAAATTGTTCACGAGAGCAGATTTAAGTATGAAGTTTTAGAAAATGTTATATAATTTTTATATTAATTGTTATATCGTAAGAATAGTATTTGTATGCTTTAGAATGGAGAAAATAAAAGCGTTTTAGGTACGTTTTTTTAACGCATGGACAAGGATTTTATGCACCGTCGAACCGACCCTGGGTGAACCGGAAGGGTGTCTCGATCTCAGCGCGAGAAGCGTGCCACTACCGACTAAAAGCCACTGCGCCTACCGTGACCGCTGTGATGGCAAGTCCCGGATCTATCAGCGACCATCCTTCTCCACAAAAAGTCCACTCCGGTTATAAGCGTCTCCAAAATCGTCATATCCTTACGGCAACGGGATCAGGTGCCCATGCACCTAAACCCGTTACCGTATCCTGATCTCTGAACCCCGGCTGTGAATTTTTTACGCTAGAAGGCGCTGTAAGTAGCGCCTCCTGCGAGCTCCTACCCTACATTCGCCCACCACAAAAGAGACCACCGCCGTCTAACGAACGGACGATACCTTTCTCCCTTTGGAGCACGATCAGCAATTCCTGTCACTGCAGAGACCACTCATGGCACACTTCCAGGCTATGCTGGGCAAATGGCGTAAGGTGAGAGGTTCCCTTCCGACGTATTCATTTTAGGTACGTGATACAACGTTGCTTCATGTAGTTTAATATCGATTAGACCATACGGTCTTAATTTTTATGAGGTAATTCGGCAGAACTTGCACATGCCTAAAGAATATAGAATAGTTCTTAAATTTTTACCAGCCCACAACATTAATCACCAAGAGTGTGATGACAATGTATACAACATTTGGCATTTTTTTACGACGAGGGGAAGGCATTTACGCGCCTTGCCTGGCCCTGGGTGGGGTCTAATGGTGCTCGCGGCACATCATTGTGACGAATACCCACAAAAACCACCGCGAGTGCCATCAGTGCCAGCTTTGGTGAGGTGCCCCGGAACAACTCATGATCAGGGCACCTCGAGGGTTAGTCAACGCCCTAAAGGGCCGATGCCAACTCCACAGATGGGGGTGTCCAGCAACACAGGACAACCCCACCAACCTTAGGACAGTACAATGGGGTGAGGTTCCCATCGTCACCCCATGCCGCGCGTACTATAGCGCCGCTTCCTCTTGCTCTTTTGTTCCCTCTTCTTACAGAGGGGTACAAAGAGCACCCGCCTCCTCGGTTCAATTGACTCCACCTAAGGTGCCTGGGTTCACCCTAAGTTACTGAAACCCCCCGCCACGACAAGGCTTGAACCATGGTGGGAAACATTAGGCTTTATCTTAGCATAGTGTAACCTGAATAATTCGCCCTTAAAATAAGAATGAATTGACTGCAAAATATTTAAAAATGTACGTTATCACTGAATAATGAATAAATAAATAAGTATGTAGATACATAAAAGAGAGCTGTAACATTTAGTTATTTACATGTATAATTATTATTCTAGTTTGGTTTCCGAAAGGAGGAAGTTACCGTCGGTATTTCCGAACGGATACGATATGGGGTCCTACAAGAAAAGAGCTTAATCCCATCTTAAAGGACGGTAACGTGCTTGCATAACTTCGGATCATGCGGATGTCTGTGGGCGGCGGTAGTTGCTTACCACCTGCTCGTTTGTCCCTTATCCTATAAACTTTTGACAGGAAAAATATTTAGAGATAGATGAAAGTACTACTACGAAACCTGTCTGTCTACGTTGTAGGAAAATCTCATCGAGTTCATACTCGTAATATGCACGTAGGTGCATTAGAGTATACAAGACCTTAGCCATATCACCAAAAAAAGGTAGCCTTATGAATAACATTATACGTCCGTGGTTTTAGGAGATAGGTCCTTAGGGTTCCAGATACATTCTACCCGACATATCGTCGTATGTACAATTTTTGTAGTAAAATTTATCTAGAAAGGCTAGAATTCTAGCTTACTTATATTATATATACTCTGTCCTAATTGTTGATGTTATTAGTGAAAACAAAAATATCATACTTCTATTTATGATGATACAACTCAGTTATGAAAGATAAAGTATTTTTAACATTTAGAAACAAAAATAATATAGTAATTTAATCAAATAAGGACTCGCTAAATACCTCTTTAAATACAAGAAAATGCGTAAAATTTCGTACGCGGCAATATTTAGGCAATTTATCAAATTATTTTATATAATTATCTATAGTAATACGGTATAAGCTGGGTTACAGAAAATATTGAACAGTAATAGGATTTAAGCGACAAACAATAAAAAATTGATTTAATAATTGGGTATAAGGGACAACTGTATCGTTAAGTTGTAAATGGTAGCGTAGGCATGATAAGAGGCATTAATTTTGTCTTTCAAGATAGGTGTCAACAGTAAAGAGGCGTAAGCGCCTGGAATATCTACGGCAGGAAAAAGTGGAAATATATAAACGACTAGAAACCGAAAATAATACCATTTTTAGAAGGCTGAAAACTCAGTCGGTTGTACCGTAATGACACTTCGAAAATGCACTTTTTCGCTTGAGTATAAATAATCGCAGGGACACGGGAGTTAGCCCGTTCATGAAGGTAGAAAATTTTGAGAAGAGAGAAGATAATCACTTGAAATACGCATGAGATACTCAGATAGACCAAATTTTCGAAGCGATTCCATTACATCCGATTACCCTGTGGAATTTAAATCGTTTTTAACGTCAAACGTCACCATTATGCAGGTCGAAACAGGCCCGTCCAGGCTTGTTTAGCATAGGAAATTGCACATATTGTACAGCAAACCCGGCCTAAAACCGTGTTGATCTTAGGCTCGACCTCCTTTTTTTTGACGTGGGGAAACGCATTAATGTGCCTTCACTGGCTCTGGGTGGGGTCCAATGGTATGTGGGGCTCGCGGCATATTATACAGTGCTGAATACCCACAAAAACCACTGCGAGTGCCACCAGTGCACTCTTTGGTGAGGTGCCTCGGAACGAAAAATCAACAGGACGCTACGACGGCTAGTGAGCCCCCGAAGGGACCGACGCCACCTCCACATATGGGGTTGTTCCGCACTACATGACGACCACACCGACTTTGGGAAAGTGCAATGGGGTGAGGTTCCCATCCTCGCCCCTTGCCCCGTACGCAAAAGGGCCGCCACTTTTTGCTCTTTTGTTCTCTCTTCTTACAATCGCCGGTTCCTAATAAGGCCCTCGAATATCTTCTGCGACGTCTAACATACACAGTGGTCTGTAAGATGTGGGCGGACCTTTACCCTTATTCAAAATTACCAACCTTTGCAGTTTACATCTTTTCGGAATCGACGAAAACGCTTTGGTCTGGCTTATGTTTGCAGCTCGTTTCGGTAATGTTCAGAAATGTTCAAAAATGTTCAAAATGTTGAATTTTCACATTTGATTTATTTTATATTTATAAGAGTACCTAGTCAACATAACACCTATATCATACATAATGTTTAAAAATTGACAAAACTATACTACTATATTTTTTGAAAATCTTAACTGGATTTTCAAAAAATATAGTAGAATCAAGTTAAAAAAATCGATTTTGGTTACTATCCAAACATTTTTCAGAGTTAATACCCACTTATCGGGTTTAGTTAGATACTTAGATAGTAAAATATTCAAGTTCAGTTAGATAATTTGGTATAAGATATTCAAGTTCAGTTAGATGTTTAGGTAGTAAGACTTTCAACCCCCATTTTAATACCCACTTGTCGCGTTTAGTCAGATACTTAGGTAGTAAAATATTCAAGTTCAGTTAGATACTTAGGGAGTAGGATATTGAAGTTCAGTTAGATACTTAGGTAGTAAGATATTCGAGTTCAGTTAGATACTTAAGTAGTAAGATATTCAAGTTCGATTTGATACTTAGGTAAGTGTGACTAGGTAAGTAAGCCAAAAATAAACAATTAGCTAGGTACGTATACCTACCTAATTGTTTATTTTTTGTGTAAAAATAGCACTTATAAATGAGTGGGTACGTTTTTATATCTACTCATCTACTAACGGATACTTATCCCTTTGGTAAAATTGCTATTCAATTATCGTTTTTCGATTTAAAGCATCCTTAAATTTATATCGGGAGGTTTTATATTATCTCTAAAGTGCAATTGTGCAATTGTTTCTGTTGTTTTGTGTGTGTACCTGTGTACACGCGTTAGAACTTATATTTCTTTGTACGCCAAAGTGACAAGTGTTTTTTTTTTAAGAAAGGTTTGTAGAAGAAACGAGTACACTAACAATAGATAAGAAGTATTTCATACATTGAAAGTCTTATTGTAGCCCATTATGGTAACTATTTTGAAAAATTAAAATGTTGACTGTAGCTAATTTCATGGTGTCGATTTGCCCGCACAACGCAAAAATTTACTCTCATAATTTCACCCTACTGCTTCAAAATAAGTATAACTCCAAAAATAAAGAACGACAAGAAATTTTATTGCTTTAGATCACACACACCGACATAACACATAAACCGGTTTCTGAGTAGCCGGTGGTCCGGTTGGTAGGAAAGAGGCAAGGAGTACAACGCATTTGCATAAATGTTATACGAATGTTTATGGGCGTCGGTAGATATCAAATTACTCTTACTGCTCATTTGTCTCCCTATAATTAAAAAAAAACTAGCTATGAGAGAACAACATGTGTATTGCACCTCTCTCTTGCATATACAGCACTACGACAAACGTGACTCCAATTCTTTCCATAACCACTAGCTTATCTCTCGTTCGAAGACACATTTCGTAACGCTCTCGTAACGCATTCACCAGCTTACTCCACAAATCCATTTATTATTCAATTTTTCTAAGTTATACTCATTACAATAAAACTACTTTTACGGATGAGTGACCCACCCGTGGCCATGGCTGCTGTAAAGCTCCTGAAACGTCAGGCTGGTTAAATAATTAAATAAACCACGATAAAATTCGTAAAATTAGTTTTATTGTAATGAATAGCATTCGCGTAAACTTAAGACATCCTTAAGTAATAGTTCTTGACACACACTCGAAAGTGTTACATTTATATTTCCCTCAAAAAATGATTCATGCCACGTAGTTTCGGCTGAAATTGAGATCGATGTCGAAATTCGGTTTCGGTCGGACACTAGTTGAATGCTCGATGATGAAATCTCGTGCAGTGTATTGTGTAACATAATAGAATTTTAAAATATGAACACGTGAGTCTTGGTTTCCGTTTCGGTTTCGGCCGAAACTGAGACCGAGGCTGAAAGTTCAGTTTGGGCTTCAAAACCATTTTCCGCCGGCCATCATAATCGTCATCATACTCTTTTTACCTATATCCGTCCAACCTCCTTCAAAGATGGCCTGGACCTAAAGCCCCCCACAATTTGCAACTATTCGCACAGAATCATCTCACCTATTAATCGACATCATGCGGCAATTGCTCTAAGAAAAAATAATCAAGCCCCTGGTTAAATGATATAGCAATCCTACATAACTGTATGAATAAACAATAATATAATATAAAATATATTAATATAAAATATTATATTATAATATAAAATATATAAAAAAACCACAGGAACACAACTTATTCTAAAAAAGAAAAAGTACCTTCATGCGTGTTATCCCCGAAAAAGTAGGCAGAGGTGTGCTAGTACATCCACAGCTCGTAAGATAGGTACACTAGAACACCCACGATTAGCCAAGGTACTGAGGCCCGCGATGTCATAGGCGACAAGCCTATGGCCACTTCGGGCACATTCCAATCCCGGACAATGTAATGCGTGCTCCGATTAATCTGAGAAACTCACTCTCGAAGTTATGTCTACCTAATTGCAATAGTTGCCCGAGGTAGACGTATTAGTCTACGACTTCGAGAATAGCATCGACGTTCACCGGCCTAGGGAGAGGCCAATACATCGGGAGAATTCATTAAGGCTGTGCAATATTCCTGCAAGCTCTCCAACGATTCGGCCAACACAATGATATCATCGGCGAAACGAAGACATGAGCGGTATTCGCTGTTAATATTTATGCCGCATTCTACCCAGTTTAAAGCCTTAAAGACGTCCTCCAAAGCATTATTGAACAGTTTCGGGGAAATGACATCCTCATTTCGCACTCCTCGCTGCAATTGGATTAGCCTTTTTTGAAATCCCGGAATCAAACGGACATAAAAGCAGCGTCATACAATGCTCTCAATACTCCGACGTATTCCAAATCGACCTGACATCGCTGTAAAACTTCCGGAACAGCACAGGTCAAACGCTTTTTTGTAGTCCACAAAGGCAAGGCACAGCGGCTGATTGTACTCATGTGTCTTTTGTACAACTTCCCTTGAGGTAGTCCATGGTGCTAAACCCTCTGTGAAACCCAGCCTGCTCCCGTGGCTGGAATTCGTCAAGCTTTGTGATGAAACGATTCGCTAAGACTTTTGAGAATAACTTTTAAATATGGACAAGACGTAAAAAGTGGTCGGTAATTTTGAAGAAGTGATTTGTCACCCTTTTTATAAAACAAAACAACGACACTTCCAAGCCATTCCTTTGGAGGTACGCCCCGCTGAAGAACAAAATTAAAAATCTTTTTTAGCTCTCGTAACACAGGTTCGCCTCCTGCCCTAACAAGCTCTACTGTAATTCCGTCCTTCCCCGAAGCCCCTTCCCCTTTAAGGTGCGCAAGAGCTAGACTAATCTCACTCAAGCTGACGTCCGGAAGGTCGCTTGACAAATGTCGTGTTAGGCTTGCACGCGGATTGTTGTTAAAGGTATCGTGATGAGATGCGTGCGGCGTATATAACTTGCTATAGGAGGCTTCGATCACAGACAAGATCTCAGGCTTAGAAGAAACGGGAACCCCAGAATTAGTCGTAGCCTTTGTCAGTTGGCTTCATCCAAGCCTCTCCACAAAAACCTTCAACCCTCTTTTCAGTTCAATCGCTTCGGTAACCCGTTGCGTATTAGTTTGCGGATTTGCTTTGAAAGAAACTTCACATCGGCAGACGTCACGTCTTCGTGTGCTTTGCGTTCCCTTGTTAGTCCAAGCGTCTCATCTGAGAGTTTAACTTTCCTATTCGTATACTTACTCCTACAATATCCTTCGCCCACGTCCCGCATGCAACAATCAAGCCACTGATGGCCTCGTCAATTGCCATTGTAGTCTCCGACGTATCTAGGGCATCGAACCGGTTTTGTAATTCCAATTGGAATTTTTCTGTACCTACCGTAGTTCGCCGAAAGTTAGGTCGGAGTATTGACTGTACTAAACAGACACGCTCGCGTCGAAGGCCTATATTCAGAGAGCCTCTAAGCAACCGGTGATCACTTCCGGTCTTAAATCTGTTAATTACTCAAATAATATAACTACCACCGTAGGTACATCTAAACTGGAGTTGGGGTTGTAAAAATAAGTATCCATGGTGCTAAGAATCCTTAACCTGGACTAGAAATATTCTTGTCCATGATATGAGTACAATTCCGTTGACAGTCCCTCAAAAAAGCAATAGTGATCAGAGCTTATTTCTATATTTGCACATTGAAGGAAGCAGCGAGAGATGTAGAGAGTCAAACACCTAGGCTGTATTAAGCAATTTTGATCTATCATTACTCCCATCCCGCTATAGTAACGATGAGGCGGCATTTGATTCATTGCCGAGCCGCTTGGGTTGGCTCCGAAGTTTTACACGGTGTGAAAGAATTCAAGCTTCCGAATAAAGCTGCTGCTGAACATAACAGAGGACTGGGGTGGCAGCGAGTAAAAAGTGCATAATCGAAGTGGGTGCTTACATTTGCCTCTCATTAAAAAAAGGCCGTCCCAGGTTATATTTTATAACATACGCGCAATCGGAACCTCTGGTGACCACCGACACCCATTAACATCCACATAATTATTAGTTATGTAAAAGCGTTTTCCTCCTTAAATGTACGATCGGCCATTCAACACGAGACACACGATGGCGTACCCACCACTTTTTTGACACATGTGGCGTGCTCTAGGAGAGACCTATGTTTTGCAGTGGGCATATTCTGGCCGCTGATGATGATGATGTGATCTGACTTGACTACCTAAGAAGACCACTATTCAATAGGCGCCGAAAGGCCTCCGCTCCGGTTGTAATAGTGAGTCCATGCGAAACTTATAAGGCTTTGGTGTTCGCTTTGGAAACAAATTAACCTTACTGAATTATTACGAACGCCATAAAGCATGAGAATTTGCATAATATCACAAATCGCCACCCTCCACTAATAACATAGGGGATCTTTTCGCACTAAGTGCATTTGTAATTGGAACTGAGTGTAGGTATTACGACGATATTATATAACACGCAACGCCTGGTGTTCTAGTGGTAAGCATGTTCAAATACAGTAATGAGGTCTTGGGCCAACCCAAGTCCTAGGTCGGACCAAGTTCTTGGGTAAGTATTGGGATATTTCAATTTCTAATAACTGTCCGGAGTCAGGAAGTTGGCGGTGTCATAACGCCGTGCCTCGGAGGGTTCGTCACGTCAAGTCGTCT
>JAFELO010000061.1:282375-305311 GCA_017140195.1 Eumaeus atala | reverse complement strand
GGGCAAGCATGAGCCTAGTCTAGGCACAAACAGTCTTTTTTGATCAAGGTCAACCATGCACATTGCGTAGTGCGTACACATAGAATTCACGATAAGTTAAATAATTACCACACAATAGTAACAGCACAAGAATGCTGCCTGGGGAATACTGCACTCTCTACGCACATTACTTCCCATATTATAATGTCCCGCGTATTTGGCTCGTATTTATAAGGATGGCCGAAATGTCCGAAATTCGGCTAGGACGACATTAGTACTACTACGCACTTGTACTTTGATATGCAGAAGATACTCGACTGCCTAATACATTTTACCGTACCCGATGTCACTGGCGGTATCAATTAAAAGAAGCGTTCAGACAGTTACAGGGACTTTTTATATATTCGAGGAAGTCATTTACGCAGCAACAGCACACCCTGGGTGGGGCGCCCAGTGTGGGGACTCCGAACTCGCAATTGGAGAACCCTACCCCACTAAATCCTCACGGAAGCCCTCAGCCACCTTGGGAGGATGCGACAACCACGGACATATTAGCAACAGGGATAACAACAGGGAACATAGAAATTTACGCACATACGCCCAAAAAAACTGATGGGTAACATGATTACGTTAGGTTACGCAGTCATGCATATAAAAATTAAAATAACAAAAACCGGACTGCTGATTGAACTGAAAAGAAAAAACAATACTAGTTATTAGCCGCTAGTCCATTCGGGTATATTCTGTTAAAATCAAAACTACAAGGCGAACTGTTCTTCTTTTATTCATCATTAAAATGCCCCACTTTATTCTTGATTGGAGAAAAAACTATAACTAATTTTACGAATTTAAGTCAAAAATCTGTAATTCTCACGGATTTTAAAAAAGGTTCTTCAAAAATAAAATGATGATTACCAGATGTTGAGAATGTTCAAATAGGCTGCCATCATCAAATCATGAATTGTATGGTGATGGGACCATTCTGTAAGCATACCCTTTCAAACAAAAAAAATATTTTGAAAATCGGTCCATAATTGACACGTCGTCAGTTATGCAGATGCGTTGCCCCTACATGGCCTGTCACTTCGCAGGCATCGAATAATCGGGAGTTCCCCGACTGTGCCGGCCCAATTCGGCTGCAATAAATCTCTCGCTAATGTGATAGAATATAAACTACAAATTATGAATATAAATTTTATTGGCTTAAATCTACACAGTCTTCAGTTGCCGGTTATCGTAACCCAACCTCCCCAGGTCCTTGGAGACCATGGCCACTCTCGCCGTCACCGTGCCGTACGACGTGGTCCTCAACACTGAAACATGGGCCCGTCATCAGCTAGCACCATCCATGACGTTATATTACAAGAGCCACGGCTGGCGCCGCCGCGGAGGTGCCTCTGGATCACACGATATTTTGCCGCAAAGCGATAGGTAAGTTGTCGCGTTTTCTTCAGTTTGTTATTTTCTGGTGGCCCGTTACAAAGGCGCAGGGCAACATGTCTTTGTAACAACTAGTAATTGGGGATGTATGTGAGCGTCGGTGATGATTGGTTGATCACAGCCGAGCCGATCGGCTCTGACTGCTCGCCTGCCTAGTGATACCATAAAATAGACAGACAGACAATAAATTTTTAGCATTTCTAAAAAGGTAACGTTGCTTATGAGAGGAGAGGACACAAAGAAGGCAACACATGTGCATAACAAATATGTAGATGTTTATGGGCGTCTATAGTCATCAAGCCTCTGACTATTCGTTTGTCCTCTTATATTTTAAAGAAAGGCTCTAAGTGGTGCATTGCAAGAGAATCCGATCGGCGCACCAGTACAGCCACCAGCCACCACGTGAAGTGGCAGCTATTTGTTCGCGTTTCGTGCACTTTGTGAAAATCCTGTGGTCCACTGGGGCATGGAGAAAGGAGGTATTTATCCTTGATTGTGCGGATGTTTTGCGCTAAACTTAAAATTTAAAAATAGTCTCTTTTGCACACATTCCATACTGTGCGACGATTACTAAGCTGTATTTTCGATAACAAATGATAACTCACGATAGTTGTCCTTTCCACTCCCAAGCATCTTCGGATCAGCCAGTTCCGGATGTCTGCCGGTCAGCCAGGCCACCCACTCCCCGAACACCGTCGCCGAGCGAGGACAGATCAGAGGAGCCGACTGCTCCTGGGAGCCCGAGGTGGGAGGAAGCACGAACAATGCATACCCTCGCAAACAGTCACCGAAGAGAGCGTTCTTCGCTCTCACGGCAACAATGAGTTGCGGCCCTTAAAAGTTTTAGAAAACCAACGCTATAGAAGGGACGACAACATTATTAAAGTTAGCAGTTAAGAAGTACTGTCGGTACGTCCAGGGCGGTACTACTACCTCTCACCATACCAAAATGATGACTTTGTCGCCGATTACTGTGGGGTTCCTGAGTAGCCAGTAACCAATTGGGTGGAAGGATTGAAGGAGAATAACCTATCTGCATTACAATTCTCGTTACAAAATTCGTTATATGCCCATTAGCGCGTCGGTAGCTTCGATTGCTGGTTTGTACCTCAGGATATGTAAAAAAGTCCAAGACTAAAACTGTACTCGTCATTACCAAAGTTTTCAGCTTGGACTGAATTAATAATTAATGATTAAAATTGTACTGCTTCACAGTGGTCTCTTTTAATTAATGCAATTTATCGTTTTAATTTATAACAACGACAACAAACACTTCACGCCAGTTCCCTAACGGGTAGGCAGAAGGAACGGAGTGCCACATGTCAAGATCCTTACATACCTGCCGTGCCTCCTCCAATTTTAAGTTATAGCTATCTATAAATAGTGCTAAGCAGTTAATAACTTACAACCAGAGACATTCGTACTGGCGAATGTTATTTCTATCGGCATGTTGATTACAACTCGCTCCGGATCACTACCAGATGTGGCCATTTGACTGACGCCCGAACTGAGCCCACAAACGGGATCCCAGTCTGGTCCCCACGTGATATCGTATTGCAGATATAAATGCTCATCAAATACACCTGCCGGAAACCGTATCAGTTCTATATGACCACTGAAACATACTAAGAATTTTGTTAATTCATTTTCATTCATGGCGTGTGGAACTTAATCAAAAAGTTATTGGTATGAGTTACAGCAGTAAAATATTTAAAATATGCCTTGAATTACATCAGTGTGAATCCCGTCCACATAATACAACATACAAAAACAAAAGTTACTATAGCAACTAAAGTTGCCCGTTATATAATACGTTATGTATTTGCCTAATAAAAAATATTGTCTCTCTCAATTCTAGTGAAAGCACTTAATGTATTAAAGGATTTCCATCCTAAAATGAATGACATTTTAGGATTGAAATCATCGCTATTATTTTGAGAAATCTGAAATTTTGTTCTACTATATCTTAATCATAGACAAAATAATGTTTCCGTTGTACTGTTTTACCGACGCTAAAAATATGTTTTTATTTGCCAATAGATGGCGCCCTTCAAGCTTTCAAAATCTTAATCGGCCACCATTGTCGGACGTGATCCTTGTGCATAGTTTCATAAAACTTACATTTTTTTATCAGTTATCAGTGCTATTTTGTAGATTTTTCGTAACTTATCATCAAACGAAACCTGCCACAAACGGATAGGTGTACTAATTGAATAAATCAAGTGTATATTCAAAGCCTAAAGGCGTCCTAAATGTCACACGAAGTGAGCTTCGGATTTGTGAACACCATACCATACGCGAAATAAATGTGCTTTTCAGTGAAACTAGTGTAATAACATTGTGTTATGGTACTATACACTGTACTTGAAGAATAATTGTTATTGCGATTTATAAGGACAACAACGTGCTTCTATGAAAACACTTGAGAAGTTTCTGTACACGTCGTTAGCGGGCGCAGTTACGCGGGCGAAGCCTTCACTTGCCGGTATCATTATGGTGGACTGAATAATTGTTTACAGAGAAACTAAAACTTTAAAAGGCTGAAAATAGTGCCGCCAAGGCTCCACACACAATGTCTGGAGGTTCGCAACACAACCCCAATGGCAGACAATCGCAGCTCGGATCAGGCTGGAGTCCCTTGCAGGTGGTGATTCAATTCTTTGTTGTTACAATAAAATGTACACACTTTTTTTAATGAATTTCAACTACGGTCCCTTAACATACACTAAAAAAATATTTATACTATCGTTCTCAGCATGTGTATCTTAATTAAAATTTGCAAAAGTCGATAGTAATTGTTGATATATTTTGACAAACTTAACGTCTGATTTCATGTTATTTACGATTAATCATTTTCGTAATGAGATCAGCTGTTCGAGCTGTACAAAGTGACCTTCGTATACATTCATTAGCATAAACAAGAGTTGCCATACTAACAAGAGAAACAAAAAAAAATTCACAAAAATTATCAAATATTAAATTTTATTTCACACTTTGATGTTTTTTAAACATAAGACTAATAATAAATAAATAAAAAAAAAGTTATACCTTTTTACTTCTTCATTATTTTTAATTGTTACTTGTTTTTTGTTATTTTTATTTTGTGTAAGTTTGGGTAAATTATAAACTTTTTACTAGTAACTTTATACATGTATTTTGTACCTAATACTTGATGGTCCTGAATGAAATCACTTGCAGTGTGAATCATTAGTTAATTGTGTAAAAATGTTGGTGCTGTACATTAATTAGTGTGTAGGAGGGTTGGCAGGTATATAATTAATGAGTGTCTAGAGTATGAAATTTGCTTAACTGTTTAGTATCTAAAATTTACATTTATTACAAAAATAATAAAAAAAATTTTTTTATTTTTTAAATAAAAATCGTAGTATTGAATATTTTAAAATTACACATATGCTTAAAAACGTTAATCACTCATTAAAAATATCAACAGTTCAGTTAACAACTGTCTTGTGCCTTGGCTCTTTAAAAGAATGATAGTAACAATTGCTGCAACATAGATTCAAAAGATGCAAGAAATCCCTACATTTTCAATAAAAAAAAACATTAGTAGAAAGACAATACAAAGTCAAATAATGTATAAATATCATGTTTAAACCAATAATATGTTCTTGTGTAACCTCTTATTCAGTTGTGTCTGCCAAATTGTCGATACAAACAGACATGTTTATCACCTGATACTATATATACAAAAAAAAATTCCAATTGTGAAATTACTAAACATGAGATTGTAAATCATATAACATCTGTTTTCTATACATTCCGTAAGACAATAGTATTCAAATATGGCCTGTGAATATTCATTGTTCACAGATTTGCAAAGCATACATAACAATAACACCTGATTATAAAATAGATAAGATTGCTGTTTAGTGATGTAAGTATTTAACAGAGATTAGCTTTGTGGGTTCAAATACTACTTTAATACCTCGTGTCTTGGTGTAGGGCTTAATAAACCCTCAAGTATTATACGAGAGGTGTTCTGATCAAAGTTTTTAGCGAGTGATGGACTAAAATGGATAACTGATAAGCAAGAAAACTTTATAAAGATTCAGATGGTCACTTTTGTTTCAAGAGACTTAAGCATAATAATTCCCTTCATGTGTGGCTAAATCTTGTCAGTTGTCTCTCATCATGTACATAAATATAGAAGTCACTATTACAAATTAGTTAAATAAATTGCTAACAACATACAAACCAACACCAATTACCTAGGACATTCTTATGTCATAAGTAAATTTTAATGAACTTAACTTCATTTCTATTTGAATATTTTAAAAAGTGTTACTTTAAAGTAGTTATTTTCCTTATTTTGCTTCATTATGTAGCAAGTAACAAGTTTTGAATTCAAGCATAACTTACATTTTAAAATCTTAACAAATAAGTAGACAACAAAACAATTTGAACCAATCAATGGATATTTGATTCTTTAGGTAGATTATATTATATACACTAAATATGTGACTGCATTATGATCTTCTGGTAACCATGTTCAACCTCAAATGATAGGTCAGACCAAACAAAGCGGTGTTAGGATTTTTCAATTTCTTATAACTGTCTGCAGTAGTTCAATTTCTTATAACCTGGAAGTAGACAATCTGCCAGATTTCTCTCCAGGTATGTCTGATTGCTAACCAATCATAATAGGGTAACGAAGGAGTAGTGCGCCTGTGTCCGTGCAAACACTTGTGCACTTAAATATGTTCCTAACAATAGAGCTACAACTGCTATTTTTTGCTAGGAGAATAACGATGACGTACACATGTGATAAAGTATCTTCCTTGCACTAAAAGTAATGTTGATGAGTTTATTTATTAGTTACAGGTGGCGAACCTGCTGGCGCGAGTGCCTCAAGCGCACATGGCCTCGGACCGAGGAGTCACATGGCACACTCCGACACCTCCGCCACACCTCTACCACGCGCCGGCGCCTTCGCCCCCGGACCCTTTACAGGTAAATATTAGGTGAACAGAATGTGTTGTGTAATCATGATACAGATGATACAGAGGTGTTCTGTCTGGTTGAGTTTTCTGTTACAACTATGACACATTTACCTCTGTCTATCTTAGCCATCAGCCTTTGTCTATTGACAGCTAAATCTATGCTATTCGGCATGTAATAGATATTCAACGGCAACTTCACGCTCATGACATGGTGGCACTATTATGCCTCTGATAGTACACTAAAATTCTGCATCAAGAAAATATTTGTTTACAAACATTGATTTACAAAAATACAAGATTGTACATAAACATATTTTTGCAAAGTCAACAACTGCACGATTTTAACTGGTTTGGTTTGGTTTGGTTTAGAAAGCAGACTATATTTGATATGGTGCATGATTTGAGCATATTTTTTGAAGTCCATCTTACGCGCATGATTCTTTGTCTTTTTGTTTTACTAATCACATAATTTGACATGTGCACATCTTTTATATGGACAGGTTTGAGACACTAACTCTTTGTATTTTTGGAAATTGTAAATAGTAAAGTATGTACTTTAAAAGTTATGTAATTTTGAGTTATCCCCTCCTGGTAGTACTAGAATATCCTGTTTGTATTGTGAGTCAATACAATCCAACAATACAAAGTAATAACAAAACTGTTTAATAATATTTCTAATCATATTATAGTTGTAATTTCTATAATAGTGTCTTATTCAGACTCAGTCTGATATAGGTCGCGGCATATAAGTTGAATCTTTAATTTTGAATGCCTGGGCAGTACATTCACCGTCACAGAGGTGCGGTATGAGTCTTCACGCGAAAAGTAGTGCGTGACCAGAGTAACTCATACCCCGTACCGTCTTACTCTTTCTCCTTTATGCTCGCAACTGTACCTGCGCTACCAACCGCCGTTATGGTTCAACTCACATGCTCCTATACTCATAGAGACAATATAGATAGAGAACGGAAGCCAGCCTAAAACACTGCCTGTATATCGAAGAAGACAGCAAATGTACTACATTCTCTGTCTCTCTTTCTTCTTTCATTTCTCTCAGCCCATGTGAGATTTGATAGACAAAGATAGTACTGCTCCCACATCTTCCTTCTCTACTCTCCAAGACGTCCAGTCGCCGTCATGTAACTGACTGTGGCATCCCCGCTCTATCTATATTACATCTATGGCTGGCTACATGTATTTTTGGTTAATTTATTCAATTTTTCAAAATTTTTACTGTTTTCATTCTGAGTGGAAATGGTTTATTATATCTCACTAACTACGCCATTACTGTTACTTATACATGGTCAGTAACCGACTTCGTGGAGAAAACTTAATATGTAGGGTGTAAGTGTATAATCATTGCTGACTATATTTCCTAACGAATATGTGAAGTGAGTGTCGGCGCCTGCCTACTGACATGTGAACTGACCCTGTGTAAGTCAGTGTCAGCTCCTACTTTCTTATTGTGTCTCATAGCATCCAATGATAACCGATTGGCTCAGTCGGTAACATAGCGTATATGAAATGTACCATGCGCCAACGGTCGTGGGTTCCGTCACGGTCATGGATGTATGTTACAAATGTGATAATTATTATTTATTATTGTTCTCTCGTTCACTTTCTCATTGTGTCTCACCACTCATTACATCTCACTCACGTGTTGTGATAAACATCGCAGGGTCTGTTGCTATTGCAGGCGATGAAGAGCTCCGGCAACTCGGTGTTCCGGCACACGGCGACGCCGCCCGAACTTTACCGACACACGCCGACGCCGCCCGACAAACATATGATGAGGTATGCTAACGATTCCTATTTTGGTTTTCCGTAATGTTATGTGTTGATGGGGACTAATGGAATATCAAAGGGGACCACTTTATTGGATTTAGGATCACTTTATTGTACTGTCTGTCCATTTATCAGCCAAGAACAAAGTAACCAAAACCAGGAACTGGAACAGTAAATTGGGAAACTGGAATCATGAAAATTTGGGAAAAATTTAGATAACACCATACAATTAAAGGAAAAAAAAGAAGAGCATCAAGTAACTATAGTTATTATTGGCCGCCTCATGGTAAGCATGTTTAAACCATGTCGTGAGAGCAGGACGTTTCGAGTTCCGTACCTGTACAAACTCCAAAATGCTATTAGGATTTTTCAATTTCTAATAACAATCTGAAGTCGGCAACTGAAATGTGAACACGGTGAGGTGTTGCACGCCTCGGGGAGCACACTAAGCCGTAGGTCCGGCGCCTGATTTCTATCCGGTCGTGTCGGATGGCCGTCCGGTCAGAACAGGAGCACGACGAAATAGAGCGAGCTAGAACAGTTGTGCACTATGATATCTACGCAGTTGGCTGGTCTAAACCAGCATGAGGTCAATTCGCACTTCACCGGTATTTAATATCATACCAGTCGTGCCCCGCGGTTTCACTCAATCAGTTCACGTTTCAGTCAAACGTAAAATCTATCCCAATATCCGGATTATATATATTATATATATCTTATAAGAGGGGTACGAAGAGCGATCCTGCACCCGCTCTTTAGCCCCGTCTTCTTATAAGAGGGGTGCAAAGAGCATCCCCCTCGGTTCGATTGGCTTCGTCTGAGTTCACCCCAGGCTACTGAGCCCCACCGCCACGACAAAGCTTGAATAGTGGGGCCCTTTTAAGGCCCTGTCTTCAATATGTGTAGCTACATTTAGTTGTTGTGATATTTCAGACACACACCGTCGCCTGGTGATGTGAAGGTTGGACCGCCGCTGGCGCCCAGCGAGCTCTTCCCGCACCTGCCGCCCTCCAGAGGTAAGTGCTATCGACAAGGGCTCGAGAGCCCCAACTTGACTTCAAAGAACGCTACCATCATACCTGATCGCCCTTGAAAGATGTATGATACACTAACGAACTGCACGGAACCTCGCAAAAGGATACACTAATAGGACGTAACTGCCGTTGCCGCCTAGGTTTCCAGTTTCCGCTGGCTTATTGGAGGGGAGGTGGGCAACACGTATGTCAGTGCGTGTCAGTGGGTGGTACTCATCCAAAGGCTCGTGACAGCTCGCTGACCCACTAATTCTAAAAAAGAAGTTCTTGATTGTTTTGAATCACACACTCCACATGTATATTTGGATAGCGGATACTGTAGTTCGCCTTTGTCTCCACTAAAACAATTCAACATGCCCGAGCTGCTGATCCAAGAACAATATTTGCATGCGCGTCATGTTGTGTTTTCAGATAAAGTGCGTCCAGACGATCTGCTAGCGTACGCGCGCGGCGGCGTGGACCTGACGGTGGGCTCGCGCGGTGCCAACGGCAGCCCCGCGCCCACCCATCCCGCTCCGGCCGCGCCTGCGCTCTCAGTGCGCGACGCACCCACTATCAACAGGTACTATAAAGTAGAGACCCCACGCGGGTAACGTAAGTAGGTACGCCGTTTAATCCATCCCAAGTCCTAGTTATATTTAGGTCAATTCATTAAATGTTATTCTATAATAAAAATCTCGAGTGTATAAAATTCACTATTTATATATAAAATAAAAGTCACATATAATTCCGTGGCATAATACCAAGGTATAACACAAGTCCTTAAGGTAATTAGTAAGATAGCTCAACTACCTTGTCCGGCCCCTGCGACAATAGAAGGCCAAGTTTAGTGCCGCTAGTGAACTAACCCCCTCCTTATCCTCTCGAGGACTTCTGGGCCAAGTAAATAATAGCTACTTTGGCGATTTTAAATAACTATCAAGATCCATCCTTCCCATCTGCGGGCAAGAAAGGGGGCTCTGTCATCCTATCGGCCACAACCTCATCAAGACCGTCGCACGACGTGTCCTCTAGTAACCGATCAAGCTGCACTGGACACTTCCGTCAGCAGTCAGTCCGAGAGCAGTAAAAAAAAGAGGTGTTATGTCCACCGTATCCGGATTATTATTATTTGTTTGTTACAGTCTAATAGCGCGCGCGGCACCACACGGGCGCGGCGTACACACGCGCGTGGACGCGCTGCTGGAGCGGCTGGCGGCGCCCTCGCCCGCCTCGCCGCACTCCGTCATCGTGCATCCGCGCGCGCAGCCCACACCCTCGCCGCCCTCCTCCAACGAGGTAATATTTATGAACGTAATGACAAATGAGTTTCACATTATGTTAAACAACATCTTTGCAATGGGAAAAAAATATACCAATGGATAGCTGACCAAGTACTACCCACATATGTTGTTAAGATTTAGAATTATTTAAATAATTAACGAAGTTTCCGGAGAATCCTCGGCCAGAGTTTTGTTTTGGTTTAGTTATGTTATTGATACGCATTACCGAAAAGTATGTTATATTTGTAGGTCCCGCTAACGTCACATTCCTTTTTGTAATTCGTTACGGTACAAAAATTTTAATTTTACTGTTTATACCTAATTATATATGAATAAAAATTTAGAAGTAACTCACTAATGTTTGTAGTATGTAGTCGGATTTACATTATGTTATATTAACTATACCTACTTTGTAAAATGGATCAAGAAAATATAAAATCTTAGGATAACAATTACATTGTGTCACTGACTTTGCTTGATGGCAAGTAACTCTCCGCAGTAAATATAAACTGGTTTTCGTTGAATGTTTCAGGATTCGGCGGACTCATGTGGAGCCCCGCCGGGATCCAAGAGGAAAAGAAAACCGGACCGCACGATACGCGTGCCCGCACCACCCGCGCCCATACGACCACCCACCCCGCCTCAACCGCAACCGCAACCGTTAGAGAACGGAACGGAGCACGGACCACACAACGGACCCGAAAAACCGCAATCACCTCAACCGCACGCGAGGAGAAAAACGCGATCCGGTTCGGCCGAGACAATAGACGACATAGCCGCTATGATCGCGAGCACGGCGAGTGAACCCCCGCCGCCGCTGCAACCGAAACCTCTCGCGGAGCCGGACACTCCAGTCACCGTCGACAAGCTAAAGAGCGTCCTTGCCAGCCCGGAACCGGAACCAAAATCCCCCCAGCCGGAGAAGTCGCCCCCAAAATCACCGCCACCCGAGCTAAAATCGCCGAAAAAGGACGAAGTGGAACCCCCGCCGGTACCAGCGGCCGCTCCCAGGAGGCGAAGCGCAAGGACTTCCAATACTGAATCTACTAATGTACCTGTCGAGTCGCCCTCTGAAGGGAAGCCCGCAGAAGCGGAAGCGAGCGAAGCGAGAAGTGCGGAGCCGATTTCCGCCAGTTTCGTCGAAGTCGAGAATCAATTGGAAAAAATGTTCGCCGGTATCGAGGAAGTGCCTGTGGAAAAGGAAGCTCCACAAATCAGCGAAGTCAAAGAAAATAAGCAAACGGCGAAAGCTAGGAAGCGGAGAAAATCAGCACCGACGAAAGGAGAGAGGAAAGCTTCGAAGAGAACCAGTCGTACACTTACAGTGGACGAGGAGTCGAGGAGGAAAGTTGTGAGGAAAAAAGGAGCGGAAAAGAAGAAAAAGGATGGTTCAGTTAAAGATGCATACGCTTATGACTCCGGCAGTAACGCCAGCTCCAGTAGGTCCCGTGGGCCTTATATACAGGTTAGTAAATATTAATTACGTATTTTTTTATATTATACTAGCTGCGCCCCGCTGTTTCACCCATATATAGCCTATTGTGGACCGTACTTAGGGGTATAAAAGTAGACATTAGCCACTTCTCAGACCTGATAGCATATAAAATATGTTAAAAATCGGTAAAGCTGTTTCGGAGGAGTAAGCTAACTAACATCGTGACACGAAAATTTTATGTATCAGGTCAGATGAGCTTCTGATTTTTACTGACGCCCATAAATATTATGCCGATGCATTGCCTTCGTTTCCTCCTCCCTCCAATTTGCCACCGGCTACTCAAAAAGCTTACGAAACGCAATGAAGCTGTCACTTGCCGGCGACATGATGTGGCGACAGGCGTAAGAGCCGCTCCGGTCGTAACAACCCAAATCGGCTTGAATGCCCACCTATAACATTAACTGTACTTCACTCCACGGTAACATATAATACACTAAAACCTGCAAGTGTCAACATACAGTTGACTATCAAATACTAAACTTGTAATTCCCATGAAGGGCTGAAATTATTCGAGTAGAATTAATTATTCCACTTGAGTAGTTCATTCTACCATCTTGAAGATTAAATTTTGTTAAGAGTCACAATAAATTGAAAGTGAAATTCTAGTTATGAGTATGTTTTGTGTTTATTGAATATCACATATGGTAATTAGGCATTTGAAATGGTAAAAAAAAACTGAGATAGTTAACAGGTAGCCGTAATATGGTATATTCTCTTTCTACAATTTCGTGTTTCTTGCAGATTGTGGGACCTAGGGACTCTCCAGTATCGGTTGCAGTAGTGAACGCATCTGCGGGCACCTCTGGTGAGGAGGAGCGAAGGACTGGTGGGGATGAGTGGAGGAACGGCCTCAGAGCCCGAGGGCTCCATGCGAGTACTCTGGGGCTCCGGTACGACGCTTCCACGCCGGACGCGTCCTGGCTGTGTGCGTTTTGCGAGCGAGGCCCTCACTATGCTAGCCTTGGCGATCTCTTTGGGCCATATGCACTTGACACGGAGTGTGAAGAATACAGGTTAATACAATTAATTTATACTACAAGCTATCTATCGTGCAGTTTGTCTGTTAGTCTTATACTAGAAAAAAAACTAATTATAAATAAATTACGAAATATATTCACAATTACTGATAGTAAATGTCATATGTAACTTATAGTAGCCATTCGCCAAATTGCCCATTATCTAGTTGTAATGCCTCTTGAAACCTTCATATCAAAATATTGATAGAAAATTATATAATAGCTATTTAATAGTTATTTAATATAATAAATTAATTAATTCAACCAGCTGTAGAAGCTATATCACCTGCATAGCTAGTTATTAAAATACACTTAAGATGTTACTGAGTACACCAATTAACTAAATACAATTTACGGCAAACTGCAAAATTTTCGTATTGCCAGTCTTAACGCCAACATAAACTTGTTATCTAATTATGCAAGAGGGACTGGAGTGTAATATCCTTTGAGTGTACCTATTATGACAATTTCTTTAGCATGTTCTATAGCTAAAACCATTTCGTTGTTGGATACTCCCTGATTGACTAGTCACGATGGAAGTGAGTCGTAGAAGTTGATGATGATTTAAAAATATGACGCCAATTCTGTCATATTTTTTAAAACTATAGTATTGTGTCCTTTATTAGGGCTTTGGACGAAGCATCGCGGCGGCGTTTCGCATCGTCATCCGGCGGGGCCGAAGTGTGGTTCCATGAAGCGTGTGGCGTATGGGCGCCTGGGTTGCTTGCGGCAGGATCGCGCGTGTGGGGATTAGCAGCGGCTGTGTGCGATGCGCGCGGCGTACGCTGCGGATCGTGCGGTCGGCCCGGTGCTGCTCTCGCGTGTGCCGTACGTGCGTGCCGTGCCGCCGCGCACTTCCCCTGCGCCCGTTCCCCGCCCGCACCGCAAACACCCGCGGACGCCTGGTCGCTGAGGGACGACTTCCGTGCGCTGTGCCCCCGACACGCTAGCACGCCCTAGTGACTCGTGTTTGATGTCACGCCGCAAGAGCGTAGAGTGCGAACGCGAGTGACATGATGGGTCTGTGACGTCGTGTCGGCATGTAAATGAGTGCTTGTACGAGTGATGTCTCGCGTACGCTACGTAAAATGCGGACGCGAGTGACATGATGCGTTCTAGACGTCACACGCACGCAATACAGAGTGCGTACGCGAGTGATTTTATCCAGTGCAAACAAATTGACTATGGATGTAGTCCGTACGTTAGTTAACAGACGTGAGTCAGTGTAAGCGCGTATGATCCTTTTACCTGATATAGTGGCAACAGCACTTGTATACAGACATTCAGTCACTGTTGACATCACACCCAACGGTTGGTCAACATACTGCGACTCAGTGGAATTGTTACCTGAATGTGTATGCGGTTTTTGTGACTGGTGTTGTAATTAGTGTTAAAATCATATTACTCATTATGGTAGTTTAATACTTGTGCGGGAAAGCAATTAACACAAATGCTTTGTTTCAGTGTACTTATTGATATTTATATATTTTGGACGTTGACTTTTGAGCATCTGATGATGGAATCTCTAATAACTGAATGCAGGCTCTCGGCTGTAGGTAATGTTAAATATGTAGTTTGTTAGTGAAAGAAGACTTGTGGGCGTAGTGAAGATTGACATGCCGCAGATGCGGTTTATGGTGACTGTATTGTAGGGTGTTCTGATGCCAAAAACTGAATTTATCCTTCTATATTTTAGCAGAACGAATTGTTTTTTAATAGTTATACAAATGCACAAAATTTTGCTTATACATTACGGCATTGTATCCCTTTACACTATGTGTTATCTGCTCAGTACATGCATATTTTACTTTGGTATTAGTATTTTTGAGAGTATAAGTACTCTTTAATCATAGGTATTGTAAAGTGTAAAAAAATGCAATCTGTATATTAAATATTTTTTGCCCAAAATAAAATGTTTTTAAATAAAAAAGGATAAATATGTACATAAATGTTTATCAAATGTCACTAGACTACGTCACCAATGTTTTTACAATTTAATTATTGTTAATTATGTAAGATAATAATATTTTATCAATGACAACCCTAATTTGTGGACCAAAAATAATTTCGGAACAGTGCTTTCCTGTAAGTTTGGTGTGGTATTCCTTTCTTTTAAATAATTAAGGAAGCATTATACCCAAAGAAAGACTTGGCTCAGAACACTATTTCCCTATGCAACTATATCAACAATCCTCGATTCTTTTACATGGAGACATTCAAGCACCGAATTGCTTTCTAATGAAAAATCAACGCACAGGCAAATATGGATTGTATGAGTTCAGTTATGCTCAGGACTTAACAGTAAGTAAGAGGAATTTGTTTACTATCTTCCTTAGCATGTTTTCATTTAAAGCAGGCAATTAATTACTATTTTTGATATTATTAATATTTCTATGGCATTGGTTGATATTTGTGGTATTTCTGTGTGCACGAAGATATTCCCACCTATAAAATAATGTGTATCAAAACTAAATTAGAATCATGGACTTCATCTATCAACCAATGTGCTAGCACAAATGATTGTGTCAACACTGATTTCGACACGACCTCTTTCTTTAAAAGCTGGAACTTTCGCAACTCATGCTTTCTACATACACAGACGCCATAGCATCTGTGATGTGTTCGCCGTCATAGATTACTTCACATTTAAGGCAGATTTGCTAGGATTAGAAATGTCGAAACTATAACGATCGCTTTTACAGTTGTGGGACTTCTTTTTTCTTTTTTCATCTGATAATTATGTTTAACTTTTGGCAATTCTATTATCTAAATTTAATTTTAAACCTACAATTAATACTTGAACACAAATGGAACACATTTTCTAATTTTAAAATATAACATTTCTTCCAAACAGCCAAATATTATCAGCATTTGAATGTCATTAGATGTAACATAGTGAAAATTGTAGATAAATTTATTGTTAAATATTTAGTACATTATACCAGTTAGTATGTGTACAATGTACATGCGGGCTGCTAGGTACACATGACTTTGTACATACAGTTGTAACTGACTAAAGCATCAGAACACCTCTATGTTAATCGGACAACAGTATTTTGGGTGGGGCTATCTATATAACATAATATATGTAATACTGTTTGAACATTATTCATTTGGTGATAAAACAAAGTATACAACGAAAAAATCTTATATTAAGGCCTCCACCTATATGGCTTGTGTAATAAATTAATTTTGACGAATTATTGTTTTTCTAACATTAAATGCACAGGGGGTCTGTACCAATGAGAACAGACATGTGGCGGAAAAGACGATAGTGCTGCAGACCACACAACTGGGATAAAAATTAGTACTAACCTATCTTTTTTATTGTACTTGAGAGGAAGAGGGGACTCTGCAGTAATATGTGAAATGCAACTCTCTTTCGCTATCTCTTTCGCTTTTTTACGCAACCTTGACTTAGGGAGTCAGCTGTGTGCGTCTTTACATCACATTACAAAGATCATGTCGCTATGATCCGCCATGATACATTCTTTTCCATTCACATGTTTCACCATTTTTTTTCTTACTTTAATTCTGAACAGAGTCCGGTCCTATTTTAGATATCAGTTGATATGATGAAATAATACTTAAGATGGTAGGAACTTGGTACTTATTATACAGAATGTGCTAATCGTGTCTACAATTGAACGTACCAGTACTAATAACAATGTGCCGAGGCGGGTTGTGATGTTATGCGTAACAAATTTTTACCACATGGAGGCCCGCCATAAAGGAAGTGCCAAGAGACTATCACGTGGTGATAAAAAGCTAAGGACTGAAAACATAATTATTCTGTACAAAAAGATGTGAATTCAAATGAATAGGTCGGTTACTCGAGGCTTAGCTATCAGGTTAGTATTGCGGCTATCACTAGATGTCGCTTTGCTATCTCCACACATTTAAGCAAGTGCTAAAATCCTCGAAATAACGAAGTCATATACTTTGGTCTTACCCCCTGCAGACGCGATTTTAAATTTCAGTCAACAGCAAGTGTTGACAACCTTTACCTTGTGTAATATTTTCAATACAAAAACCTACCTTTTTATTAATTTTTTTTCTTGTTTTCCGCTAATTGCATAGATGCAATGTTATCGAAAATAGTTTTTTTATTAGTTTATTTGTAGGCATATTTTAGAAACAACTTCGAAAGTTATTAAATTGTACTTACTGCGAGGACTGTACTACACATTGTTTCCTTATATAGATGCCCCAAACAAACTTGTGTACAATAATTATATATTTATTGTACTATTGGATGGGATATTTTCAAGATATTTATTTGTCATACAAAAGTAATCTTGATCATATCAAGACGTTACCAGTGATTAAATAGTGTCTTATATTCCTAAAAATATAGTTATCCATTTGTATTTGCTACTAATATCACTACTACTTTAGGATGGTTGGTATACATGGAAGAAGGTCAAAAATATGGGGTAAGACTGAGAGACATCATTTACTGAATATCAGAACTAAATTAAACATTATTGCGCAAGCGTCAAGCTTTCGAGCATTAGCAACATCAACAGGATCAGCAGTCTTTGAGTATTGAGGGCAGCGGTATTGACTGATTTTAAATATATTTGCTATGTAATTTTTGTTTGTGCAAAGAAATTTATAGTCCTTAGACTTAAATTACGTAATACCTAAAGGAAGTTAAGGAAAAACAAATAATGTGCTTATTTAAAAATTTAAATTAGAGTTGCAACGAATATTCGACCACTATTCACTTGGTCACGATAAATTTGGTCGAATGTTAAGCACCTTCCGAGTACTCAGATTAATGTAAGTAACGTGTGTTGATAAAATGATAGCAACGGAAATACTATTAGTTGCAAGGCAACTTCACATATAAGTGTTGTTGAAAAACAACTATAAACTTGATTTAGTAAGGGGTGGCGCCATTCCTATTTTGGAGCCTTATTGGGAAGTACTCGCGCCCGGCGTAAAGCGATGGCGGTGTACTATAAGGATTACTTAGCATGAAATATAAAACTGGTTTCTAAAAATGCACTCACACATTAAAAGTTAATAATTAAAAGAAAATTATGCTAAAAGGGTTTTGCTTATCACTATTTTCTGTGTAGGCACCTAGTTTTTGTAAAGGAATACAAGACTCTATTCAACATTTCTTGAAACTGTATTTTCACAATAAACAGATGACTCACCACGAGGCCATATTTATTGTACTATAGGTATTTATGTATTTGTAAATGGCTAGTGTGCTACTGTAAGGGTATGCTGATACGTGTTGCTTTAAGTATGCGGTTCGGAGCGTTGCGTACGCGTGCGAACGTCCCCGAACCGCGCATGGAGACGCAAGTTGCACGTTTCGAGCGTGCGTGTAAAATTATTCGTGTACTTTAATTCCAGTGAATAGATTTAGACTTTATTTAGTAAATATTAAGGTACAAATTTACAGTAGGTGATGTCAGGCCAGTTTAGTGTTTTTAAAATCTTTATTCAGATATTAATTGAACACCTGCAAAGACTTTATTGTAAATGGTGTAAGGTTTTTTTATCACTTACGGCGAATGATTACTTTATTAATTATGTAACTGTTATAAATTATATTTATCATGACATTATAAGCAAATTGAAATACAACATGTTTAAATGAGTGTGCTTTGTTTCATTTATTGGTCTTCATTGAGCTGCCGAAGGGTTGTTTTGGCAAGTAGCTCACGAGCAAACAGGATGGCCGCTGAGTGTACACTTCTGTAGTAACCTATCATATTAATTAAATTCAACATTTTAGCTGTTACATTCGGGAACTGGGCAGATACAATAAAATAGATATATGTAATAAATAAGTATATTGAAATGTTAAAATACAACTTCACTGATATGCAATTGACAATCGTAAAATGAGCACGTGGCTACGAGTGGCTCGTCGAACTTCCAGTCCGCGCCGTACGCGATGCTCTCGTGCGCCAAATACTCAGCCACTACGTTCAACTCGTCTGCCAGGCGCAGTATTCTGAACCCGCTGTACATACACGCTGCCAGTACGACACTCTTGTCTAGCGGGTGCCACTTCAGCCGCCATACTCCGCCTTTAACGTCCGTCACGGAGATACATCGCTTGAGACTTCGTGCGTCCCAAATGCGAACTTTTTCGTCGTAGCTGCAAATGAGAACTATTTGTTCACTTTGAAATTTATCTTATAAAATTTGTAATGTTATCTTTTGTCAAATATTGAAACTAAATGGTGAGTAGGTATTTTAATGTTAAATTCATTCACGTCCGGAATACAAATTACCAGTCGCCTTCATTCTGAAGACGAGTTTGGATGATACAAGACAATATTGATCAGAATATATAATTCAAAAATCACTAAGAGTAGTCATTATTAAGGATTGTAGATTAGAGTAGGTAGAGAACTCCTCTTGTTTATTGACGAAGAAGACGAACAAGTAGGTAAATTGAATGATATCGCGCATGCGTCAAACTTGAAAGTTAATATTCGTACATTCCGCATTTACAATTATCTACAGACTGTCCGCATATACCTAAGCAACGGTGGACAGGCATGAGCTACCCTATCCAAATTATAAAGTAAATGTCCCCAAAAGCAAAAATCGGTTTCCTGAAAATCTACTATCTCTGTTGGTTTTTAATAAAATAGGAGTAGGCATATAATTAGGCTGGAGACATTTTACCTGCCGGTCAGCAGCTGATGTTCGACGTGTACATGACTCCTGATAGCCGTGACGCCAGCTTCGTGGCCACGGTTTGTAGCCACAGGGTCGGGTAGTCTTACATCATAGCTCTTGAATAGACAATCGTCGCCACCTGGACAAGATGTTTTGATGGCTTTATTTATGGCCAAACCGTGCCTCGGGAGTTACAAGCGCCAAGTCACATCAAGTTACAAATAACAACAAAACAACTACGATCTGTCACTCTATCCCCTTCCAAAATAAAGGTAGCGCGGCTCTGTCGAAACAGCCAACTGTGTAGGATATAGTACACGAGTGTGTGCGCAGACACAAGCGCAATTTATGTAACCCTTATTCTCTTATTCCTATGGGATGACAGTCAGCCACGGCCGGATAGAAATGGGTTATGGACTCACAGCATGACGTGTTATAAGAAATAAAAAAATCAATGGCAGTGCGAGTGCGGCCAATTGTCACAAATTACATTTGTTAACAGGCTAACGGGCGCTATATCATCAATAGATCTCATCATTTAGTTAGCATACTTACAAATTTATTTTATGGCGAAGGAAATCTATGTGTTTTACTGTATTTATGGTATAATGACAGGTACAACAAGTTGAAGTCTTGAAGAAGTCTCGTTTGTTATGTTAAAGAATAACAAACACACTTACGGACAAACTTTCTCTTCTATAATATGCTATGATGAAAAACCGGCCAGAGCGATGCAGACTCGTATCCCTTAAGGTAACAGTTTGATTTTGTTCAAAACAATTTTATTTTTTGAGGCTTTATTGACTATGTTTGTTTTATGTAGGGGGCAAACGAGGAATCGGAGCCTTTCCACGACTACCGACGCCCATGAATATCCACATAATTAATATGCCGATGCGATGATATTAGCATAGGTAGTAAAAAAACTTTTAGAAACCTCCAGCTCAATTAAAAATATCTGGTCAATAAATAGATATCCAACACGCTTACGCTCTCTCGAATCATCATTCGTCCATCACTTACCTACATGTAGATATGGAGATACCCTTTATAATTTACTTTTCCAAAAGCATAATACATCATTTTGTAGCAGGTCATAAAATACAGTGAAAACATAAGGAACTACCTGAGTAGAAAACATCTTGATTCCAATAGTTAAATGCGCCTATCCACGCTTCGAACCCATGTGTATTCCATTCTCCTTGCTTCAGCAAACTATTCTCAACTAGTTTCCATACAGTTATTGATCCCGACGAATCACTGATTACCAGACATGGGTCTTCACCTGCTGTTCTGTTCGTCGACCAATCGACTGACAGTGCCAAAAGGTCCAGAGATATCCGTTCTTTTATCCACAGTTCTAAATATAAATCATCTTTTTCCATCAAACGGTAAATCTGTATGATTCCCTCTGATGTGACTACGGCCAAAACTGCATGTCCCTGTATTGGATGGTAGCACCATTTCTGATCTAGGATTCCAGAAGTTTCGATACTTTGTATGGGATTTAATTGAGTAGTTTTATCATTAACCGTGAATAGAAATATTTTTCCTAACCTCTTCTGTTTAGGCTGCCCTAGAAAGAATAGGTATAGGTACGTAAGGTTAATTCTTTATGTTCTTAAGATTTGTCATGGCAGAGGGGTCAGTAGACGTGCTTAGGTGAACACAAATACCCTTATAAGAAAAGGGGACCAAAGCGCGGGAGATATTTTTATGCACGCACTTATTTTTTTTAATTGCGCTCCTCGTATCTATGAATAAGACATACCTTCCTACAAAATATTTTTTAATTTTAACACACAGGGACATTACCTTCGTCATTTTTACTGAGCTGATAAGTTCCGCAGACTAAAACATCTTGGTGCGGGGCAACTGGACACCATTCCACTGAGTCGGCGCTCAAACTGGTATTCCACTGACACCTGGCTGTCCACTGCAACATGGTTTACGCTAAAATTGAATAATAATGAATGGATCAAAATTTTAAGAGTTATGAATGAGTGGCCTTCGGTTCTCTCTGGCGTGAAGATGTGTTTGTTCACACACACAGTGTGTATTTAAGAGCCCGACATAAAAACACATCGTTTAGTCAGTGGCGCAACAATAAGGCGACAAGACGGTGAAATGCTAAGGACCCCGTTAGTGAGGGGGCTATGGTCAGGGAACCGTGAGCACTAGACAGGACCCATACATACTGTGTATTGTATAGACAATGTCTGTAGGTGTACCAACATACACATTATATACCTATACATTTATATAATAAAAATCTTAAATATATAACATTACTTAAATTTATATGTTATCTGTTGTCTAGTGCCTGTAACACAAGTCCTTCCGATACTTAGCAAAGGACCAGGCATGCGTAGTGTTATCAAGTCGATAAATATTATTATTTTTGGTTGAGCTTCTGTAGGGACAAAGACCCCTTCCTTCCCATGACATTTGCCACGGGTGTTATTACGGGACTGTTGCAACACTATTATTACGGGATGTAGGTACATCTCGCTGACAAGATAACACCGCTGACAGAAAACTAGGCTGTCGCGTTTCTTAGGGTTTTAGTGTATTTGCGACGGCCCATTGGAAGTCGGTTTATGCTGATATCTATCAGCGTCGGTAGTCGCCGAAAGGCTCCGATTTGTTGTTTGCCCCTGAGTAATACATAAAAACTGTCTTGGTCTTTATAATGCAATAGGTAGTACAGTAATCTCAAAATGGCAGCAAACAGTGCAGGTAATGAATAATAAGTGGTTTGAAAAGTAAATATACACAGCAATTTTAGCCCATTTATTTAAGATAAAAATAGTCTATGCTAATAAATGTTAATATTAATGACATTATGAAATAGTTCAACATATATATTTCATATTTTATTAAACGTTCAATAATTATTTAAAAATTTGTACTGTGTGTTTATTACCTATTACAAATGCAGCTTGAGGCAGGATTAAAAATGCAGACACAAACGTACAGTGTATGGAAAAGTTAAGTCTGCTTTAGATGCATTACTCAGGAAGTAGGCGTGGCAATAGGTGGGCGTGGGTCAGTCAGTGGTATCAGGTGACCTTAACCTTCATTGCTGGCTCAATCTAAAATCATGTTTATACGGGTAATTCAAAACACGGCCGGCGCCGAGGCCGACTTCAAGAGTATTCGTGTGCAAATATACAAATCATCACTGACTTTTCGCTGTTTACGTTGGTTTTCCTTTAGATTAAGCTGAACCGTCTTAAATTCGGAGTTGGTTACATACTATGATGGGACCAAAGAGCAACAGGAGGAGGCGGGCACGGGGCAAGGG